>CAWUFW010012745.1:0-521911 GCA_963921515.1 Calotriton arnoldi
TGTACTTCAGTTCAGTTACGTATTGCTAATGCAAACATTCACCCCCAGTCACAAGGATCTGGGTTTAATCCATCATTCTTTTGCTCACCACACCACCCCAGTTTGGACCCAGCCATATGCAAATCAGTCTTGACCCTGTTCCTTGTGGGAACAGTCCAGCCCGAACTGCCAAGCCAGGTCCTCCCTGGACCGGAAACAAGCATCCTGGGACCGGTTTCAGGGCATCACCCTTCTTCAGCCAGGCTAGCTTGAATCCAGTGGTGTAGTGAGCACGGGACCCACGTCTGGGCATACCCTTCCCACTTAGGGCGACATATGCAAAAGAAACAGTTGATGGACGGAATGCTGGACAATGCAAACATTCACCCCCAGTCACAAGGATCTGGGTTTAATCCATCATTCTTTTGCTCACCACACCACCCCAGTTTGGACCCAGCCATATGCAAATCAGTCTTGACCCTGTTCCTTGTGGGAACAGTCCAGCCCGAACTGCCAAGCCAGGTCCTCCCTGGACCGGAAACAAGCATCCTGGGACCGGTTTCAGGGCATCACCCTTCTTCAGCCAGGCTAGCTTGAAACCAGTGGTGTAGTGAGCACGGGACCCACGTCTGGGCATACCCTTCCCACTTAGTGCGACATATGCAAAAGAAACAGTTGATGGACGGAATGCTGGACAATGCAAACATTCACCCCCAGTCACAAGGATCTGGGTTTAATCCATTTTCTTTTGCTCACCACACCACCCCAGTTTGGACCCAGCCATATGCAAATCAGTCTTGACCCTGTTCCTTGTGGGAACAGTCCAGCCCGAACTGCCAAGCCAGGTCCTCCCTGGACCGGAAACAAGCATCCTGGGACCGGTTTCAGGGCATCACCCTTCTTCAGCCAGGCTAGCTTGAATCCAGTGGTGTAGTGAGCACGGGACCCACGTCTGGGCATACCCTTCCCACTTAGGGCGACATATGCAAAAGAAACAGTTGATGGACGGAATGCTGGACAATGCAAACATTCACCCCCAGTCACAAGGATCTGGGTTTAATCCATCATTCTTTTGCTCACCACACCACCCCAGTTTGGACCCAGCCATATGCAAATCAGTCTTGACCCTGTTCCTTGTGGGAACAGTCCAGCCCGAACTTGCCAAGCCAGGTCCTCCCTGGACCGGAAACAAGCATCCTGGGACCGGTTTCAAGGCATCACCCTTCTTCAGCCAGGCTAGCTTGAATCCAGTGGTGTAGTGAGCACGGGACCCACGTCTGGGCATACCCTTCCCACTTAGGGCGACATATGCAAAAGAAACAGTTGATGGACGGAATGCTGGACAATGCAAACATTCACCCCCAGTCACAAGGATCTGGGTTTAATCCATCATTCTTTTGCTCACCACACCACCCCAGTTTGGACCCAGCCATATGCAAATCAGTCTTGACCCTGTTCCTTGTGGGAACAGTCCAGCCCGAACTGCCAAGCCAGGTCCTCCCTGGACCGGAAACAAGCATCCTGGGACCGGTTTCAGGGCATCACCCTTCTTCAGCCAGGCTAGCTTGAATCCAGTGGTGTAGTGAGCACGGGACCCACGTCTGGGCATACCCTTCCCACTTAGGGCGACATATGCAAAAGAAACAGTTGATGGACGGAATGCTGGACAATGCAAACATTCACCCCCAGTCACAAGGATCTGGGTTTAATCCATCATTCTTTTGCTCACCACACCACCCCAGTTTGGACCCAGCCATATGCAAATCAGTCTTGACCCTGTTCCTTGTGGGAACAGTCCAGACCAGAACTGCCAAGCCAGGTGCTCCCTGGACCGGAAACAAGCATCCTGGGACCGGTTTCAGGGCATCACCCTTCTTCAGCCAGGCTAGCTTGAATCCAGTGGTGTAGTGAGCACGGGACCCACGTCTGGGCATACCCCTTCCCACTTAGGGCGACATATGCAAAAGAAACAGTTGATGGACGGAATGCTGGACAATGCAAACATTCACCCCCAGTCACAAGGATCTGGGTTTAATCCATCATTCTTTTGCTCACCACACCACACCACCCCAGTTTGGACCCAGCCATATGCAAATCAGTCTTGACCCTGTTCCTTGTGGGAACAGTCCAGCCCGAACTGCCAAGCCAGGTCCTCCCTGGACCGGAAACAAGCATCCTGGGACCGGTTTCAGGGCATCGCCCTTCTTCAGCCAGGCTAGCTTGAATCCAGTGGTGTAGTGAGCACGGGACCCACGTCTGGGCATACCCTTCCCACTTAGGGCGACATATGCAAAAGAAACAGTTGATGGACGGAATGCTGGACAATGCAAACATTCACCCCCAGTCACAAGGATCTGGGTTTAATCCATCATTCTTTTGCTCACCACACCACCCCAGTTTGGACCCATCCATATGCAAATCAGTCTTGACCCTGTTCCTTGTGGGAACAGTCCAGCCCGAACTGCCAAGCCAGGTCCTCCCTGGACCGGAAACAAGCATCCTGGGACCGATTTCAGGGCATCACCCTTCTTCAGCCAGGCTAGCTTGAATCCAGTGGTGTAGTGAGCACGGGACCCACGTCTGGGCATACCCTTCCCACTTAGGGCGACATATGCAAAAGAAACAGTTGATGGACGGAATGCTGGACAATGCAAACATTCACCCCCAGTCACAAGGATCTGGGTTTAATCCATCATTCTTTTGCTCACCACACCACCCCAGTTTGGACCCAGCCATATGCAAATCAGTCTTGACCCTGTTCCTTGTGGGAACAGTCCAGCCCGAACTGCCAAGCCAGGTCCTCCCTGGACCGGAAACAAGCATCCTGGGACCGGTTTCAGGGCATCACCCTTCTTCAGCCAGGCTAGCTTGAATCCAGTGGTGTAGTGAGCACGGGACCCACGTCTGGGCATACCCTTCCCACTTAGGGCGACATATGCAAAAGAAACAGTTGATGGACGGAATGCTGGACAATGCAAACATTCACCCCCAGTCACCAGGATCTGGGTTTAATCCATCATTCTTTTGCTCACCACACCACCCCAGTTTGGACCCAGCCATATGCAAATCAGTCTTGACCCTGTTCCTTGTGGGAACAGTCCAGCCCGAACTGCCAAGCCAGGTCCTCCCTGGACCGGAAACAGATCAGTTGACTGGGGGTGAGTGCTTGCAATGTTCAACACTCCGTCCATCATCCCCTTTGGTTTTGCTATGTTCGCCCTAAGTTGGCAGGGTATGCCCAGACGTGGGTCCCTTGCTCACTTTGCCACTGGATTCAAGATAGCCTGGCTGATGATGGCTGTAAGCCAGAAACCGGTCCCAGGATGCTTGTTTCCGGTCCAGGGAAGACATGACTTGGCAGTTCGGGCTGGACTGTTCCCATGAGGCACAGGGTCAGACTGATTTGCATATGGCCATGTCTGAACTGGGGTGGCGGAGTGAGCTAAAGAATGATGATGGATTAAACCCAGATCAGTTGACTGGGGGTGAGTGCTTGCAATGTTCAACACTCCGTCCATCATCCCCTTTGGTTTTGCTATGTTCGCCCTAAGTTGGCAGGGTATGCCCAGGCGTGGGTCCCTTGCTCACTTTGCCACTGGATTCAAGATAGCCTGGCTGATGACGGCTGTAAGCCAGAAACCGGTCCCAGGATGCTTGTTTCCGGTCCAGGGAAGACATGACTTGGCAGTTCGGGCTGGACTGTTCCCATGAGGCACAGGGTCAGACTGATTTGCATATGGCCATGTCTGAACTGGGGTGGCGGAGTGAGCTAAAGAATGATGATGGATTAAACCCAGATCAGTTGACTGGGGGTGAGTGCTTGCAATGTTCAACACTCCGTCCATCATCCCCTTTGGTTTTGCAATAATAAATAAAGCACAGTGACTGTGAGACGGATGCCGCGCAAAGTAAGAAATGTAAAACACTTTCCACCTGAATGTATGTAGTTATTTCTCTGGAACCCGCAAAAACTGCACAGAAAAGGACCCAATGTTGCCAGGGCCCTGCAGTTAATCTCCATTCCGGTAAAAATTGTAATTGCCAGAATTTGGTGTGAGGATATGAAGGAAGTGACCCGATTAGGGTCACTCAAGACCACCTCTCTGCCTCCCAAACAAGTGAAGAGTCGATCAGACAGTAGAGAATGCAAACCAAGTTATTTATTAGTACAGCGCTGCAGCGGAGCCCAGTCTGACCAGTCTCCTAAGATGACTGCCGAGGGATTGACTCCCCCCAACATAAAGTCAGATATTGTACATTTCCAATTCCCCAAGAACATGCCCAGACTGGAAAATTCCGGTCCAGGCAAAAGCGAACAAAGGTAGCAATCAAGGATGAGCCATGGTCCTGGGGCTGGGTACATACTATCTCGACTCCAAGGCCATTCGGCCTGTGCCTACCATTCTAAGATGTGGGAAAGGGTTTATCCAACAGCGAAGATATGCTGCAATAGAGAGTACATTCCTTATTGCAGCGAAGCTCGGCCTTGAGAAGTACAAGCTGAAGGCACAGGAGAAATTAAAGGGAGGGTGGGTTGGTGACGATCGGAAACACCAGCACTTACTAAGAAAATTAGAAAAGCTGGGTCGGGGGAGAAGGGGATCGGCCCATGGGAGGAGGGGATCGGCACAGGGAGATTAAGTATCTCTGCTGGCACACGGGGAAGTAGGGCGCAGCAGATGCGAGGCGATAAGAATTACAGCCCTGTTTAAATAGACAGACGTCAGAGCTCAGAACAACTGAAAACATTGAGTGCTCTGATCAAATGCTCTTAGAGAAAGGGAAAAATAGTCCTTAAACAGATGCTACAATGAGACAAGTGGAAGGGCACAAGTGCTGGGGCACTGGACTGTGGATTGAAAAGAAGGGACAAATAGGAAAGATTGACCACTGGCAAGCAAGGATTTTTAAAGGACACTGAAACAAACCAATAAAAAAGCTTACGTCCACAAAGAAGTAAATATTAAAGTATATACAGGAGTTCTCTAAAGCTCGATCTAAAAAGGGACATTGTGGGTAATAAACAGAAATACTTTCCAAATAATGATTTTCAAATGTGTTTTATACGTACCAAAGATTTAGAGTTCCATTTAGAAACTGGCAGATGTGGGGGATTAGGCAAAGAAATGGCATCGACCAACAATGCAGTTCTCGTGTCCCATTTTGTGGTGGGGAACAGCAGGCTTTGCAACGGCAGAGTCTCAGCTGGCTTTGCTGTCAGAAGCCCTTCACCTGAACGTTGTCTGCCTCTGAGTCACTAAGCGGCAGGTGCCCTTTCCTGTGTAGGGTGGATTAGACTCACATTGGTCTTCCCTGCCTGGGGCCGACATGAGATGCAGTGCTGACCTGAGCAATGAAAGTTTATAGTAGTCCCCGGTAAAAGAAGAAAGCACCCTGCTTGTCAGGGCCATTGATTTTTTTTTTATATATAAAAACTCTCACTTTGGAAGTTTGTTTGTGAAAAAACATGACAAACAGAGGTAAAAAATTGTTGTCCAATGAGCAAACTGCACTCACTGCATGCAACACACCTATCACACCGACGGATGAACTGCAGGTAATGAGATACCTGCTAGGGACTGCAGGGATCTCAAAATATTTTAGGCGGTCCTGGACCTGGTGAGCCACCCACCATGGTCTAAATGAGGCCTTTTATTTAGATTGAGCCATAAAAAAACACCCCAAAAGCAAAATAAATAGATTACAATTTTATAAGGAAGAATCGAGGAAACTGATGGAAATTGCTGCCAAAGCGCCAAGGATGCTTGTTAGGGATGTAATGGTTGCTCCATTGCTTTTTCTGGCTGAAAAAATGTCAGAGGTCATCATTGCGTAGGCCTTAATCTCTTCACCCACGCACCTACTCTCGCCTGACAAAAAGGTCTTAAAATTCCCCATCTCTGAGGCTCAGGGCAGAGAGGTCCAGCATTGTATTAATTACATCTGACGTGCAGACAGAACTTTTTAAGTGCCTGTCCACTTGAACAGCAGCACCTCAGTAGTTCTGGAGAGGACCCGAGGACAATCTGAGGCCTCCCCATCTCGCATTTAATTGGAAGCAAACTGTTAAATGTCTCTCTGGTCTCGTTAGCAAAGATAACTGTTGAGGGCTCTTCAAAGCCCGAATTGAATAACTACGTTGGAATTCTATAAATATTCAGAAATCCGACGAAAAAGAAATTGCCATCGCATCTTGGATTTTTTTTTTGCTACTGCACTGATAACCTGCTATGTGGGTGATATCACCGCTCCCAAAGGCCACGCAGAGAAGATGGCTTCCGCCTTCGTTTTAAACTGAATGTAAAAGTTCATATTTTCTGGCATATACATAAAAGCAAATTGGCACCCACTGAGCTCGGCAGCCCACGCCTGATGGATATGAATTGCAGAGAGAGTCACCCGAAATGAAAGCAATTTCTCTATTTTGCTTCTACAATTGCATCGCAGTTAATAGGAAAATGGCCTGTCAAGAATCAAGCGTCTTGCCCTCCTGAGCACTCTTTCAATTACATTTTTGTAGCGCTCTTAAGAAGGTTGAAGTGACCTGTGAAGTACCTCTTCTCTTTAACTAGAAGCTGGGAGATGAAGTCGCGGCCTTCTTCAGAGACTTCTTCAAACGCTTCCGCGTTAAAATCCCAGTTGCAGTTGACGATGTAATTCATGGTCTCTGTATCGTTCTCGCCCAAAAAAGGGGATAAGCCGCTGAGCCTGAAAGTCAAGAACAGGAAGTTGACAATCTCGAACAGGAAGTTGACAATCTCCCCAATCAAACACTGCTTGATCACCTCAAAAGTTACAAAATGTGGATATATTTATTAAAAATCAATATTTTTTTCAAGAGCTACACACACTTAAACTTCATTATGGAAAGGAGTCATTTATTTGACGTTGGTACACGGTGATGCTGAGAACTGCTACTTCTGACCTCAATGGCACGTGACCCCTTGTCCAATCGTTGCTATGACCAGACTGGCAGATTACTCCTCATGTGATACAGTTTCCTCTTCTTTCATTTGAAGTTCATTAACTGAACGAGGTACATGGTAAAATAATGAATATAACTATACATTAGGCCTCTTGTGTGTGTGTGGAAGGGATGTATTTCATTGTCAGTAGCACTAGAAACCATGGCCATTTTTTCACAGATGCAAAGAGGGCTTGGCTGACATGAGCTAGGTTAACAGCAGGTTGGAGCTGGCATGTAGATTAAATATACAAGGATAACAAAGAGTTAGAGCTAGTTGTCAAAGGGTAGACTGTGTGGTTGTTCACTAGGAGGAAGGAAAGCATGAGTCGGGTCTGGGATTTCCTAACATCATTGGCGGGTTACATTAAAGAAGAGCCTATCATGACAGCGTCCATGAAGGGTCAGACATTTGCTGTAATCGATGATGTGTAAATACAACCTGAAAGAGGACCCTTTTCTTAGACAGACCTAATAAATTTCACATTGGTTCTTCCTAGTCAATTAATTTTGATTTGTGAGCAGTCATCATGTTTGTAGGCAAACATAAGCAACATTGGAACTGTTGGCTCTTTTGATAGGCGAATGAGTGGATCTTTTTGCATCCAAGGAGAGCCCACAGCATTGATTGTATGGATACCTTGTCAGCACGTTTGCTGCACTGGCCATACTGTAATGCACACTGTTGTACATTGTCTACAAATCAAACCCTTTTGAAGTAAAACACAAACAGCTCAAATAGTCAACATCATAAACACCAAATGTCTGTTTTTATTGTTTACAGAAAAGAAGACCTATTAGACACTGCTCATCACATTCACCCTTCTACCCACCCGCCATGTCGTTTATGTACATAGACTCCTGCAAGTGTGTTGCCTGAGGATGAAGGGAGAGAGTGAGGCCTTGTAATCAAGTGTTCATGTTTTTAGCACGAGTTAGGAAGTGGTTAACTACTTAAAAAGAACAAACCTGCCATTCCAATTCATCTGCAATAGGTCCACGTAGCTGTTCACAGTGAAGACGGTCCTTTCAACCTTTGTTTACATGAACTTTATGCTCCCTTCATTTTCTACTGAATTTGCATGGATCATCCGGGCTGCTGCTGACAGGAACCAAACCAAGGTAGGTTACACAACTTATATTGATTCACTGTTAAGGGCAGAGGTTCTCCAAGTCAGGTGTTGTTTATCAGTCCAGTGCTGTGTTGTTTATCAGTCCAGACTGAAACGTTTAATGATGTGTGCTATCCCTCTGACGGCTAATGTTCCTGTATAACTTTCATAGTCAGAAATATCCCAGTATAATCATTTATTCATTACTGCAGGCCTCTCTACGTTTCTTGCTATTTCAGCTTTTTGTATGCAATCAAAGTAATTCTTGTAATAACACTTTATTTGTTATTGATTTTGGCAGCAACAGCTTGAGCACAGAAACATTAGATGTTAGCAACAAAACATGTTTAGTTTGGGCCACATTAAACAGATCTGTCTGCAAAATGACATTTCTATGAAAGATTTACTGGAACATTAGCTGCCAATGAGACAACACACATCATAAGTTGCAGTTTTTAGGTCAAGCATTCGAGACCTTTTGTACATACTTTAGTATATACTTATATGTGTATGTACTTTGTGGGCTCTGGAGATCAGCAATAGGACTTGTCTGCTTCCGCTTAGGGACTTTTTTTTCTGTTCAACTGCCTCTATTTAACTGTCTTGATAGAAAATGACCAGTAGAGGTCAGTAAAATACCAGAATTGCTTTCCGCTTATTCAACTGCCTCTATTTAACTGTCTTGATAGAAAAAGATGAGTAGAGGTCAGTAAAATACCAGAATTGCTTTCTGCTGAGGGACTTTCTTTTTTAAAAATTTCTGGCAACTCCCTCTATTTAACTTTCTTGATAGAAAACGACCAGCAGAGGTCAGTAAAATACCAGAATCACTTGAGCATTCTCTAGATTCCAGTCCATAGAAATTGTCTTCCACGAGTACCCGTAGACAATAATATTTTTTTCAAATCTTGTATTTTCAGTGATATGACCACCGAAGTCCCTGATGTTATATTAAAAACAGAGCTTTGGACTATACCATTTCCCGCTGAAAGGCAATATTTCTCTCCATGTGTTCCCATACCTGGCGTGTCACGCAGTTTCGTGCTTACTTTCCCTCCATGTTAAAGACCAGTAGATGTTTCAGCACCCAGGCTAATATGCTGCATAGCTAAATACATATAAGGTCCCAAAGGCGAGACCGATTGCATTGCACATGCTTGTTACAATAAGCTACTTGTTTCACTCTAGGTTGACAAACAACAGAGGACCTGCTTCCAGGAGGTCTCTGCCACAATGAATCCATGCTGTGTGACCCATAGCCTAGGGGTACTGTCAGCAGCAGGGCTGCTCCATGCGAAGCCAGTGGAAAATGAAAGGAGTATAAAGTTCATGTTAACAAAGGGTGAAGATGCAGTCTTCACTCTGAACAGCTACCAGGCACTATTACAGAAGAATTGGAATGGCAGGATTGTTATTTTATGGAGTTAACCCATTCCCAACTCCTGCTGAAAAAAAAAATAATAATACACCGGGTGACCCCTTTAAAGAGAGCGTCATTTAAAAGATTGTAACATTTTCGAGCCCAGTTCAACAGGAAAGGGATGAATTACATTCAGTGAGCAAGATGAAATAAAGAGAACAAAGTCACGTTTATTTCAGAGCTATAAAACTACCATGCAAATAGTTATACAGTCGGGCAAGGCCTGATTTAGATGATGGTGCTAAAAAACCTCAGTCAAAAGAAACACTGAGGACTTGTCTGCACTACTCAGGCAAGCATACACCACAATAATCCTAAACTGGAGGCACCCACTCCGTCTGTCCCCTACTCTTAGGGCCCCCTCCCTCATCCAAATTAAGTGAAAAGTGGAGCAAGATGCAAGTATCCCTCCTCTTGCGTCAGTCTGAGATTGTCAACTCACCAGTCCCAGCATCAATGGCAAACAGTGCGCCAGAATCACTCAATGTCAGAACTCCTGGATTTTCTCTCTCTTCCAAAAGCTCCCATGATAGTAAAAAAATGAATTCTTAGAAGACATGCCAGCAATAAAAAACTACAAAATGATTATTAAAAAAACCTGGTGTGTAGACAAAAATATGTTTGCTAAATGTTCCTAAAGTAAAACATAAAGAACCATGCAAGACTTTAAGAATGGTCCAGCTGTCTGACCTACAGATGTTGAGAAGGAGCTTAACTAAAGAATGCAAAAGACACAGAGATGATGGACGGAATGCAGAGCAAATCAAATATTCACCCCCCAGTCAAGAGATCTGGGTCAAATCCATCATTCTTTTGCTCACCATGCCACCCCAGTTTAGACCCAGCCATATGCAAATCAGTCTTGACCCTGTGCCTCATGGGAACAGTCCAGCCCTAACTGCCTAGCCAGGTCCTCCCTGGATCTGGAAACAAGCATCCTGGGACCGGTTTCGGGGCATCATCCCTCA
This sequence comes from Calotriton arnoldi, assembly GCA_963921515.1. Lineage (NCBI taxonomy): Eukaryota > Metazoa > Chordata > Amphibia > Caudata > Salamandridae > Calotriton > Calotriton arnoldi. Next base: position 10,444 of record CAWUFW010012745.1, read on the forward strand.
TCAGCCGGGCTAGCTTGAATCCAGTGGCACAGGGAGCCCATGGCTTTTGCATGCTTATGTTTTAAGATGTAAATGCAATGGTTGAAGGTCTTACTTTCTGAAACAGTTTTGTAGGTGTATTTACTTCAGTGCTTTACTTTAGGGACATCGGATTTATATTTTTTACACTGTGGACCAATTACTTTGAATGCTGACCACTCCTAAACGGCATCCATTTCTGCCCCCTCACCACCCCTAGATATCATCCATCTCTGTCCCCTACAATCTATCCCTGAACCCCACCCATCTCTAAATCCTTAAAACCTCCCTACACCCCTAAATTTCATCCAATCTCAGATCCTTAAATAAATAAAACTTCCACCAGCCCTAACCACCACCCATCCCTGACCCCCCTAACAACCCTTCACCACCCCTAAACACCGCTCATCCGTGAACCCTAAAACTCCCCATCATTCCTGATTCCTAATAATCATCACCACCCTTAACTCTACCCATTCCTGAACCCTAAAAACTGCTTTCAACACCTGAACTGCACACATCCTTGAAACCTGAAAACCCCTCATCATCCCTATGCATCACCCCTCCCTGAACCCCAAAAATTCTCACTACCCCTAAACTCCACCCAAGTTTAATGTCATTTTGGATTTTTCCTTCCAATTATCTTTCCTTTCAAATGTTTCCTTAAAATTGTGTTTCCTTAAAATTGATTTTCTATGATTTGGTGTCCTCCAATGTGGTTTGTCATTTTTTGTTTTTCCATTAATTCACATACATCAGATTTTTACACCTGACAAAGTCCATTCCAGAAGGTGAAAGTATTTACATGAGCATTTGTGTCTATTCTCAGACTCTCTGTGACATCCCTTTTTATGCACAGTGACATTTGCAGCATCATGTGTACACCACGTTTTTCAGTCTCACTCCCCCTTCACAATATGCCCCATAAAGGCTATACTACAACCACCACCCTTTTCAAGATTGCACTACAAATCATAAGCAGGAACCTAACGCAAATAGAGACACTTCACAACCTCATCAATGGTCGCAAAGCACTATATAACTGTTAGAAATTAAGTAGTTAATTACATAATCACCTATAAAGTACTTTTAGTCTCACATGGGGAAGGGACAGTAAATACCAATAAAACACATTATTTGGAGGCAGAACTACATGGGCATCTAGGCAATGGAGCAACTACTCTTCCTTCTTGGAAGACAAACTCAGGATAATGGTTTGTTGGCTATGAAAAGAAAAAGCCTGCTAAGGTTGAAAAATCAGATTAGGCCTGCAGACCTCTGAGTAAATATAAATGAAAGACCATGGCCAGTTTTTAAGTTAGAGTTTCTAAAGGGGGTATAACCTTTTTAAAATGCATTGCTCAGGTAACTAAGGATGTGGCATAACAGATGTGAACTACAACACCGTGCTTAATAATTTTTAAAAATTACCATTCCTTTGAAGAAACAATTTCATCTCTCCCCAAAACCCTTTTTCTCGCCTCCTTTGACAACTTCCATCCAATTACACCACTCAGTTAGTGATGTCCTTTCCCCCTCTACTGCCTGCTTCTTTGACCTCATCTCAATGTGTTTTCTGGGCCCAGGTAAGCCCTGTAAAGAGCAAATATAGTTTATGACAGGTGGAGGACGAGCACTTGGCCGGGGTGGTGCTCGCATTGGGAGACAGTGCAGTACACATTAAACATGCTTAGGGCAGACCTGTTGCTGCCCTGAAAAAGTACTACAGCAACACCCACAGAAGGAGTTGCCAATGGTAGTTTCAGATATAGTCCATGCCTAGTGACAGCCATAAACTGTAATAGTTATATATGACTTCCCTGGGAAGCCTCTATCTAGAACAATTGGATCAAAATCCAGTTATTTTCTGCTATGACACAACAGCAGTGGGTAACAAAAGTGGTTACCCAGTGTTGCGACATCAGCAGGGGAAGCTTTTTCCCTTTGTTCTGCTGCCTCACCTCAAGAGAAATAAGCACAATGGTGGAATAGGTTGGCGCTCTCAACCACCTTCTTCCACTTCGCCACAGATCCCAGGGAGGCACTGGTGGCAGTGAGTCCAAGGCTGAACACAAGATGATTTTCTTGATCTGTGACTCGGGTAACTCGCGGTAAAGTGATGCCTTCAAGAACCCACAATGCCAATGCACAACTATTTCACGTATGACAAACAGGTGCCAGCAGAAGGATCAGAGTGGTGGAGAAAAAAGGCAAATGCATAAAAGAACCTCTAAAAGAGTGAAAGGCCAATATCTTCCAAGTCAGTAGTCTTCAGAAATTGGAAATGACTACTTCAGAAATTTAGCTCCAACAGCACTGAATAAGAACAGGGCTGCAGAAAACCTGAATACAGAAGCAGCACTTTGTGAAAAAAATCTGGAAAAAATATGAGGCAGAGGGGAGATGAACCTGCCAAAATTTTTATGGTTGAGCTGCAACGCAGCTGGAAAAAGGAGGGACAGCCCTTTTATAGGGAAAAACAGGAAATGAAGGAATTGATCACTACTTGAGGGGCCACCAGGAAGGGCTGGGAAATTAACCTGAAACAAAAGTGAACTGTCACCTTTTTTTGCGGAAGAATCAGGACTGCACTAAAAACAAATGAGTGCCCTGAAAATGGCATCTGCAAGCTTTTAAAAGGAGAGTTGACCATTTTCTATATTGGGTGTTGCCCAGGACATTATGAGGGAGGAATTGCCCTGCCCAAGCCGAGAATGATGAACTCCTGAGATGCAAAGCCCTATGAGGAAAAGCTCCCACATGAATACCGAGAGAGCGCAAGCCAACAAGAAGGAAGCACTTGGACTCCAGGAGTGACAAGGTAAATGGAGCCAGGTAGACAGCTTCTCCCCGCTACCGCTAAATGAGACAAAATCTCCGGTGGCTGGCGTGAGTGCAATCCCCTCCCTCAGGCCTAACATGCTGTACCTGTGCCAGTCGTCTTCTCCCCCATCAGTAGGAGTCTCTACAGACCCATGCTTACAGGGAAAAAAACACCTGCAGGCCAGCGGCTCTCACAGAGCCATTATCAATGCAGATCTGGCTCTTTTGATTAGGGAGGAGCGGGAAGAACAGAAGGTCATTTGGTAGGTGGCAGGAAGCCAGGTAATTTCTTTTATGTTTAGTTTTGTACGGGGGTTATTTTCCAAGTGTGATCGGGGTGGGTGGCAGGCAGAAGGCTAGGTATTTACTTTTTCATTTGAAGGGCAGAGAGGAAGGGGGAGGTTCTATGTCAATGATAGTGGGGTTGGGTGGTAGGAGGCCAGGATATTTTTTAATTGTTTTAAGGCAGACCACGTTATGTATGGCTCCCCTATCACTCCTCTGCCCCTTGCATTTGTTGGAACCAGAGGTAAATGATTTGGTGGGGGCATATAGGCATTTATTACAAAACATTATAGAAGGCTAAACTGCGAATAACAGAGATATTTTTCGCATTGGGGTCTGAGTGAAATCATAGACAATTCTTGTTGTCTATCTAATGTCATTCATAACCCCTCAGTGAAAAACATCCCATATTCAGTTATCCATCTATAAATCTATATAGCCTCTTACTACATTGGGTTAACAGCTAGGGAATATCTATGGGCCGGGATAGAACTGTACATGCTGCACTTGCCACAGGCCGCAGAGAGTAACTTCATGCGGAAAGGAAGTGTGCCTCAGCAATCCCTGCTTTCGTAAACATATAGTTAGCTAGAGATGTCTTGTCCAAAGTCATTGGCGGCAGAAGAGAACTGGCCAGAACAGTGGTGTCCTTGCTTGGTCACTGCAGGGAATTCAGCCTCAAACCTAAGAGCATAAATATGTTGTATAGCCTCCCATTTTCCCTACATCTTTTTTTCGCTCACAGCTCATGTGTTGGACACAACGCAAACGTTGGATTTGGATACAAACGTCAGTGTCAAAAAATATATTTTGGCTGGATACTTTCAATTTTTTTTAGTTATATGGAATTTGTATCCCACCCCAAAACGTCTCAAACCTATGCTCCTTGTCTTTTTAATGTACAGTAAGCTTTGTCTAGCCAGTACAGATCCCATATACCTCAGGCTTGATTGTTTTCTGTTTTGTGTAAAGTAGACCTAGTCAAGTTTACAGCGCCCCGATGCTCTTACAGGTGTGGATCACAATTTAGAAAACCATACCACTAAATACATTGTTTTGTTATTACTGTTTTATGATTTGATAAGTTTGATGGTGATGTCTCAAATGGGCGGTGTGGTGTTTTACTGTACATTATTTAAAACATAAAAAGTAGAGGCTTCTACATTTTAAAGATAATGCTAGAGGCATGCTAAGGTTATATTTGATGTATTTTTGAAATATTTGTCATTCTGTGATATTTTGTAAAATATGTGTGTTCTTATGTTTTTGACTAAATGTTTCATGTGTTATTCTATGCTTAAGTTATGTGACATCTTGTCTTAAACATTATGGTCTAGTATTGAATTCTTATATAGAACACACACCATAGCTGTCAAGGTTTCAGATTGCTATGTGTGACATTTTCATAATTTCATAATAATTATGAGTGGCATTTAAACGACGTTTCTATAACTTTCAATAATTAACATTCGTTTTTGCTGCTGTTAAATTTGACATGGAATTAGATTTTAGGTGACAGCAAAGGGTGGGGAGGGGTGGCTCATTGGTAGAAAACACAGATGGGCCATGGAAAACTGTGACTTAGAGTAACGCTTTGAGATGATGACTGACCTGTTACGACATGGCAGAAGCTGAAGTGAACGTTTTAACACTGTGATGGTAAGAAACTGATGTAAATCAGCAGCAGGCACACTGTGAATGGTGCTGTCCCCACCACCCCTATTCGCCCCCGGGGTAGAGCAGCAGTTGTCAGTCATAGTCCAATTCAAGCTGGTAGCTCACATCACAACTCTACCAGTCTCCCGAATTTATTCTCTCTCTATCCCTCTCGTTGCATCCTCCCTCTTTATCCCGGTCATCTTTTCCTCTCTTTCTCTCTCCTCATCTTCCTTTCCCTCCTTCCCTATCACTCTCTTTACAGCCTCTTTCCTACTTATCTGTCTGTCGGCCTCCCCATCCTCTCTTTTTAGCTCCACCTGCCCTCCCTCGTAACATGCAGTCTGTGAGTCCTACCAACGGGGTTGGAGCAGTAAGCTCCTAGACTTAGTCCTTTGTTCCATTTTAATCTGTTTCTTTATCCTCCCTTTTCTTATCCCTCGCCTCTCTTTGTATACTTCTATCTCTTTCTCTGCATTCTCCCCACCCTCTTCTATTTGCTCTTCTCTCCTTCCCCTCCCTATCTTTACCACATTCTCCCCATCATTTCCTCTCTTGGCCTGCCCTCCTGTATACATTTATCTCTCCTACCGTAATGTCTTGTCTTCTTTTTCTCCCTCTTTTCTACTACTTTAATCTAATTTCTTTCCAACTCTTTCACCTCATTTCTCCTTCCTTCTACTGTTTTTAAAAAAATATATTTTTCTCTTTGTCTCACCCGTACCCTCAACTCCTACTTTGACTGCATGTTTGTGATCCAGAGGCTGGATGTGCAGGAAACCTCTGGCCAGTGGCGTAACAAAAGTTGAGGGGGCCCCCCTACCACGTACACAGAGGGGCCCCCACTCCGGATTTAGTCCGGAGCTTTTGGGCCGGAGTATTGTGCTGAGGGGTCCCCTGCAGCTCGGGGGGCCCCCCGCACTGCGGGGGGTGCGGGGGCCTGTGTTACGCCCCTGCCTCTGGCGTAGTGAGGTGAAACATGAGAAAAGTATTGTTTCCCTTGGATTACTTTTCAGCACTAGAAGCCTGTTGCACACTGGCTGTGTGCATCCGAGGCAGATGATTGGCTTCATGGTAATGAGACAGGTTGCAGCTGTAGTTTGGTGTCCATTCACTGAGCCGCAGAGAAAAAAGTGGACAGGACAGGCATGGGCAAATTCAGAACCTGGAGCTCATGCTTGCCTGCCTCAGCTTTTAACCTGCTTTATGGTGGAGGTGGGAAGGGTCAGCGGCATGCATACTGCAGCACCCTAAAGTTTATTTATTTTATTCTTAAGGTTTTATATTGCGCGAACATGACCTGTTAGGGTAGAGTGCTGTACATAAAGCATGCAAGATAAATACTAAACATGTAGGTAATCAGGCAAGCAGAATGCGAAAAACAAAACAACCCATGTCATAGAAGGTCAAAAGCAGTACAAATTGCATCATTGAATGTAGGCCTCCCTCTACGGAGTCAGGATGGAGCCACTAGGTCACTTTCACAAGGTTGAAAGTGACCCAGTTACACCCACAGATGCATTTTATCTCAGGAATCGGCTTACTTGGGTCAGAATGTAAGTCCGGTTCCCTCCATGCACCTGCACTTCTCCGTTGGTTACAATCATGATGTCTCACGAGGGCCACAGATCCTGACTATCCTCCAATGCATATCATGTCACGAACCATTATCCAATCAGGAGCTATTTAGCCTTGTGGTGCACAACAGCTCAGGTCAATGAAGATAGTAGGCATAAAATGTAATTTTATTGGCTGCAGGGATCCTCAGCCCCATCTGTCACTGTCAGTGCAGTGCGCGGCTTCCAGCTTCTGGAAATGAGCTACCCGGCCGCCAGGCAGAGATGATGCGACAATTTAATAATGCGTGATAACTTTGTGCACTTGCAGTAATAAGGGAAATACACCTAAAATGCGTTAGTATAACGCCAAATGTGTGACACGTGGCAGGGCTGACACACACACAATGCATTTGAGAAAGGGTGGGAATATGTTTATGTTGTTTTCTAAGCTATTGAACGTGTTATATTTCCCCGCCTGCCACTCCAAGAGAAATAGTTTGAAGGTGAACGGCGATCCCTGGGCGTACAAAGCACCAGATTGCGGAAAGCCCTGAAGTAAGTAAAATGTATCGGGTTGTAAATTAAAACAATTACATACATAACACGAAATAACACAGAACATCAAGTTCAATGCAAACATGTATAAAAAAGTCATTAAAATCGCTCTGTGGCTGGAAAAAAGAAAACCACTGCTAGCAACTGACCCTTCAAACAGAAGCTAAAAGCATATTATGTCAATATCTTCCATGAGCATCGCTGACTTAAGCAAATAAGCTACTAAACTAATACCACTGGAAGCAGCCCCTCGATGCCCCCTGATAGCATCAATACAATTTGTGTATTTGCACACAGAATTTCAGTTGTTCCCATCTAAACATCCTGTATCTTAACTGGTATGTAAGATAGGGTCGAAGCCCAAAATATTTTATGTTTTGAGAGCTGGGCAAAAGTATAACATTTGTGTCAGAGTGTACTGGTGCATGCTGCATGAAGACACAATCCCGCCCGGCTGCAAAATGGCTTCCAGGATTCCCTAAATTCAACTACTGAGAAGAGTACGAGTCTTATACGAATTCCGTTTTGCCTTTCTAGAGCAGTGAAATATCCTAGACCGTCTCCTAATAAGTAGGATTTATTGGATAGTACAGAAATTCGTTTCTAACAACCTGCAAGCAGCCCTCAGACTTATAAATAACTCCTAGGTTGTTTTTTGGTTTTGACATGTTCTTTAAAGGATGTATACCCTTGCGGGCAGGGCCAGACTGTGTAGTCAAAGCCAGGGCCGGATTCGCCGTAGTGGGCATCGGGCATTTCCCCGGGAGGCTGAAAGGGTGGGGGATGGTTTTTCAGCAGTGGGGGCTGGTTTTGTTACTGGAGGTTGGTTTTGCAGCGGTGCTGCAATGTCGGCAATGTCGGCTATCAATAACAAAAGCAGCAGTGCACCCTTGTGCACCAGCCCCTACCCCCAGGGGGCTGGTCCGACGAAATTGCCAGGGCTGCTTTGAGTTCCCAGTACGGCCCTGGTCAAAGCAGCCCTGACAATTTTGTTGGACCAGCCCTCGGTGGGAGGGGGGCGCAAGTGTGAAGCACTGCTGCTTTTGTTACTGGGGGCTGATATTGCAGCACCGCTGCAACACTGCCCCCAGTAACAAAATGGCCCCCCAACACTGCAAAACCGGCCCCCACCCTTCCAGCCTCCTGGGGAAATGCCCGGTACGGTCAGTCCAGCCCTGCATGTGGGTAAGCCCAGGCAGAATTTAAATGCAAATTCCTCAAGCTGGTCAAGGCTTAGTGACACCCTTAATACCCACAGTATTTCTTGCAATAGCAAACTTTTTATAGAATTAAGCATGGTGTTGTGGATCATGAAACAAAATTTCGAGACCAGATAAGCACAGTTGCTGCTTTGAGCTTCTAGGCACTATTGTTACTTAAAACTTTGAAATCGCATATCTCCGGTCCTACTGATTGGATGTATGTCATTTGTAAATCAAATAATTTATTCAATTTTCCAAAATTGGTGTGGGATTTTTCTTGTGTTTTCACTCTAATATAGTTTGAACTGCTGCATAAATACTTTACACATTGCCTCTAAGTTAAGCCTGACTGCTTCATGCCAAGTTACCAGAGGGTATAACGCACAGGTTAATTTGGGGTTTGTTTGTGTTTCCCTCTGACTGAGATGGTGGTTGCTGCTTGAGTAGGGTTTCACCCCAACCATAAACCCAGTTTCTTTTTAAATTATTTTATTAGGCCATGATATCAGCGTGAGACATTAATTAATGTCATTCACAATATAGCTTACGCATAAAACAGAATGAAATTCATTATTTACATACATACATAATATTACAAATTCATATCACATATCAATATATTATAAGCTAAGCAGTACAATAGTACAGAAAAAAGAAAATAAATAAATAAACAGTGCAATCAGAAGCTAACGGGTATGATAGATATACATAGAGTACTAACCACATAGCGAGTGTATAAATCATTGATTTCCCCTTTCATCATTCACATAGTCTGCTATAGCTCCCCAGACCTTTAACCCCAAATTCCTTCTTCGAGAACTCTTAAGGGAATATAGATTGTGCTCTAAACTGAAAAAGGCTAAAAACCTCGCCTTCCACATTTCAAAAGAGGGTGATTCTTTCTGCAGCCATGCTGAAGTGATACAAAGCAGTGCTATAGCGGTAGCCATATAAATATTATATCCAACCTTTGGTGTGCCACGGCTAGCCAATGGTTCCTCTGCCAAGCCTAGCAGCATGGATATTGGGGTTAACACGATTTCTACCCCAGTTACGGAGGTTAAGAAATTTTCTATCCCCAAAAGAAGGCGGTGCAGTTTGGTACATGCATAGAAAACATGGAGGCTGCCAGCTGCCTCGGTTCCACACCGAAAGCATTTACCGTCATTAGCACCACCCCACTTTAGCATCTTCAGGGGGGTATGATACAAATTAAAGATGCAGTCCTGCCAAGTGTCACGCATCAGGCGTGACACTAACGCATTTCAGTGTGGTGTTCCCGCATCACCGCACTGAAATGCATTGTCACGCATTTTGCCCACTCTGCTGTGACGCGCTGTACTGGCTTAACGCCAGGGCTAGCGCGCGGCGCGCGCTGCCAGGCTCAGGTGGTGGTGCCTCTGACCCAGTGCGCCGGTGGGGGGGGGGAGGGGGAGGGGGCTCAGAGCTGCTCTGACTGCTGAGTGTATCTTTGTCTGCTCGCCGGAGCACGCCCGGCCGTGCCGCGTGCCTGAATTGAAATAATGCAGCTTCTGCTACAATGTTGCACTAAACTGTCTGCAGGCAGAGTGCTGGCTGAGGCTCTGATTGGCGCTGTCAGTCACGCTGTGTCCACACACACATCATTAGTCAGAGTCATCAATCAATGGTGACTACTCTCAGACACCCTGCTGCCCAATTAAATTACCCGGGACCCGGGCCTGCCCTCTCAGAGACAAGTCCGCGTTTTTAATTGGATGTGTGGTGCCTGGCGCCTAAACCTCACGTCCTGTTAGGTTACAGGAAGCAAGAAGTCAGTGACTGTGAGGCTTAGAAGGCGCGGCGGTGGGACTAGAGTCAGTCGGCGCTCCCACTGCGCAGAGTCTCACACCATGGCCAGGCAGCGGCTGCGGGGCATGAGCATGAGGCCGCCTCGCCTGTGGCTGAGCTTGGTCGGGCCGGCGCGCTGCGTCGTGTGCCGCGGGGAGACTGGCGCTGCCTGCAGACTTGTGCGGCTGCACTGCTGGCTGATCAGGTGCGGTGCGCCGGCCGCCGTCCGACGGCGACGAGAGGCAGGCTGCAGGGTCAGCGCAAACAGCAGAGAGCACTACTCAGAGGTCTGGCACCCCCAGGCCCGCCGCCGTCCCGTGCGGCTCAGCGGCGAGCGCCTGGTGGCCTGGCTCACCTCACCACCCAACGCGCTGTCAGTCACCCGTCACGGCTAGCGGAGAGTACTGTAGAGTTGAAGAACAGTTCTACAACACAGTAAGTAGTAGAACTTTACTAGTAACGTAAACGCTCGTCTGTGAGGCAGCCTGCAGTGCTCAGACAGTACTGCTCTCTGCCAGTCTGAGACTGACAGTCGAGTCCGTGTGTGTTGTGTGCAGTCGGCGGCCGGGCTAACTTGTTGTGGTCAGTGGTATGTCGTGTGACACACGTGTCTCTTAATCACAGAGCTCAGCTGCACGCGCACGGCACTGACTAACTCACATTTGATCTCATCTGGTGGTGTGTGACTTCACACTAACGGTGCGGTGACGCCAGTCGGTGCATGGTGCGTGTTATCTTTTCTGCCAGGACTCGGTGCTCTGCAGCAGTTTGAAGAACTTCTTGGAGTTTCTTGTTGCTCAAATGGCTGTAATGTCTGATGTTTAGAAGTTTCCCTCGTCTTCATTGCATGATTTTTGCTCGCGAGAAAGTGTCACTCATAGTCGCTGAAATGTCACTCATAATTTCACTGAAATTATGAAAATGTTACACATGGCAATCTGAAACCTTGGCAGCTATGAAGATGGTTTTATAATGCTGGGACCTGAGACTTGATGAAATCAATATTTCCCCTGCAATGCTGATCGATCTCTGTATCAGACCCTCGCCCTGCCCCAACCTCTCATTCCATTTCTTATCCTGCTCTTCCAAATCATCCCCTTGCAGTTCAACCAGATTCTCATAGAGGCATCCTATTTTCTGTCTAGTTTTAATAACTTCGATCATATCCTTTTTCTCTATATCAGCCGGATGCATTTTCTTCTTATCTAGATAATCCCGTAACTGAAGATATTTAAAAAAATCTCTATTTGACAACCCATACCTTTCCCTCAACTGTGCGAAGGAACGAAGATTGCCGTTATCATAAAAATCACCAATAATCGAAATCCCTTTTAATTTCCACCTACCCATGATCGTATCCCAGAAAATGGGAGGTAATAGCTGTGTCGCATCAATAGGAGTATAATAATTAATTTTCCCGATTTTCAAATACTTGCGAACCTGCTTCCAGATTTTAAAGGCTGCTCCTAATACCTTAAACCGGGTCCTTTTGTAGTAGCTTGGACCGATTACCTTTAAAAAGCAGCTCTCAGCTTCTGTCCCTAACAGCATATGGAAAATAGAATGGAGCATCAGCTGAGTTATTCTCTTTTTCTCCCGTTATTAAAATGTTCATGTTCTGAAGAAGGGAAGCATAATAGTAAAACACAAAGTTAGGGACTGCCCACCCTCCTCGGGATCGAGGAAGAGTCATATACTTCATCGCTCTCCGAGCTTGTTTGTGACCCCACATGAATCTTCCACAAATGGATTGTAAATTTTGCAGCTGTATTCTAGTAAGCTCTAACGGAACTGATCTGAAAAAGTACAGCACCTTAGGCAAGATATTCATCTTCAGTACGTTACAGCGTCCTACAAGTGAGAGATGTAAGCACTCTATTCTCCCCAGTTCTTTCTCAATTCCAGTTAGTAGTGGGTCCCAGTTAGCAGTAACTAAATCGTCTAATGATGCTTTAATTTTAATACCTAAATAAACTGCCTCCTGGACAACTCTCGGGTCATTAAAAACTGCCTCATTTGTACTGTGTTTTACCAGTGTTCAATTTGTACCCTAAAATTACTCCAAATGAGGCTGCCAGCCGTTCTATCTCAGGCATGGCTATAGCAGGTGTTGGAGTGACGATTGCAACATCGTCCGCATACACCAGGACTTTGTATGTTTCCTGCTGGATCTGTATAGGTTGTATAACCATATTCTGTTCTATTAGAACCAACAAAGGATTAATATACAGTGCAAATAATAAAGGTGAACATGGACAGCCTTGCCGAGTTCCACGGGTTATAAAAACATGTTCAGATTCCATTCCCATCACACATATCCGAGCGACCGGGAGCCTATACATTGTTTTAATAGCATTAATAAACACACACCCAAACCGTAAGCGGCCCATGACTGCCCATAAAAACTCCCAAGAGACACGGTCAAACGCCTTCTCGGCATCAAGAAGTATCAGTCCAAGTGGAGCCTGATGGACTTTTGCTATATCAAACATGGTCACCACCCGACTGATATGATTGACCGTGCCTCTTCCCGGGATAAAGCCATGCTGGCGTATGGAAACCAAAGCGGTTATTACCCGAGATAGCCGTGCTGCAAGAAATTTGGCATAAATCTTGCTGTCACAGTTTAAAAGGGAGATAGGCCTATAAGAGCCAGGAAGAGTTGATGGTTTGTCCTTTTTCTTAAAAACAATGATGTTAGCAGTATCCCATGATGCTGGGGCCTGTCCTTGTTGAGCAGCTTTAAAGACTGTCAACATTTCTGTTTTAATTTCAGGAAAAAAGACCTTATAAAATTCTAACGGTAGTGCATCAGGGCCAGCTGCTCTACCCATTGCTAGTGCATTAATAGCACTCTCAATCTCCTCCTGAGTTATAGGCATCTCTAATTCTGCCGTATCTTCCCTGCTCAGTGTCTGGTTAAATCCATTTTGTGGTAAGCATAGAGCTACATTTCTATCTGGTCTATCCTCCCCTGCATATAACTCTTGATAAAAAGATCTTAAAGCTGCTACAATCTCTGTAGGTCTGTTAACTAATTTCCCAGCCGAATCTTCTATTTCCACAATGCCACGTTCGGTCTCCCTGTTTCTAATTCGTTTAGCTAGGCATCTCCCAGCCGTCTCCCCAAATTCATAGCATTCTCTCCTGTAGGTTACATATTTGCACGCGATATCTTTGGACCATAATAGGTTAATCTTCGCCTTACAGCGAGCTACATTGGCTTGCGCCACAGAGCTTAATGTCTTTTTAATTACACACTGTGTCAGACTACATTCGGCCCGCTTAAGCTCATCATAAAGGCCCTGGAAAAGGATATTTTGCTGTTTTTGCTTATATATACACAAAAGCTCAGTATTTCCCCCCTGAGGCCGGCTTTCAGTGTGTCCCACACTATAGCGGGCGAAGACGTATTCCTGTTTATCTCGAGAAAGTTCCTAATCCAATCCCTCATATGAAGCACAAACATTTCATCTGCCAATAATTTCCGATCAAAAGTGAAGCGCCTCTGTGGCCTGAATACACTCTGAATTTGTAAATCCATAACCACAGGGCTGTGATCCGACCTAAGTCTAGGAAATATATGAATTCTAGTCATGACAGCCTGCCCTCTGGAAACAAAAAAGTAATCCAGTCTCACCCATTTATTGTGGGGGCAGGAAAAATATGTAAATCCTGGATCAGGATGTCTATTTATAAACCATAGATCTTCTATCCCATGCTCTAGTACTAGCTGCTGTAAAGCCTTAAAAACTTTAGGTTTCCTCCCCTGATAAACTCCATTATAAGTTTGTAATTCTGGTCCAGCTAGATGTATATTAAAATCTCCGCAAAGTATTAGTGGAGTTGCCCATGATGCTAGCTCAATATTAAGCAATTCTAAAATCTGTGCCTCGTCCATATTTGACCCGTATACTGAGCAGATGACAAATTTCCAATCTCCCGCAGCACATTCAGCTATAGCCCACCGGCCATATTTATCTGCCAGAACCCTTCCCACCAGACGTATATAAGATTTGGCCAGTATAGCCACACCCTTAGTTGTAGTGCTATGTTGCGTACAGACTACTACCATATATACCAGCTCAGCCAAAACTCTTCGGTTCACCCATGGGATACGTGTTTCCTGAAGGCACACTACATCAGGAGAGAAGCTTCTCAATTCCTGTGCTACTCGCTGTCTCTTAACCCTATCATTTAAACCCGACCCATTAAATGTGCATACCCGTAGTCTCCCTGTCGTCATTCTACCCTCCATCTTCTCACGACATACTGCTCCTGATTAGACACGTCCATTTCCATTCTCAGTAAACATTGCTTCTCACGTCTCCACCATGGCCTCCTTTTTCTTTTCTCCCCAAGCCCACCCACTCCCCATCCTGTGCCCCCCAGCCTCCTCCCCCACACCCCCTCCTCCCCACCCACAAGGCCCCCCACCCTTAAGAGCCCTCCCTCCCCCACACCCCCCACAAAATAAGGCATAAGGACTCAAGGTCCCTGGTGATGGAAAGCTTACAGTGCCCCCCCCTCATTGCTACTCCCCCCCATCATTGCATCAAAAACCAAACTGTATGTCTGCTAAGTAAACAGAGAAATAAACCATATCATTACGTGTTCCGTCTTGACAAATCTATATTTTATATTGAATGTAAATACTCCTTGGCAAGGATTTCAGAATTAAAAATTGTGTTTGACCTTTACAAATTACTTTTAATTTGGCCGGATTAAGCAGAAAAACCTGTGCTGCTTTGGCCTGAAACATTGGCATTAATTGCCGCAAGTGCCACCTCTTCTCTACTGTCGCTTGACAGAAATCAGGCCTCACAAAAAATTCACTCCCCTTTCCACTTCTTTTTCTGTCTGGTCGTGCTAGGTCATAAATAGCTTCACGTGCCAAGAAATTATTCAAACAGATTAATGTAGCTCTTGGTCTGGTTATAGATTGTCCTGTTCTGATTTGCTGCTTAAAAGGAAATCTATGCGCCCTTTGCACCTCAACATTCCAATTCCATTACGTGAGCTCGGGGAATGCCTCTGTAAAGAGATCTACAATAAAGTTTTGCACGTCCATTCCCTCCGCCCCCTCAGGGATACCCAAGACTCTCAAATTGTTCCTTCTTAGTCGATTCTCCATGTCCGTTAATTTCCAGGCGGTGTCATCCTTCTGTGATTTTAAGGAGTCCGTAAGAGTTCTCTGGGCAATAAGTTCATCTTCCAGTGTGGAGATCCTAGTTTCTGCTTCCCCAATCCTTGTTGCGAATTCTGTGCAAGATTTAGCCACTCTCCGAATGGAGTTCTGCAGTTTTCTATATGCACCTTGTGTCCTTAGACTCTCTGCCCATGTCTCCTCCCTATGTGCCATGATACTTTTATAAATAATAGAGAGTGACATTTCCTCTGTGTTTTCCACTCCCTCAGCCAATGGATTGTCAACAGCTATATTTTCTTCACATCCAATATTGGGTGAAAAGGAATAGTCCCATACCAGTGAGCCAGCGGCCGCTTTAGATTCTGTCAAAGATGTCTTTCCAACGTCTTTCTGCTTTCGAACAGTTAGCGGGCTAGTTAAGGGTCCACCTCCTGCGGCCCCAGTGACCTCCTCCTCAGGGTAAGTATTACTTATATCACTGCCATCGCTCTGAGTGAGTTCTTCTCCTGTCCGTCTTTCATACCCCCCAAGCTCTCATCACTTGACGAATTCGAGGGGTCTGACATTGAGAAAAACTTGTCCCCAGAATCCACCTCTTTCAAGGAGCCCCTAACATCAGTGTTGCCAGCTTAATCTTCCCTTATCACAGCCGGGCTATCTACTTCTCCTTTTCCCTTTCCTTTTATTCCCCTAGAGGCTCTCTCTGCAGTCTCCTTTCCTCCCTTAATTGCGGTTGGTTCCTCTTTCTCCATACAGGGGCTGACCAATACAACCCCCTCCAGAGTTCCGCCATGCAGGATTCCCCCGGCAGGGCTTCCAGACCCAAGCTCAGCAGTGTCTCCCCCATCCTTAACTATAGACTTCACATTGCTCACATTGCTCACCTCTCTGCCACCGAGTGTTTCAGCTGCAATGGGCTGGTGTAATACGTCTATGTCCAGCAGGGGGCTCACACTGCCAGCAACAGCGTCTGCCTGAGCCATGGTTGCCTGTATCTTCCTAGCCGTCTGTGCCTGAAAAATTGCAGGTAGCGTTTTCCGGCCACGCACAGAGGAGCTGGTCTTTTGTGTCTCTCCAGCCACGGCTGTGGTTTCTTTTCCTGCACCTGCCCCGCGGCCAGCTCTTGCCCCTCTCACGGGCTTTGGCGGCGCTGGGGCCGCGCTTGTGCTTAGCAGCGGCAGCCGCGACCAGGAAAGCAGCAGTCTTAGATACACAAGCTGCTTGATGCGAGAAGCCGCTTGCGGTTCGTGGCGTCCCAGCAAAAGTCTCCACAGCATCCCAGAGCATCCCAAGAGCACCTCCAAACAAGCAGCCCTCGCCGTCAGGACGGAGCGATAGCAGGTAGGTGGGGGGGAGAGTAGCTCAAGGCGAGAGTCAGCTCACTCGGCCGCAGTCGGGGCCGCCATCTTTCCTCGATAAATTCATAAACCCAGTTTCTAATACTTACTGACTCTTCTGTCTACTGCAGAGGGGACCTGATGCTACCAACCTGACTCTGCTAGCCATTTACCCACTAAAATCAACATGTACATTAGATTTTCTAGGACTGCTGGGAACGTATTACATAAGATGTACACTGGTAGAAAAGAAAAAGACAAGGGAAAATAAATCTGCAAAAGGGAATGGAGCAACTGGTATGTGCACCATAGAAACCTGCAAAAAGAACAATTGATGGACATAGAAACCTGGCACAAGCAGATTTCACCTTATAATTTGCTGTTCACTGAATGAGAAATGGACAAAATCCGTTTTTGGCACTTTTGAAATGCATTCACAGAACTACAGTCGGTCTCAGGAACAATCCATTTGATTTTTATAACAGAGCAAAAACAGTGCTCAGTTGTTTCATTTCCCTTCTTGCGGATAATTTTGATAATAAAAGTTCCTTCGTTAAAATCATCTTTTAGACACTTAAAAAATGCCTTGCGTATGTTTAGCAATGCTCTGCCAGTCCATTTCTTACATTTTTGCCCTGGTGCAAAATCAGGCACAAGGTGTCTCGAACAGATTTATTTGGGCAACCAGCCAATTCTAAAATTTGAATAGCAGCACAATTTCTTAGCATCATTTTGTACTACACAGAGAAGAAAAAAGTGCAAATTGAATTTACCATGCAACATTTCTGCATTATGACCTATGGAATTATGCACCAATATAAAAGTGTGCAGTGTGCCTCTTACCTAGACAATCAACATTTTCTTATATCTACTTTTTTAGCGCATATTTTCAAAATAGTATAGAATTTTAATCTCAGACACCCTTAACAGATTTCTGCAGATATGTTCTTGTGATTTACACACACCTGTTGACTAAAATAAACACGCAAAATAGTTTTCTACTTTCCACAGGAATAAAAAACCGTTACAACAAAATAAAGCACACCATGTTAAAGTGATAGATCTATGTTATGCAGAGGGTAATACATCTACCAATCAAAAACGTACTCACAGCATGTACGTGATGACACCAACACTCCACATATCCGTTGGGAATGACACAAAATCGTAGTTTACGACTTCTGGGGCCAAGAATTCCGGGGTGCCAAAATTTACTTTCAACTTCTCCCGGGGCTTGTACCTTCATCGAGAGTAGAAGAAGAAGAAGTATCAAGGGTTGAAGGCACAATCCAAGTCCTATGCCATTGGTTTTGCATTGTGCAACACCAAGAACATCAGGGTACTGGCAGATGATAGAATGCATTTCCCTATTGCAAATAATAATAGGAAAACTCAAAGCGATGCAAAAAATAAACTGGAGAGCTCAAGCTTAAAGCTCTCTGTCAAACTGTGTATCAACTCCTCTACCATCAACCTTATTTGATCCCCTGATGAAGGCCTAAAAAGGTGATATTCTGAGGTGCCCTCCAAAATTTAATTTCTGTCTTCATCAACCAAGAACTTGTCTGTAGTAGAATTTGAGAAGTTTCTTAAATTCTGGTGCTGGTAAAGGGCTAGCACAGCTGGGCAGACTGAGTCACATATAAGGCTTGCAGCCACCAAACAGACCACAACACAGAAAATAAGGTTGAGTACAGGGAGCTGCCACAGGTACACCAAGTCATGGCTAATCACTGGAAACTACTAGTGTGAGAAGTTGGCCTGGTATATGCTGTCCACTAATTATAGTGGGCACCTTGCACCAGTCCAAACAACCCCTTCTTGGAGATAGGTTAAAGACAACCTTTATTGAAAGCTATCCTAGTGGTAGCTATGGAGAGCAGCCTTCAGGCTAAGTCTTGAAGGAATGTAAAGCAGCTTGTTTTACCAGTCTATAATCTCTTGAGTGACCAAATGAAAGAGGACCACACCAGGTATATATTTAAAATATATGTATTTAGTCTTAAACACACCCCTCTAGTCTCTTTATGAGGCTAGAGTTTGAAGTACATAAGTTACAAGTCAGTTATTAACAGTAATAGCACAAATACACGTTTGAGCCCTAGGGGCGTACCAAACCATATACCAATAAAGTGGTATAAGAACCACGACTGAGCTAGACACAAGGCCTAGAGCCTGTAGAAGTGCTTGGCCCTCAAGGAACCACCCAAGGTAGTGACACAGGGGACCCACGGGGGACGCGTGCAGTGTAAGAACACAGCCGCGAGCCGCCGTTGACTTCTATGGGGGATGTTGCGGTTAGAGTTTTAAAGAAAAAGGACACTTAGAGGAGGACTTGGAGCAAACCCCTTTAGACCTAGGTTGTTCTAGAGTCTATACCCACGGGAGAACCGGAGTACTCGAGTTACCTCACCCAGGGAAGCCGGGTGCATAGGTGTCTTTCGGGGTCGGATTTCGTCGTCGTTTTCAATGGCGATCTGCTGCAAAGTGCTGCTGGCGGCCAAGTCGAAAGTGTTCGGGTGGATCCAAAGGTGGATCAAAGATCTGAAGAACCTGAAAGCAGAGGGGACAGAGTCTGGGTCACTTGCCAGTGACCAGGAAGGCGATGAGCAGATGCCCACCGATGTCGAGTGCTTCAGGTAGGTTGACGGTCGTCTTGACTCTTCAGCCACGAGGTCCAGGAGGCGTCGACGACGACCAGGAGCTGGATTCGAGCTGTCCCACGACGTCTGTCGATTGCAGGGGTATCGGCGACCGGGTTGGACCCAACAAGCCTTGGCAACGGCAAGTCTCGTGGAAATAGAAGAAGGACGGTGGTACAGACCAGCAAGGTCTGAGGGACTCACCCAGCGAGGGTAAGTCAGGGCACGTCTGGAGCAACCAGGGAAGCCCAAGGAAAAGAAAAGTTGCCTTCGGAAGGGCCCACTAGCCAACGGACTAGCGACCGCGAAGGAGCCTCGAGTGGACGCACTTGGAGCTGGCTCACAGGACACTCGTGGAGTGGAGGCCAGTGATCTTCGGTGCAGTCGGTGCTGGAGGCGGGGACTACTCGGAGCCCAAAGCACAACTTCGTGGGCGACCCAGAAGAGGATGCACTTGCAAAAGTACTCAGTGTCCAGGGGTCACGGTTCCACGTTACCCACGACAGCTACGGGCCTCAGCTTTGCTGGGAACTCAGGGCAGCCTCGGGGAAGTCTGGAAATCTACCTCTGGTGATGCAAAGACTTCGGCGTCCGGCGGGAGCTTCAGCGATGCAGACCGGACAATTGCTTCTTAGGTGCCTGCCAAGCAGGGGAGTCACTCCTTGACCCCAAGGGAGATTATTCAGCCCTCTAATCTTGAAGTAGAGCGTCGAAGGTCCAGGATTCTGTATCAGAGTTTCGTCCAGGTAAATCTAAAGTCCTAAGGACTGGGGTCCCATACTTATACCAAGTTAGGGGGTTGGACATACTCTGGGGACCCACCTATGGGAAGCCCCTGAGCCGGTTTGAACTGGGGTATGCACAGGGACACCAAATGTGCCCCCAGTGCAGGACTTCAAAGCACCAGAGAGTGCTCCCGCCCAGCCCCAATACACATTATCCTGTCTGGGGAGGTGGTTACACCTCCCTTGGACAGGAAACCTATTGTCCAGGCCTCCCCTGCCGGAGTTTCAGTCAGCAGCAGGAGGCCAGACCCGTGTCTGTGGCAGTGGCATCCATTTTGTGATGCCAGGGCTCTGGAAAGAAGTTACCGGGTATGCCGGTTGGTACATGTCTCTCCCTCTAGAAGGGTGGAATGCTACCTTCGCCGCCAGAACTGGCGGGGGGGTAGTATTCCAAGATGTTTGACACCAAACACGACATGTTTCCGTGCAGCCATCCCAAAGTTAGCATTTAACGTGAGGTTATAATGCACTTAAGAGTATATGGTCAGGCTGCACTACAAACAGCATCAGTGAAGGGTCTCCGACCGCTGCAGAGGGGCTCTGCTCATGCAGGGGCACCCTCTCACATAAGAACCAAGCACTCTGCCTTCAGGATTGATAAGGCCTGCCATAGGAGTGACTTATAGGTTTATATGTGTGCATATGCAGTGATATAGGTAACCTATATCACAGTAAGGGGTGCATGCACCACCTTACCCAGGCTGCAGTAGCAGACCTGTGGTGTCATTTTGGCTCGCCTTCCAGGGGTGGCATAATACATGCTTCAGCCCCTGGCAGGCCTCTGAGGTACCTATGCCCTGGGTACATAGTATACCATATACTAGGGACTTATAAGGGCACTTCAGATTCAAATCAGAGATGTGCCTAAGGCACATGGAAACCATTTTAGAGAGGAAGCAGCTAGGCTGGGGTTCTGATTAGCAGGGCCCCAGCCGGACTAAAGTCGAAAAACAGTGAAGCATCAGCAAAAAGTGGGGGTACCCATGTGAAGCAGATCCTACTCTCCTCCACAACCTCCCCCCCCCCAAACGTAGGGACATTAAACTAACCTTGAGCAGTGGAGTCTTCATGTTCTAAGTGGAAATATCTGGAGAGTCCATCTGCATTGGCATGGTTACTCCCAGGTCTATGTTCCACTGTATAGTCCATCCCCTGTAGGGAAATGGACCACCTCAAAAGTTTGGGGTTTTCACCCTTCATCTGTTTTAGCCACAAGAGGGGCTTATGGTCTGTTTGAACAAGGAAGTGAGTGCCAAACAAGTATGGCCTCAACTTCTTCAGAGCCCAGACCACAGCAAAGGCCTCCCTCTCAATGGCTGACCAACGTTTCTCTCTAGGGGTCAGCCTTCTGCTAATAAAAGCTACTGGCTGATCCTGACCTTCATCATTCAATTGTGACAGTACAGCCCCTACCCCCAATTCAGATGCATCTGTTTGGACAATGAACTTCTTGGAGTAATCAGGACTCTGTAGAATAGGAGCAGTGCACATGGCCTGCTTCAGGTCATCAAATGCCTTTTGACAGCTAACTGTCCACTGAACCTTTTTGGGCATTTTCTTGGAAGTTAAGTCATTCAGGGGTGTCACTATTGAGCCATACCCCTTGGCAAATCTCCTATAGTACCCAGTCAGGCCTAAAAAGGCTCTCACCTGAGTCTGGGTAGTGGGAGCAGTCCTGTCCATGATGGTCTGGATTTTGCTCTGCAATGGTTGAACCTGGCCTCCACCCACAAGGTGGCCAGGTACACAACCTGACTCTGCCCTATCTGGCACTTGGTGGCCTTGATAGTTAGGCCTGCTTTCTGCAGGCCTGCAAAACATTTCTGAGGTGGACCAGGTGATCCTCCCAGGTGGAGCTAAAGACAGCAATATCATCTAGATATGCTGCACTATAGGCTTCCAGACCTGTAAGGACTGTATTCACCAACCTCTGAAAAGTGGCAGGTGCATTCTTCAAACCAAAGGGCATTACCACAAATTGATAATGCCCACTAGGGGTTGAGAATGCTGTCTTTGGCTTTGCATCATCAGCTAGCCTGATCTGCCAGTAGCCAGCTGTTAGGTCAAATGTGCTTAGATACTTGGCTGATGCCAAAGTGTCTATTAGCTCATCTGCCCTGGGTATTGGATGGGCATCAGTCCTAGTGACTGCATTGAGACCCCTGTAGTCCACACAAAACCTCATCTCTCTTTTCCCACCACTGGTGTGAGGTTTTGGCACAAGGACCACTGGACTAGCCCAAGGGCTATCTGAGGGTTCAATAACTCCCAAATCCAACATCTTCTGGACTTCTGTCCTGATACAGTCCCTGACATGGTCAGGTTGCCTATAAATCTTATTTTTAATAGGCAGACTGTCCCCAGTGTCCACTTCATGAGTGCACCAGGTGGTCTGACTTGGAGTCAGAGAGAATATTTGCCTGAACTGATTGAGCACCTGTCTGCAATCAGTTTGCTGCTGGGCAGTGAGGCTGCCTTCCAAGGCTACACCATCCACTGACCCATCATCAGGGTTCTGTGAGAGCAGGTCAGGGAGTGGGTCACTCTCTTCCTCCTGTCCCTCATCAGTAGCCATGAGCAAGCCCATGTCTGCCCTGTCCACATATGGTTTTAATCTGTTGACATGGAGAACCCTGTGGGGACTCCTGGGTGTTCATAGGTCTACTAAATAGGTAACCTCACCCTTCTGTTCAACAATGGTATGGGGTCTACTCCATTTGTCTTGGAGAGCTGCTGGGGCCACTGGCTCCAACACCCACACCTTCTGTCCTGGCTGGTAAACAGTCAGTACAGCCTTTTGGTCATGCCAGGCTTTTTGCAGTTCCTGGCTAGCTTCAAGGTTTTTTGTTGCCTTTTTCATGTACTCAGCCATCCTGGAGCGGAGACCAAGTACATAGTCCACTATGTCTTGCTTTGGGGGCTTGAGAGGTAACTCCCATCCTTCCTTCACCAAGCACAATGGACCCCTGACAGGGTGACCAAACAAAAGTTCAAAAGGGCTGTAGGCAACCCCCTTTTGAGGCACCTCCCTGTATGCAAATAAAAGGCAGGGCAATAGTATGTCCCATCTTCGCCTAAGCTTCTCTGGGAGCCCTTTAATCATGCCTTTCAAGGTTTTGTTGAATCTCTCAACTAAACAATTGCATTGTGGGTGATAGGGTGTGGTGAACTTGTAAGTCACTCCACACTCCTTCCACATTGCTTTCAAGTATCCAGACATAAAGTTTGCACCCCTGTCTGATACAACCTCCTTAGGGAAGCCCACTCTTGAGAAAATTCCCAGGAGGGCCCTTGCCACCACAGGTGCTGTAGTGGTCCTAAGGGGTATAGCCTCTGGGTACCTGGTGGCATGATCCACTACCACCAGGATAAACCTGTGCCCAGATGCTGTTTGGGGATCCATGGGACCAACAATGTCAATCCCCACCCTTTCAAAGGGAACCCCCACCACAGGTAGTGGTATCAGGGGGCCTTTGTAGTTCCACCTGCCTTGCCACTGGCCTGGCAGGTTACACAGGAGCGACAAAACTCCTTGGTGTCTTCAGACATGTGGGGCCAGTGAAAGTGAGGGACAATTCTGTCCCAAGTCTTGTTCTGGCCCAGGTGACCTGCTAAGGGAATGTCATGGGCTAGGGTCAATAGGAAGCCCCTGAACTTCAGAGGTATAACCAACCTCCTGGTGGCACCAGGCTTGGGGTCTCTACACTCTGAGTACAAGAGTCCATCATCCCAATACACTGTATGGGGACCACTAGCTTTCCCAGCAGCCTCAGCAGCAGCTTGCTGTCTGAGGGGTTCAAGAGAGGGGCAGCTCTGCTGCTCCTGGCTCAGATCTGCCCTGGAAGGGCCCCTGTCCCCAAGAACTCTACCTGATCAGGCTCAAGCTCCTCTGGGACAGTTCCTTCCTCAGGACTGAGATCATCTCCCTGAAGAGACTGATCTTCCTTCTGAGCCAGGGGGAAGGCACTGCCTTTACCCTACTACTCCTCCTCTTGGATGGCACTTGGTCCTTTTTTCCAGGATCCAAGGCCTGTTCAGTGTTAGACATTTTGCTCTGTGACCTGGTCACAGCAAACACATCTGCAGGGATGCCCAGCATTTCTGCATGGGTCCTGAGCTCCACTTCTGCCCAAGCTGAAGTTTCTAGATCATTGCCAAGCAAGCATTCAACTGGTAGGTCTGCACTTACCACAACCTTCTTAAGGCCAGTTACCCCTCCCCAGGAGAAGTTAACAACTGCCAGAGTATGGTCTGTTCTGACATTGCTATCATTGGTCACTTGGTACATCTCACCAAGTATAATCTGCCAAGGATTCACAAGGTCTTGTGTCACCATGGTGACACTTGCCCCTGTGTCCCTAAATGCCAAAGCCTCTTTTCCATTTATTAAGGGCTGTTGTCTGTACTTGCCCAGATTACTGGGACTCACAGAGGAGGTCACATCCATGCCTCCTTCACAGACTAGGACAGCCTGAGTGAGTTCTCTGACTAGGTCAGAGCTCATCTCCTTACCCAGGGTCAACCCTACTAAACCCTTGGCCTGTGTACTCCCACCACCAACTGTAACTGCACTAGGGGAACAGGTGCCTTAGGGGCATTGGTGGGGGCTGGAATAGAGTCTTTGGACTTGGTGCAATCACTGGTCCAGTGTGTCTTTTGCTTACAGACTTTGCACCATGGTTTCTTTTGGCCTTTTCCCTTGTTAGACTGTGAATCCCCACCTGAAGAAGATTTTTGGGGGCCTTGTGAAGACTTCTGGTCTTTACCCTTCTCCCCACTCTTATCAGAGTTCTTAGAATCTTGCTTCTTTGGGTCACCACCTTGGTTCTGTACCTTCTGCCTCACCCTGGTTCTGACCCATTTGTCTGCCTTCTTTCCCAATTCTTGGGGAGAGGTCAGATCAGAGTCCACCAGGAACTGATGCAACAGCTGATTTTGACAGTTATTAAGAATCTGCTCCCTCATGATAAGATTGTACAATCCTGTGAAGTCACCTACCTTACTGCCCAATAACCAACCTTCCAGAGCCTTAGCAGAACAATCAACAAAGTCCACCCAGTCTTGAGTCTGTGCTTTTTGGGTATCTCTGAACTTTAACCTGTATTGTTCAGTTGTTAGGCCAACCCCATCAATCAGAGCACTCTTCAAGACTTTGTAATTGTCAGCATCCTCCTCTCTAACAGTGAGGAGCTTATCTCTACCTTTGTCTGCAAAGGAGAGCCACAGGATTGCTGCCCACTGCTCCTGAGGGACCCTCTGTACTTTACAGGCCCTCTCCAGTGCAGAAATCCATTTGTGGATGTCATCCCCACTCTGGTAGGGAGGGACAATCTTGCTCAGGTTTCTATGGTCATGTGACCTTTCCCTATCTCTGGGGAAACTGCTGCCACCATGGGACTCTAGTCCCAACTTTTTTCTCTCTTTGTAGAGATCTAGGGACTCCCTGTCTATAGCCAACTGCTGTTTTCTGAGCTCAAGCTGGGCTTGCTCATACTGAATCAGTCTGTTTCTCCTCTCATGAGAGGATTCTCTCCTGTGAGAAGAGACAGAGGTCCCTATTGAGGTGTCAGAGTGGTTAGACTCCTGAGAAGGAGATCTAGTCCTTCTGGGCACACTCACAACCCTTCCTGCAGGGACAAAGGTGAGGTAATTCTGACCCTCCTCTTCTTCCACAGGAATGGCTGGGTTTTCGAGGTCAAGGTCATTGTC
This sequence comes from Calotriton arnoldi, assembly GCA_963921515.1. Lineage (NCBI taxonomy): Eukaryota > Metazoa > Chordata > Amphibia > Caudata > Salamandridae > Calotriton > Calotriton arnoldi. Next base: position 35,973 of record CAWUFW010012745.1, read on the forward strand.
ACCTTCCTGGCCAGTTTCAGAGGGGGGGGGGCCTGGGGGATTTCACCCCTGGTCCCCTCCTCATCTTCTGTCCCACCCTCTCTGCCTACCCCTTCAGACCCTATGGGTCTGCTGAGATCATCTGACAGGAGCACCTCTCTGAGGTGTTGGGTGCTGGCACTTTTGCCTGTCTTCAACTTCCTAGTATTGCACAATGCTCTCAATTCCAAGAATGGGAGATTATCATACTTGGAGGGAAGAAGCCCACTGGCTTCTGGCAAGGACTCACTGGGTCCTGGCTTTGAAGACATTACTAGTGAGGTGTGGTGTATGCACTACCTACTCTAGTGTGGCCTACTAAACTCTCTTGAGTTGTAGAAAGGGTGTGCTATCCCTTAACACACAACTCTAAGTTCAGTAGAACTTACTGTATACTAAGCTTGTATTTATATGTACCTAAGGTACCCTTAGTGGTTTTCAGTTGATCAATTCAATTGAGATTATCTGGTAAAACAATAGCAAGCTGGAATCCCACACGCTGCACACCAATGTGAGAAGTTGGCCTGGTATATGCTGTCCACTAATTATAGTGGGCACCTTGCACCAGTCCAAACAACCCCTTATTGGAGATAGGTTAAAGACAACCTTTATTGAAAGCTATCCTAGTGGTAGCTATGGAGAGCAGCCTTCAGGCTAAGTCTTGAAGGAATGTAAAGCAGCTTGTTTTACCAGTCTATAATCTCTTGAGTGACCAAATGAAAGAGGACCACACCAGGTATATATTTAAAATATATGTATTTAGTCTTAAACACACCCCTCTAGTCTCTTTATGAGGCTAGAGTTCGAAGTACATAAGTTACAAGTCAGTTATTAACAGTAATGGCACAAATACACGTTTGAGCCCTAGGGGCGTACCAAACCATATACCAATAAAGTGGTATAAGAACCACGACTGAGCTAGACACAAGGCCTAGAGCCTGTAGAAGTGCTTGGCCCTCAAGGAACCACCCAAGGTAGTGACACAGGGGACCCACGGGGGACGCGTGCAGTGTAAGAACACAGCCGCGAGCCGCCGTTGACTTCTATGGGGGATGTCGCGGTTAGAGTTTTAAAGAAAAAGGACACTTAGAGGAGGACTTGGAGCAAACCCCTTTAGACCTAGGTTGTTCTAGAGTCTATACCCACGGGAGCACCGGAGTACTCGAGTTACCTCACCCAGGGAAGCCGGGTGCATAGGTGTCTTTCGGGGTCGGGTTTCGTCGTCGTTTTCAATGGCGATCTGCTGCAAAGTGCTGCTGGCGGCCAAGTCGAAAGTGTTCGGGTGGATCCAAAGGTGGATCGAAGATCTGAAGAACCTGAAAGCAGAGGGGACAGAGTCAGGGTCACTTGCCAGTGACCAGGAAGGTGATGAGCAGATGCCCACCGATGTTGAGTGCTTCAGGTAGGTTGACAGTCGTCTTGACTCTTCAGCCACGAGGTCCAGGAGGTGTCGACGACGACCAGGAGCTGGATTCGAGCTGTCCCACAACGTCTGTCGATTGCAGGGGTGTCGGCGACCGGATTGGACCCAACAAGCCTTGGCAACGGCAAGTCTCGTGGAAATAGAAGAAGGACAGTGGTACAGACCAGCAAGGTCTGAGGGACTCACCCAGTGAGGGTAAGTCAGGGCACATCTGGAGCAACCAGGCAAGCCCAAGGAAAAGAAGAGTTGCCTTCGGGAGGGCCCACTAGCCAACGGACTAGCGACCACGAAGGAGCCTCGAGTGGACGCACTTGGAGCTGGCTCACAGGACACTCGTGGAGTGGAGGCCAGTGATCTTTGGTGCAGTCGGTGCTGGAGGCGGGGGCTACTCGGAGCCCAAAGCACAACTTTGTGGGCGACCCAGAAGAGGATGCACTTGCAAAAGTACTCGGTGTCCAGGGGTCACGGTTCCACGTTACCCACGACAGCTACGGGCCTCAGCTTTGCTGGGGACTCAGGGCAGCCTCGGGGAAGTCTGGAAATCCACCTCTGGTGATGCAAAGACTTCAGCGTCCAGCGGGAGCTTCAGCGATGCAGACCGGACAATTGCTTCTTAGGTGCCTGCAAAGCAGGGGAGTCACTCCTTGACCCCAAGGGAGATTCTTCAGTCCTCTAACCTTGAAGTAGAGCGTCGAAGGTCCAGGATTCTGTATCAGAGTTTCGTCCAGGTAAATCTAAAGTCCTAAGGACTGGGGTCCCATACTTATACCAAGTTAGGGGTTGGACATACTTTGGGGACCCACCTATGGGAGGGTCAGGGCAGAGGGGTGGTTACACCCCTTTCCCTTTGTCCAGTTTCACGCCAGAGCAGGGGCTGGAAGCCCCTGAGCCGGTTTGAACTGGGGTATGCACAGGGACACCAAATGTGCCCCCAGTGCAGGACTTCAAAGCACCAGAGAGTGCTCCCGCCCAGCCCCAATACACATTATCCTGTCTGGGGAGGTGGTTACACCTCCCTTGGACAGGAAACCTATTGTCCAGGCCTCCCTGCCGGAGTTTCAGTCAGCAGCAGGAGGCCAGACCCGTGTCTGTGGCATCCATTTTGTGATGCCAGGACTCTGGAAAGAAGTTACCGGGTATGCCGGTTGGTACATGTCTCTCCTCTAGAAGGGTGGAATGCTACCCCGCCGCCAGAACTTGCGGGGGTAGTATTCCAAGATGTTTGACACCAAACACGACATGTTTCCGTGCAGCCATCCCAAAGTTAGCATTTAACGCAAGGTTATAATGCACTTAAGAGTATATGGTCAGGCTGCACTACAAACAGCATCAGAGAAGGGTCTCCGACCGCTGCAGAGGGGCTCTGCTCATGCAGGGGCACCCTCTCACATAAGAACCAAGCACTCTGCCTTCAGGATTGATAAGGCCTGCCATAGGAGTGACTTATAGGTTTATATGTGTGCATATGCAGTGATATAGGTAACCTATATCCCAGTAAGGGGTGCATGCACCACCTTACCCAGGCTGCAGTAGCAGACCTGTGGTGTCATTTTGGCTGGCCTTCCAGGGGTGGCATAATACATGCTTCAGCCCCTGGCAGGCCTCTGAGGTACCTATGCCCTGGGTACATAGTATACCATATACTAGGGACTTATAAGGGCACTCCAGATTCCAATCAGAGATGTGCCTAAGGCACATGGAAACCATTTTAGAGAGGAAGCAGCTAGGCTGGGGTTCTGATTAGCAGGGCCCCAGCCAGACTAAAGTCGAAAAACAGTGAAGCATCAGCAAAAAGTGGGGGTACCCATGTGAAGCAGATCCTACTCTCCTACAACTAGCATCTGACAGGATCATAGGCAATGATGCCACTTTGCTTGCTAGTGTAACATACAGAATAGTAAACCTCCCCATGACATGTTGGGAAACAGTGAAATGTCTGAGAGTAAGGATGAGACATGGCTGAGGAATGGGTCCCTTCCTGCACAAAAACTATGCTTTAAGGCAATTTCCTCTTTGTATGTGTGCTACAGAACGCTGCACACAAGCAAAGAGGAGAAAACTAGGAGAAATAAAAATGTTCCTCCTTGTTACGCTGGCATCAGGAAGGTATGGATTTTGACACAAATCCATGTCTTCAATTCTTTGTAGATATGGTCTTGTGTCAAAATCCATGGGTGGATGCATGTGAATGGTAGTTATTCAAGCTAAGACCTCACCAAGCAGAGATCTTACTAGGCATACATCCGCAGGGATATGTGTTGCATTTAGCACAACAAATGAATGCTATTAAAAAGAAAATCTCAACCATATATAGGATATTCTGAAAGAAAGTATATTTTAGTAAATTACACTACTGGTAATGTGCAGAATCTAAAAAAAATCACCGACTTTAAATGTGCGCAAACTCATTAATATATAAGTAAAATGGTGATAATTTGTGTAGAATGCCCTGAGCAAGATGCACATGAGCAAGTTAACTGTAACTCGCTGAAACACGTTGACCTTAACTATCATTCACTCACCAATGCTTATGAACCCGATGACAGCCGGAGGCATTTGCGAAATATATTAAAAGAGCAGCCTCATTATACATTTAATCATTAACAATATGGAGTTCATGACATAATTGTCTACAGATAATGCCATATGCACATGTATTTTCGTCAGTTTTGCTCTATTACATTGCAGAGCAGCACTGATTAATTGATACAATCTTTACAATCCTCAAAATATGTTGAATTGCATCAAATATAATCTATTTTCTCAATGAATTGCTTGCATTCCTTCTTTTAGGAACAGTAGTAATTAATAATCTCGAAAAAGTCGAACAAATCCATGCCCTATTTTTTTTAACCAACATTTTGTTTGGGGGCAGGTTTGTTAAGGTGTGTGCTAAGTCACACAAAGTAATGCAGAGTGGCGCAAGCCCATGCTATGGTACTTACTTTCCAAGGGAAAAGGTATTTTGTGTGAGAAAGATGCAATTTTTCAGTGCAAATAGTGCTTTGCGCGGCTTTTTACTGCTTTGTGCCTCTTTGCATCCAGGGGACAGTTACTTGGATGGAACTTCATTACAGCACAAGCACTCTTAAGTTTTTGATGCAAAGCCTGATATACTAAGGTGGTCAAAACAATAATGTCTCCTTGAAGCAAGCCCTATGAAAAGATGTTTTTATTTCTCTATACATTCCACACATTGCATGCATGCTGCACTATACAGTACATATCCATTGTGTGGAATGTTTCACACTTTGTCTGGGCAAAGAATTTTGTACTGGAAGGTTAGGCTTCCAGTACAAAACCTATCCTAGACTTCATACACATGCCTCTGCACCATGGTACTAAAATTGTGCGTGGGGCTTGGCAGACTGTTCGTACACTAGAGCATGGGAATCGCAGCGGGTTATTTGAACAAATATGGCTTTGCGTTGCTTTCCTCCCCTTGCACAACACTGCCCAGCAACTTTGATTGCTGCACTGCGCCACGTTACGCCCCAAAATAATAAATCTGCCCCTTTGTTGCCTTTATGGGTATTTGATTTACGTGCCTTGCTTGTTCTTGGCCAACAGTTATGGTACTGCTGTTTCTTTATCAAAAGCATTTAAGATGACAGACTATTTACCACGCTTCATATAGCTACTCTGTTTTGAATAGTTACGTTATTGTCACAAAAATGTTTATAATAGAGCATTCTGTTCCAACCAACCATAAATGTGTGTTTGAGTTTTTCTTTACTACTCTTCAGGCCTCCAAATGCAGCTGTAGAACCAACCACAAGTGGCTCCCAAACTCCAGCAAAAGGGCATACAGCTCCAGCTCGAAGTGCTTCAAAAATAATGGTAAACTCTCATGGGGTTATGCTTGCAACGACCTAGGAGACTTACAGTTTGTTTAAGTTTCCTGGGGGATCGGAACTATTTTTTTTCTTTTTTTTCTTTTTTTATATTTATAGTACAGCCTAACTGTTTAAAAAAAAAAATGAGTGCCAGCATGGGGAGCTCACTCCTGCGCTGGGGTACCATTTTGTAAAGAGGTTTTGGTGGGTGCCCAGGTCCCACCTGGGTACCCAGAGCTCCTCATATTGGGGGCTGCAGGGGAATGCCCAAGGCCCCCGCGGTCCCGCTGGCTCCCCTTTCAGTACACATTCTGAGTGCAGGTGGGAACTGGCTGCATTGTTTTGCTCCCTCCCAGCTAGGAGCAGCTTTTCTTTCTGCTCCTGGAGGGCAGGAGCAAACCTGTGTTGCTGAGCAGGAGCAGAGAGCAACAGTGTCCCGGGGAATGATGATCCCAGAACACAGTTTTATATCGGGCCCAGTGGATATGGTCACCTGGGCCACAAGATGGCTTGGAGATGGGGACCACCCCTCCCCAAATAAATATAGGAATGGGGTCCTTGGGCCATATCATGGCTCAGGGAGGGGCTCCCTAATTCCCCTTCTTAAATAAATATGCCGCAGGCCGTGGGGAAAGGGGCCATTGGGGACCTTCTAAAGGCTTAGGGAGGGGGGCATCAAAGCATCCTATAAAAACAAAGATGTGCTGACTCCACCCTAACAAAAAGGGCAGTGCTGCTAAAAAAAAATTCGCTGTTTTTGATACCACACCAGGCACAGGGGTCCGGGTATCACTACACTGCTCACTATATTTTAGTCCCAAAATGGCTGATGCAACATCTTTGTATCCATATCTTTTGATCTGCCCATCCATGGTTCTACTGCGCCTCTATATACATACATTTTTAACCTTAATTTTGCCTGAACTACAAATCTGGCTTTACACCAAATCACAAAATGAACACTTGCTGAGTAAAGATCCAGATTTCTGCCAAATTTGGTGTAATTCCGTTCAGACATTTTGGCTGTAGCGTTGTTCAGTTTTCCTACAGGAAATTACAAGGGGGAAATGCATTTTGGGATTCCCCGATTTTCTTTGCCTCCGTTTTATGGACCACCCTAAAACCTTCCAGGATGGAGCTGAGTTGACTTAAAGTTTTTTAGGGAAAGTTTCATGAAGATTCGTCAAACAGCGCCAAGGTTATTAGCAAACCAAAACATGGATTTCCTATGGAAACCCGGTGTTAATTAGAACTACACACTGGTGGCCCATGAAAAAACCAAAGGTTACACGGACGTTATAGTTAGGCTCAGATTTCACTCATACAAAACCATTGAAATTCAGCAGTTATAGTTACCTGAGCTAATTATAACTTATGCCCCCGCAGTGCATTCCTTATGACCTCACATCTTACATGACTCATTACATGGTCAGTGACATCACTGATGACATCTCAAATGTCATAACTGATGACATTATCCAGTAAGTGTAAGGGTTATACTATTTCCAACATATGTCATCTGAGTGGCTGTGAGACTGAATCTGTGTGTGAATGGCTGTCTGAGTGGATGTATAGGTGTGTGAGTGGCTGTATGGGTGAATATGTGGGTGTGAGTAGCTGCATGGGTGAGTGAGTGGCTGTGTGAGTGGCTGTATTGGGGAGTGAGTGGGCATGTGAGTGCTTGTATGGATGGCTGTATGGGTGACTGAGTGACTGTATGAGTGGCTGTATGGGTGGGTGAGCGTGTGTGTGAGTGTCTATATGAGTGACTGAGTGGGTGTGTGAGTGACAGTATGGGTGGGTGAGTGTCTGTGTGAGTGGCTGTATAGGCAGGTGAGTGGGTGTGTGAGCTGCTGTATGGGTGGGTGAGTGACTGTGTGAGTAGCTGTATGGGTGGGTCAGTGTATGTGTGAGTAGCTGCATCGGTGACTGAGTGGCTCTATGAGTGTGTGAGTGTGTGAGTGACTGTACAAGTGACTGAGTGGCTGTGTGAATTGCTGTATGGGGGTGAGTGGGTGTGTGAGTGGCTGCATGGGTGACTGAGTGGGTGTGTGAGTGACTGCATGGGTGTGTGAGTGACTGCATGGGTGGGCAAGTGTCTGTGGGAGAGCTGTATAGGCAGGTGAGTGAGTGTGTGAGTTGCTGTATGGGTAGGTGAGTGCCTGTGTGAGTAGCTGTATGGGTGGGTCAGTGTATGTGTGACAGGCTGCATAGGTGACTGAGTGGCTCTATGGGTGGGTAAGTGAGTGTGTGAGTGGCTGTATGAGTGACTGAGTGGCTGTGTGCATTGCTGTATGAGTGAGTGACTGGGTGTGTAAGTGGGTGTATGGGTGAGTAAGTGGCTGTGTTAGCCTAATTATGCATGTTGTATGCCGCTTCTACTTTGCACACGTTACCAAAGCACACGCTTGTTTTTGTGCCACATTGTGTTTTCACATATAGTTAGCACATGTTTTTGTATTTTGTCCTTTTCATGGGGTTTAGTTTGCACCGCATAGGCAAGGTCAAACAACACTGCTCTTTGTTATTCTCTGTGGTCAGACACTAGCACCTAGACATAATAGAGACACCCGGCTGCTGTTTTTGAAAACACATGTTTCGTCATATAACCCAGAACATGTTGTTCTAAACACACAGAGCGGAGACTGGCAGACATTGCAAAGGTACTGAGACAAGAGACCTGCGTCAGCTGGGATGTAGACCAACTATCTATGAATTACTTAGACATTGGGTTTGCTGCTAAGCCCAGAGATCTATAATCATTTAGCTTTCATAGTGAGGGTGGCTTTAGGCAAATCTGTCAGATAATATGACAGGGCTTTTTACTGTATGTTGTCTCATAGCCATGCTAATAACATTACTGACCTGTATTTGTTTGTTAGCTGTGCCACAACTATTGCACATTAGAGAAAAATAGTTTAAATAAATATAATAAACTTTCTTTGTGTCTCTTTTCTATTTATTGTGGACAAGTACAAGTGAGAGAACGAAAGGGTGTGACCTGCTACCGCAATCCTGAGAGGGTCTGGAGTGTTGTGTTCTGGGGTGCCAAATCACTTGTCTCTCTGGAAAGTATAATAGGTGGGTGTATGGGTAAGTGAGTGGGGTGTAAGTGGCTGTATTGCATAGTAAGTCTCTGTGTGAGTGGCTGTATAAGTGAGTGAGCGAGCGTGTGTGCTTGTGTGGGTGTGTGAATAAGTATGTAAGTGATTGTGTGGGTGTGTGAATGGGTGTGGGAGTGGCTGTATGGGTGAGTAAGTAGCTCTGTCACTAGCTGTATGGGTGAGTGGGTGGGTGTGTGAGTGGCTCAATGGATGAGTCAGTGGGTGTATGAGTGGTTGTATGGGTTTGTGAATGGCTATGTGAATGGTTTTGTGGGTGTGTGAGCAGTTGTATGAGAGGCTGTATGGGGATGTGAGTGGTTCTGTGGATGTTATCATGCTATGAAGGGGCATAACTTAAGTACTTAAGATGTAAACACATTGTCTTACCCTGTATATATTCAAAGTGACTTACCTTCTGGCCAATCCAAAGTCAATAATTTTAATTTGATTTCCAGTATGGCTCACACATAAGATGTTTTCAGGCTGTAAAAATAAATAAACGTAATTTTAGTATGTACAAACATGACAGTCCGAGAAAACTACAAAAATGGGTAGGTACAGTAATAAGTGAATTACTTCATATTCTCTGTGTTGGGAATTCACTCCAAACCAATGTAAGGATACCTAAACTCATACTTTAAGATATATTTAATATGGATGCACAATAGATAGCCCTTTCCAAATCTGAGTACTCTATTTCTAAGCCATCAACATTTTTTTCTGGCTTACCTTTTTGTTTTTTTTTAGTACTTTTGTAGTCACCGTTTTAGCCTTAATTTCAAATTTTGTCCAGCCACAGCTGAGAAGATTATTTTTGAAGGTTTTGTTGATTGCTGCGGTGGCCACTAGTGTGTAATTCCTCCATCTTAGTGTTTGCTTTTAATGTTTGTGGCTACTTTCAACCACGGAAAAACACAGAAGAAAAGCCCTCAGGGTCACTGGTATGTTCATTCGACAGGAAATGGGATTGTGGTTCAGGTCAAAGGTGCTTCAGATAGTGAAACAATGGAGGTGCACGGCAGTAAAACCATGTATGCCTGCCAGGAAACCCAGAGTTACTTAATTCCCCCTTGAGAGGCCCATAAATTAAAGAAATTCTGCTGAATTTCTGGTTCAGATGAAGTTTGCTGATTTCTCAGCTGCCAAAGGTGAGAACAGCATTAAAAAATTGGGCAAAACATGCTCTTCTTGTCACCAGTGCATCCCTGAGAACTATTGTAAATAAAAAGTTTTAATGGCCAAAGATGTTTGTCTCTGCTGTGGCATGAAAAACACGCGCCGATAACAGTTTCAAAGACATGCTCTAATTAACTGCTGTTCGTACGTGATCTGACAATTTGGCGTTTCCGGCAAAAAGCGAATCTTTATTAATATGCAGTGTAAATCTGTGGGAATACGCAAGAATAGCTGCAGGCATTGGTTTCAAATATCTGCATGTAAGAAAGATAAAAAGCTGCTGAGAAAACCTGTACATCTCAGAGTCGATAGTGAAAAGATATTTTCGAGCATCTTAACTTAATGCCAATAATAAGAAAATGTTTTCTATGCAAAAATCAAACTATATAATTAATCGTTACAAGTTACTCAGCAGATCGATTTTTCTAATGCATAGATGACATAGTAAGTAGCGTGATAAAAATATGTCCAATACAGTAGACCACCAAATTAAAGTGTTCCAGACATTAAACGCAGTGAAAAATGAAGAATGCATAAAGATATCAAAATGCAATCCAATGTTTGCACAATTAATGCCTCACAGTACATGCGATCAAATCCAAAATGAATCTAAAAATACATGCTTTGTTATTTTTATTTTACTAACAAATACAATACCAAAGAATATTGATTTTATCCTTAGTGGGCATTATTTGCGCAACAGGTGCATATAACAATAAAAGGGCAAGATAACAGTGAAAAAAAGATTTAAAAAAACTTTCAGAAAACATATCGCCAACGACAAGTTATAGAGGAGCAGAATTTATAATAAGTTATGTACCTATTCAGGGCTCATGCTTGTCATGTCTCAAATGGCACTGAAATCCTCCACCCAGCTAATTAAAGTTTCTTTTTCCCAATGAGAACAGAGTTCAAAATGTTCTTATTTTATGTCTAGGTTGCACCTCATGATTCAAGGTCCTTGGGACCCAATCCATGCAACTTTTAGAAAACAGGGACAGTATCTTCAGTCAAAGGAGTGGCGCGAAATTTAAAATTCCCCCTTCTTTTGACCAAACATCTAATGATGAGTGAATGAAGCAAGAATGCCTGGCTCTTTTTATAATGGTTTCCTTGACACCTACAACTCCCATCTATCAATTCATCCTCCTGTCCGCCTTCAACTTTCACATTTCTATTTTTCTTTCACTTCATCCCCTCATCCATCCATAAATCCAGCCATCCTTTCATCCCACCATCCATTCCCTCACAAGTCCATCCTTCCACTGACCAGTCAGTGCTTCTATCCGGACCCACATTCATCCATTAACCTTTCATCTGTCCATTCAATGATCATTCTGTTCACACACTGATCCATCCTCCCATCCAACCATTGATCCATCTATCCTTTCACTCTTCCATCCCTTCACCCTTCCATCCATACTTCCAAACATCCATTTATGTATTCACCTTCCCTTTCTCCTTTCAGCAATTGAACTTTTCACCCTTCCATCCATCCATCAATTCACCTTATATCCATCCAACATTGCATCCTTTCTTCCTTTGTTCTTTTTTACCCTTCTTTTCAACTTTCCTTCCTTCCACATTTCATTCATTCCTTTCACTGGTCCCTCCTTTCACCCATTTTCTAGTAACCTCCTCCTTTTCAGTTCCTATCTACTAAACATTATTTCTTTTTTCATCTTAGTTCTAAATTCTTACATTTCTCTCCCCTCATTGGTTTTGTTGCTCTCTGTCCTTTTTTCTCTTGTTTGCAACACTTCTTTGTCTCCTTTACTGAACTTCATTTACTTAGCATTCCCTGACCTCCACCCATCTGTGCTGCCCTGGTATTCCCTTAAAGCATTTTAATGAGCTTTTTGCCTGCAAAAACAAGATGGCAATATAAACCTAACAAATGTTTTAGTAGGGCTCAGGTCATCTGTTTCAGGGGAAACCCCTAGTTTAGCTGCTAAAGCTGAGGTTTCACAACGCCCCTGTCTTCAATGGTACCCTGAATTTTACAAAAAGCCGGTAAAGAGATCTAAAAGTTTGGTAAGGTTAGTTAAAATTTTGGACAGTTATTTTACATTCTTTTTGAAGACTCGTTATTTGATATTAAGGAAGTTAAGCATCAAAGGTGTTCAAGTAATTTAAGGAGGAAGTGATCAAAGCGCCCGCTGCAATAGAATGATTTTCTATTACTTCAAATGGCAGAATGTTTTACAGAAACCTCATCAAACGTCTTTAAACTGAACCAGCATTCATTAACACAGTAATGTACTTCAACTCAGATGTATGGGTTGTCACAGAATTACAGCGTTTGGAAGGAACAAGGCTCCCCAGTTGCTTTTTATCAGGTACTTTTGTCACTCAGTGGTGCAGCTAGGCGTACTGGCACCCGGGGCGGCCCCTAAGTTTCCCGCACGGGTGCAGGTAAGGGGGGTGGTGGTCAACGGAAGACTTGTTCTGGGGGGAGGGGTCGGGGGCGGTGGTGGCCAACGGACGACTTGTTCTTGGGGCCGGGGGGATGGTGGTAGTTGACAGACACGACTCCCGCCGCCCCCAAAAACAGTGCCACCCGGTGCGGACCACCCCTCCGTCTCCCCAGCTACGCCACTGTTGTCACTTTACTGGAAGATCTATGTTGCTGCGTTTGAACTCAAGATACTCTGAAGCAGCTATCTCTCTTTAGTCTCTCTTTAGACATAAGCATTTATGTGGAAAGAGAAGCGAATATTTTGAAACAGAGCCATGGGATGGCTCATAATAAACAACAATGCTAACAATATAGAATGAGCTGCCACTCAATGGGTGGCGGAAAACGGTTTGCTAGATTATGGGTACTGCGACCTTAGTCTTGATTTGAGCTCGGCTGAACTCCCACACAACGAAAATAATCTGGAGCCTTCTTGAAAGCAGCTTTCTGTGAGAAATTCCGAGCATGGAAGCTTGGCACAAGCAGCAAGGCCTTTCTCAAAGAAAAAGTGCATGTGGTACTTGAAGAGCAACATCAAAGCAATATTACTCAGAACACATAAGTAAGTTAAAAAGCCAACAGTGTAGTCAAAAATAGGAAGATGTTTTGGTTAAATGACATCAAAATAACAAAAATAAGATGTAAGGATCAGGAGTTATACAAATATTAAAAGGTGCCCATAGAAAACCGTAAAAATCTAAACACCCAATGTTTTTCTTTAGGGAACAGTTAACCAGGTCCCAACTCCCTCCCTGGCTAGGTGACAAAGGAGTAAGATTGGTTATGCCCTTAAGATTCACCCGAGTCAACGGTTTTATATTTAAACTTTGTCACCTTTGTAATAGTCAGAATATGCCAGTGGGGCAAGTTGTCAAGCTCTGGTTCACCATGTCTCCACAAGGTCAGATAGATTACTTTTCTTGACCTATGTGAAGTCCTGAGTTTAACTGTGAGTGAAATTGTACCTGCCAACGTTCCCTCGTCATGCGGCATACTTTGATACCTTTTCCTATTCTTGTGGTTTACCTTCCCAATTAGACACTAATATGGAGGTTGAAATACATCAACAGAGCAAGGCTAGCAGCCACTGTCTGGTAAGAGTTTTGGTGTCAGAAACACTGTTTGGAAAGTCCCACAGCAGCCTTGATTCTTGTGCAAAAAGCTCAGAGCAAGGCAGTCCAGGAAATGTTGCCTGCCAAGGTTGCATATTCACCAAGTACCCTCATCTCCTTGTCTCGTTTCTCCAGAGATAAAAAACAGATTCAGAATCTAAACTTTCATAACTTGTAGAAAAGATTCTAGAACTGCTGTAATTATTTTTAAGCTTCCATAAACGTCAGGGTAAGGTTGCTTCAACAACAGACAACGGGTTCAAATGGGAAGAGGCTTCACCCACTTCCAGTCAGGATCACAGCCAAAAGTCGAATTCTAACTGGTCTTGCTGTTTCCTTCCAGGTAGATGTCACTGTTGCGGGTCTCTGTTTCTTGGATTTTCCACACTTTTTACCTAAAATCGTTCCATAGCAGCAGGACCTGAAGAGATCCTGGAACCCAATAAGTCTTATGGGTCAACAAGAAGCTTCCCAGAACCTGCAGGTGTTTTTTCTTAATCAGATTAAAGTTGAAGCAGGAGTCCAATTCCTCCCTCTTCAGCTGGCCGACAAGAATGTTTCCAGGCAGGCCTCCTTCTAATGTCTTCTCGGTTCCAAGCAGGAGTCTGCAGCCTCGGCCCGTGCAGGTAAGAGCGGTTGGGCCGGGTGGGTGGGGATTTCGACAGACGACAACGAGGGAAAATTAATTATTTATTTAACTTTCCCTCATGGTCGTCTGTCGAAATCCCCACCACCCGGCCCCACCGCTCTTACCTGCACGGGCCACGGCTGGAAGTCTTGCGTGAGAGTGGTGTGTAGCAGTGCATAAGTAATGTCAACCAGCAATCATCAGCAGAATTTCCTAAGGAAATCATGTCAAAATTCCTGCACCTTTCCTCCTCTACACTGGGGCACCATGATCCCATTCATGGTCCCTAGGGCTGACATAGGGTCAAATAATCCCACAAAGCTTTGTGTTCTTTCTTTGCAAGTACTTGGAAGTACTAACTAACTGTCTTTCTCTCTCCCACCTAGCTACTCCCTATGGCAATCTCGCTTGACACTCGCGTGTCAGCAACACCCACTCTTCTAGGGACACTTGCCTTCCATCGCCACTGGACAGTCTGTGAGAGCCCTGAGCATCAAGGAGGCCAGCGTTATGGCTTCTTTTTGTCCCATAATTGCTGTACAAATACCTCTGCAAGCTGTATATTTATCAGTGTCAATTTCCATTGGCAGGGGGTGCCAGACAGAAGGCACTGACATGCTGCAGTCCTTTGTGCAGACAGGGCTTTGATCAGTGGCAAGCTTCCCCTGACAGAATACTCAAAAAGGTGTAGCTAGAGAGCACTAAGTATTTTGTTTATGGAAGCCTTTCAGCATTGGGCAAGAAGCATCTCTAAAAAGGAGTGATGAGGTGTGAAGGAAACGAATTACTGGTAAGCTGCAGAGACAGAAGATCAGTGTAACTAGCTACACAGGATTTCCCTAACACAGAAAAATATCAACCGTAAAGTAGTCGTTTTACAAAATATCAAATACGAATTCTTGTCTCATGATTTTTGTTTTCACCAGTTATTTAATTTATGTGAGAATGGCGTTGTAGGACTTTCGAATGCAAAGTTAGAAATTAAACCAGACTAATCAATATGTAAGCTGATGCAATCTCATTTATAGATTTGCACTTGTGCTCATGATCTCTTGTTTTGTGTGCGACAAGCCACGTTTAATCACTGTGCAGTTGAACCTAGCTTTTTCAACACTGACATCTTACTTGCATACTGTTCAGGTTAGTAATCCAATTCCAAAAAAGGGTTAAAGTTGCATTTAAGCACTGAGGTCTGGCCTGCAGTTTTACATTGCTGCTTCTCAGCTCATTTGATAGGTTGTGCCTCAGACACAAATGATAAAAACTTTGCTATAGGTGCATATGTGGTATTGCTAATTAGCCTGCACAGTTACTACACACAAACATCTGACTTATAGAAAGGGTCAGTATGCCACTTAAATTGCCAAAATGGTTACCTTGTTTAGGAAAATGTACATGAAGAAGGAGCTGTGTGATAGTTTCTCTCTGCCCAAAGGCCAAAACCATTTGAGTCCAAGTTCATAAAAATAATAAAATTCTGGTGAAACGTGGCAAAAAGATGGATTTTCTTGTAGCACATTGCCAAAAAAGATAACTGTTTAGTGACTTAGCTTGTGTTACATTTGCAATAAGAGTGAAACCTGAGTGGCTAAGTGAGTTGTCAGCCTGCTTCATAGATGTGTGCAGCCTCCAGTCCCATATTTGTAAACCAGTAGGACAGTTGTTTTTTGACATTGATATAATGGACAAAAACATGTGACTTGTCCCTCAACTTTTAAAGATGCTGATTTGAATTTTTATAACTGCATATTTTTACCATTTAACAGCACTGAAAAAGACAGGCGATTGCCAGTGGTTAAACTTATTGCGAGCATTCCTCCCATCACCTTTGTGTGTTTGATGTACTGACCTAAGTGGCAAGGGTACGCCCAAACTTGGGTCCCATGCCCACTGTGCCACTGGACCTAAGCTGCACCAGCTGATGACCCCCAATCAGGGCGAGACTTGGTTTCGGGTTGATTGTTTTCAGGTTCAAGGAGTGCCTGGCGTGGAAGTTCGGGCTGGATTGTTCCTATTGGAGCAGGGTCGAGACTGCTTTCCATAGGACTGGGCCCAAACTTAGATGGCATGGGGGTGCAAAAGAACGATGGGCTAGAATGCTGCCACAAGTGATTGCCAGTGGTCATACTTATTGCAGTATTCCTCCCATAATATTTTGTCTGCTTGAATGGCATCGGAGAGCAGATCGTCCAAGTAGTTTCTGGGTGAATCCCCTTGTGAAAACAGATACTTCTTCCCAGCACAGAAACTAACCAATGCCACACTTCCTTTGCCATCAAACTGCACTTCACTTCCATTAAATATCTTTACCTAATCAGTGTCATAGGGCTAATATCAGGGCAGAAAGGAGACTATATCTTGCAATCACCACCTTGCTTCTTTTTATCGCCGCTCTCAGCAGTTTATCTCTCCATTCCATCACTGAATGAGAACCATCACTGTAAGACTTGGGATCTTTGGCGTGGTTTCCCCTGACTTTTTGCCTCTACCTCCTGTATTTTTGATGCTGTGCTGGATTTTGTTTTTGCTGGCTTAGATGCTTTGGGCACTTTGCCACTGCTGATCAGTGTCAAAGTGCAAGTGCTCCCTGTGTAAATTGTTGTTACAATTGGTTGTCCCTGATTGGCATATTTGATTTACTGGAAACTCCCTAGTAAAGTGCACTGAAGTGTGCAGGGGCCCGTAAATCAAATGCTACTAGAGGGCCTGCAGCACTAATTGTGCCACCCACATGAGTAGCTCTGAAAAGGTAACTCAGGCCTGCTACTGCAGTACCTGTGCGCAGTTGTTAACTGCCATGATGACTTGGCAAGTGCACCCACTTGCCAGGCCCTAACCTTCCCTTTTTGTACATGTAAGGCACCCTTATCGTAGGCCCAAGGTACCCCCCTGGGCAAGGTGCAGTGTATGTGAAAGGTAGGACAGGTACTGGTCTGTGTGACATGTCCTGATAGTGTAATACTGCCAATTTCGTTTTTCACTATTGAAAGGCTATTTTGCCCCATAGGACAGAATGGGAGTTTATTTATAACATCTTATTTATATAACGTCCCATTGGAACAAGATAGAGAAATAAAGTTTAGGCTCTCTGAACTCAGAATTTAATCACACATCTTTTAGTAAAGATGGTTTTTAAATTGTGTGTTTGAAAATGCCACTTTTAGAAAGTAGGCATTTTCTTGTTTAACCATTCTGTGTGCCTCTGCCTGTTTGTGTATTGACTGTCTGGTTTTGGAGTGACAGGGGCTGGGGATGTGCATTCACTGTAGACAGCCACTGGGGGTTTTGAGGTGTGCCTGGCCCTTCCTGGATAACTCAGAGTTGAGCTGAATGGGGCTTGGCTGCATTTAGAGTAGTGGGAGGAGATTTCCTTGCACCTGAATAGGGCCTGTCTGCCTTGCACAATGCTGTCTCCACCCCCTGTGGTCATACTGCACCAGTGAGGACAGAACTGGTTTGGACTGGGCTAAGAGACCCTTGCACAAAGAGAACAAAGACATTTTGGGGTATAAGTATTAGACCTAAAACCCCTGAACTTTAGACAACTTCTGGAATCAAGAGGAACCTTTGCCAAGGAGAGAAGCTGGAGAAACTGAGGAGACGTACTGCCCCTTTGCTGTGTGTCTGGGGTTGGCCTGCAGTAGCTGTTTCTGCCAAGGAAAGGAGAAGGACTTTGCTGTGTGCTGTGTCCCCTGCTTGAAGATCTCCAATGGCCTGAGTAGAGCTTGCCTTCTGTTTTGAAGTCTCAGGGACACAAAGGCTTCACCCCCAGCTCCTCTGAACTTCCTTGCTGGGAGTTCTGACCTGCCAAGAAGTGCCTGTGACTGTGTGGGGCCTCTGGAGGTTGTTCCTGCTGTTGGGAGCTGGAAAAACAACGCAACTGCAAGAAAATCGACGCATCGCTCTTCTTGCGGCAGTTTTTGCGACGCAGCACCGCGGTGCGAGAAGAATCTCGACGCATCGCCGCTACGCTGCCAAAACTGACGCAGCGCTTGTCGCCGCTGTAAAAACCGACGCATCGAGGGGTCGCGGATAAAGAAACCGACGCAGCGCCTCTTGATGCCGCCGCATCAATTGCCGACGCATCCCAGATTTCCACACATCGTACCTGGGCGGCAAGTTTTCCCGACATATCACCCGTGGATCGGAGTCGCCTCAGAATCGACGCATCGCTTTCCCGATCCAGACCGGACCCGACGTACCGCTCTCCTGCATGCAGTAGAACTGTCGCATTGCATCCCCAAGGTCTCAGGAAACAACGCATCTCTTTGTTTTTCGATGCCTCCCATCACTGCGGCTGTTTGGCCTTGTGAATTTGTATTGGATTTTTGTCGTTTTGGTCTTGTTGAGTTTAAATAAAAATACTTTATTTTTCTAAACTGGTGTGGTGTCCATTTGTAGTGTTATCACTGTATTACTGTGTGTTTTGAGTACAAATACTATACACATTGCCTTTGGGATAAGTCTGTCTGCTCATGCCAAACTACCCAGGGGGTGAGCAGGGGTTATCTAAAGTGTGTATCCCCCTTACCCTGACTAGAAGCAAGGGTCCCAATTTGGACAAAGGTGCCTACCTCTGCCAACTAGATACCCAGCTAGAGACCCCCATTTCTAACAATCACTCAACCACTAATGTCAACATCTTTCATGCTGATGATCAGCAGTCAGGCAACCTCCTTTCTACTCCTTCTCTTGTGACTAACTGCAAGCGCCTCTATTTTAAAATTGTCGGTTTGATGTCATGACAACTAAAATGGCCGAAGCCTCAAAGTCTTCACTCATGGGTTGGATGATTGCAACCAAACAACCTTACCATCTCCCCCTTGGCATGAGAACATCAAAGATAGATGATTAAGCAGTTTATTGGCGAAATAACAGGACCGTTCTGCGTAGTGTATGTCAGCATAGGGCTGGACAAATGAGATGCTATACGAGAGGCCTTGCAGTGTCCAGAGATGGCACATTCCATATGTAATTACCCCAGGCCATCTAGTTAGAGGCTGGTTGATAGTAAAACAATGTTAGATCTGAGAATATAGCCCTTAAAAGGTAATTACTTTGCCACTGTGTTGTGCTATAAGTTTGTGTTTTAGTTACCAGATTACGTCACTGTATAAATAATTTTGTACGTCTATTATTTTGTGAGATAGTGTGTTACAATAAATATGTATTTTAAAATAATCACTGTTCACCAATCTCTTTGTGCTGCTGCATATGCCACGCTTCCTTAGACTCTTAATAATGAATCTTTTTGTTAAGCGAAAAATCAATTGAAATCGCTACTGTAGGTCTGAGAGACCTCAGGTAAGTTTTTCTGCAGACACTGGAGCTACTGGCCTCCATTTCACCCTCTTAGCTCATCCAAATTTTGCATATTTCAATGTTTCTATATCGCCCGATCGGTCTTCAGGTAAAAAACTAGAATAACTATTCTTGCTCTGGGCTGATTTATTGTGATTTATGATTTTTGTGATCCTAGCTCCAGTGTTGGACCTTTATCTCTCCATATACACTCACACCTAGACAACCTGAGGCTTTCAAAACAATGCAACACAAGCAATAACTAGGAAAGACACACTGTTCTTTTAAAAGAAACATATGGATAACATTAGAAACAGAAAGTGGAAAGTGAACCAGACAATGAATCCCCCTTACATTTTGCATCATTTAGGAAAGACACTCTTGTTTTACAAAACCAGGCCTGCAGCTTACTTTAATTCAGATGGTCACGAAATTAATTGCAATTGACCTTCCCTTCTTTCACACCAGATGCACTACCATGGCAGAATTAGGAAGGAAAAGACAGGAAGGTTTTTGGTCTTATACCGCATCTAACAGTTCCTTGAACCTAACCTCTGATTTACAGCCAAACCAAGTAGAGCTCAGCCTGCAGTGCACAGGTGGATTGGCAGCAGGGCCTGGCATATCACCAGGCCCTATGCCCAACCCAATGCAGACCGCCAATCCCTGCTGTGTACATCATAACGCCTCCACTTCAGTCAGGCCATGTGCCCAACCTATCACGGGTGGTTAAGGCCCTCTGTGCGCTGTAAAGGCCATGCGAAAAGGGGAATGGACGGCCAGATACAGCTGTACTGCATAGATTTTTTTTCATGATACCCACAAATTCTGGGCTCCCTGTGTGTGATTAGTTCATCCCTATAGCCTATTGGACATCAAAATCATCACCACAACAAATGAAAACAAATATAAGTTAAGATTAATGCACTAACCTTAAGGTCTAAGTGGAGAATGTACTGTTGATGCAAGTAATACACCCCTTCACAAATTTGTTTGGCAAACAGAATCGCATCCAGCTCAGTTAGATTATAGTTTTCATCAGCGATTCGGTCAAATAATTCACCACCATCAACACTAAGGAGAAGAAGAAGAAAAAATGTTAGCTTTCAAGTGAGTTCAAGCAAGGAATCTTGAGCTATTATGTGTTTGTCTGCAAATAAACTGTTTATTTATTAACAGTTTTCTACATAATGGACTAGACCCACACGGTTCACAAAGAGGTGTACAAAAGGACAAATTATCAGTTATGGATTGCAGGAAAAATATCTGGAGCAAATAAAAGAAAGATAAGGAGAAAATCATATCATACAATCAAACAAATTAGAAATTGCATAGATGTTGTTTGTAATTTAGATACAGGAGCAGGGTAACATGCTTTAAGTGATAAAAAAGTGAAAAATACTAGGGGATATATCATTCTTAAATATAGAATGTAGACCATCCACAGAGCAGAGAATTTGGTGCACAAAGAATGCACTTAGGGTGTGAAGTGAACCAGCAGATATTGAAATTCTTTTTTAAATGTATCCTAAAAAGACAGTATCCTAATGTCCAGATGGAAAGAGTTCCAAACCCCCGGGGCCCTTCAACTGGAAAGCCTTGCTTTAATTTCTTTGTCTTTTTGATCACTGGATTTCAAGATAGAAGGTATCAGCACTTCAAAGTTTTTCCGAACCAGCAAAGATGGCTTGTGTCTTGGCTAGATTGGTCAGAGAACCAGAGTGTCGTAGCTTGTGGGTATTGTACAATCTGGGTCAATTTTATGTTCATGATCTTATCTGATGGTTTAGTATTTCTATTTTTAAATGTTGTGCCATGACATAATCTGTTCAGAAGACTTGTCGTAAAATGCCAAAGAGATTTTTGTTACATATTTCGTCTATAGAGGTGTGGTTTCTACTTCTTTTTCAATTGAATCATATTTCTTCACTTTTGTGGAATAAAAACTTGTATAACATTTGAGTACTTGCCATTCTAAAGCCTCTTTGGCGTTAGCTGGAACAGAGGCCAATGACCAGCTGGCTAACTGATTACACTCCTCGGATCTCTACTTGGGCTAGTGTTCAGAGGTTTCAATCTCAGTGGGTCCACTCAGCCTTTCATCCTGCTCAGTTCAAAAAAAGAATTACAATTGGGTTGAGTAACAATAAACACCTTTGTATTAAAGCTATTATATACCTAGCTGTGCACATTTGTTTTATAAAAGGTGTGCAGTGTTTAGCTGGTCCTTGCACAAATTTCTTGTGCAATATAGCCCCACGGTAGCTTAGTACAGAATCGACTGTATTTACTAAAAGTTCTGCTAACTTGCGCAGTGTAGATATGGTTAACGCTAAAGAAAGGCACTCCTTCTGTACTTGCTTATAGAACTTTAGGAGAATTTCTGACTATTTGGGAGGCTATAATTGTCTAAAGGGGAGCCATTTTTTAAACATGAAGAAACCCCCTTTTCTGGCCCCTCTTCTTT
Source organism: Calotriton arnoldi (assembly GCA_963921515.1). Classification (NCBI taxonomy): domain Eukaryota; kingdom Metazoa; phylum Chordata; class Amphibia; order Caudata; family Salamandridae; genus Calotriton; species Calotriton arnoldi. Next base: position 57,496 of record CAWUFW010012745.1, read on the forward strand.
GTACTGTTTTGCGCAATGAGGTTTCAAAAGCTCTGAAAATAATTCATTATCTCTTGCTACAAGTCTTGGCCATACCCTCAATTCATATTATTCGTGAACAAATATGAAAACCAGATCCCAACGGTGCAAACGAGGACAACAGTTTCACAGGATCTCTTTAAATAACACTTGAATCAGATGGTGGCTGTGTGTGATGCCAAAAGGCTATGCGCCTAAGTCTTTCTTCCACTGTTTGCCCGCCCGCCTCCCACCTGAGCCTACTGCTCTGTCTGATGATTCCTGCTGCAGAGTAGGACATGACCGTGGTGGTTTCCTTCTCTGCTGTAAATTCAAAGAATACCATCATCAGAATCCAGCAAGGGATTCCTCTTGTCCAGTGGTTTCTGAATTCACCTATCTGCACATCTGAGTCCGCAATCAGCAGGGAGCACTAGAGCGCTCAAGCACCGGCCATGTTTCAGCTCCTCCCCCGCCCACAGCTGTGTCTGGATCTGTCTACTTTCTCTGCACCTGCCAATAGCTTACTTTCTGGGGCAGGAATCAGCCAGGTAAGGACACCAGATATTGAGGGGACTTTCTTACTGGAACATTGACTTAACCAGCGAGGGCGATAATTCGGTATATACTGCCTATATTTGCCCGGTATAGGTTTCTGGCAGTAGCCTGTCAAACTCTCTGTGAACTCCACATGAATTCTACGTGAAAGTTCAGAGTAACTCTACTGATGTCTACTGATTCAAAGTCTCTTTCGTGATAAACTTGCTTGATACTGTTTCTTCTTGTCTCTATCTGTTGCTGTTGTCTGCCAGTGTGCTTGTGCCGGTATTCATGCAGTACTTTATGAACAGGAGTCTGCACTCTCATCTTTTCTAATTGGATATGACTAGCGGCACTGAGGTAAGTACAGATTTGCGTTACTGTGACTGCACTTCACGGGGGATTCACCAAATCTAAAAGGGAGCCAAGCAAAATCACTGGGGAAAAACACCAACAAAGCAAACCTGGTGGATGTGCATCAGGGAAGAGCCCGCAGTGATAGAGGGCCCATTCCTCGTGGTGGATGAGCTCTCTGCCAGCCCCATTTTAGTTGACTGACCAATACAGGGAGCTCATGGGGGCAGCAGCCTTTATCAGCACTATTGGAACAGACCCTTTCACCTACGGATCTGACTATTCCTGGCCCTAACCCACAATCTCCTTCACAATTGAACTTTGTGATCCAATCTGGTAATTCTTGTTGGTACTTTACCTGTTTTAGTTAGATCTCACTTTCCAACTCAATCAGAATCTGTTTTGGTCAACACAGCAAATAGTTAAAGCAGTGACCATCAACATGGATGGACCTAATTCGAATTTACCCTTTGATACCCTTGAACCTTGACAGGAAAGGCCCATTACTATCACCTACTAGTGTCCCCTATTACTGCTGACCCACTGAAGATAGGGCCCAATCCGCTCGAACATGCTGAATATACTCTGAGCACACTTAATGTAGAATGCTCAGTTTCATATAACGTTGCTTGCACTAATTCATATACACTGTTAATGGAACCACAGCCAGACTCCCCATTCAAGCAGGGAGGCGCAACTACTGGGTCTTCCTTCCAATATAGACAATAATGCGGAATCCAAGACTAATACAGAATCAGAGAACTATCACTCATCATTCTCTACGTTAGCCATCGGGCAGGTGCTTTAAACTATTATGAAAGAAATTAAAGGGGCTAAGAAAATGCAGAGAGAGTACAGCCCAAATATTGAGAACTTAACAAGGAAAAAGTGATGAAATTAATGAAAATTTAGACAAATTTATGTCCCAATAACGAGATATCAGAACTCGTCTCACTAAGATTGAAGAATAGATTAATATTAATAACTCTAGACATGAGTAGTAACTGCATACTCTTACTCGAGAATATGAGGATTTGGAGAATAGGGCCCATGGATGTAATCTGACAATTCTGGAGGGGACTGAGAAAGGGCAGAGTAAATCTTTTGGACTGATTTACCCAGTTACTTCGTGATAGCTGGGGGAATGATTTACAGGAAAGGAAGGAGATCCCAGGCTTATCAATTGTCAGAGGCCATCAAGTCCTTTTCAAAACACCTTAGAGTGGTTCTAAACCTCGTTGTGTAATTGTAGTTTTCTTTCAAGATTACAGAATTAAGGAGCAGGCCACACGTTGAGGTGCGAATCTTCTGATCTATTGCCAAGTTCGATTACGATATTTCTCAGATCCAATCAGGGCACACCAGTTTATTTTTCAGAGAAAATCCTCTGGCTAATAGATGTATTTTTTTAGATTTTTCTTAACCTCTTAGCCCCTTTATCCCCCCTCCTTTTTTAAACTAGGTTTTTGACCAAGTAATTAGGGTGTGACTTAAATTGACCTATATTTTGGGAAAGGGTTTCGGTTAGGGTGGGGGGTGTTTTGGGGCACTGGAGCCCCATTTGGTTTTAGGATGCAACCAACGGTATACAAAATTGGTAGGGAGAGGGAAATTTGGCCTTTGTCAGGACGGATCTGGGTAGATGGGTTAGGTTGGGGGCTGGTGGGCGGAAAGAGGGAGGGAAAGCAGAGGGGAAAAGAGGGCAGATCACTGTGGATTGATGGAAAGTGGGGGCAGGGGGAGAGCAACCTAATGAAAATGAAGCTTACCAGAAGTGATGGTCCAACTTAAAATCCTTACCCTGAATGTCAACTGGCTTAACTCTGGGCAGAAGTTAAAGAGAGTTAAACAGGAAATTGATAGCTTTAAACCTTGTATTGTATGTTTACAAGAAACTAGGATAACAAGAAAGAAGATATATGCTATATGAGAGTTTGGCTTCCCACAACGTAATTGATAGCGTGGTGAATGCAAGTTAAAAGAGTGACTGCATTAATATTTAGTCCTGATTAGCCAATGGTTTTTCCTAAGGTGGATATGCGGGGGTGGGGGGTGGATGAATATAGGGGTCATGATCCATGGATTATGGTTTGATATTTGCTCTATATATGGCCCCAATAATGATGACCTCCACAGTTTTCTATCAAATCAGAAAACAACTTAGAATGCTACCTAGTGATCTTATAATAGAAGGAGACTTTAACTTTGCATGACCAAAGTGTTAAAAGCCATAGATACACTCAAAGGTAGCCTTGATTTAGTAGATTCTAGGAGATGGCGGAATCTTGATCTCTGATTATATACTTTTTTTTCTCCCGTCCATAGTCAATATTCATGTATAGACTACTTTTTAGTTAGTAAAGGGCTTGCTTGCAGATCTATGGTAGAGATTCATCTTATTTCTTTCTCAGCTCATGTTCGACTTACACTGACACTTCCAATTAATTAATTTTCATCTAGAAATCATAGATGAACCTTCCCTAAGTTTGCACTGCATGAACAAGAGTATTTGACAAGTATTTGACGAGTCATGACAATATGTGGTGAACGTATCTAAAGACTAAGCTGAGGGCACTTAAGCCTAAGCATGCCTACTTAGTAACTAGTTTGGATGATCGGCATGTCAGTATTTGGGAGACGGTTATAAATCTAAGGCTCAGATCAAAACACTTACCAATAAAAAAATAGAACAACTCCTTGATTCCAAAATTTGAATAAAAGATTATGAGGATAAAATTGGTCCACTCCTTGCTGCCAAAACCTAATGGTGTACAGAAAAATAACGCTTATTAGAAATTGATAGCTATACAGGGAGTCAGCGCCTTAATGAGGATGATGTAGCTGGTGAATTTTGCAGCTTTTATTATAACTTTTATACATACTCTTTGATGAACGAAGGAGATGGTGAAATTAGTCGTTTCCTTACTGGGATTAACCCATTTGTGCTTTGCCAGTCTCAGCAGATGGAATTAATGATACCTATTTCCTTGCAGGAGCTTACTGATTCTATTAAGGGGCTCCATTGGGGAAAGCCACAGGTGTGGATTCAACCACCAGCGAACTATGCACTGGGCTATTAATGGAAATATTACCTCCTATTTTTATCAGTTTATCATAGATATTATGCAAGCAGGTCTTCTCCCCGGCTCATGGTCAGAAGCCAACATTATAGTATTTTGTGAATGAAAAAAAAAGGACACAACACGGGTAGAATCTTATGGCCCGATTTCTCTGCAAAGAGCAGATTATAAAATGTATACCTGCATTCTAGCCGCTAGATTTAATGTTACTAGCCATTAATTGGTTACTTTGTGGCAGCACAGATTCATTCTGGGTACAGACCCCAGTACCCATACAGACATGTCCACTATTTTTGGCAGCGATTGGGCAGAAAATACACTCAATCACTTTTGAATAATAGATTTAGTAAACCATTTGAGAGGGTTGAATGGCTGTTCCTCTGGCAGGCTCTTGGACGAATTGGGATCCCTGAAGCAGCTATTAAATGAATACACATACCTGCCACCTTACAAATTAATGCCGCTGTGTGAGGAGGCCGCGGGGCCTCATGCCTAGAGCTACCTAAGCAGGCACTCTGCCCCTCACCAGGCCCCCCCACCCAGAAAAATAAAAACAAAGGGTCATTGAGGCTGTCGTCCATGTCCTGAGGTGTTTTCCCACCTTTTAATGGACATCTGCTGCGTATAGCCTCCGAAAACGAGCTGAAAATCTACTGTTTACATTTTAAGATTCCTAAACTCCATGGCTATACTATCATCCTGGAACTGTTAGACAATACTATGCAAATCCCTTGTACATCACAATGGGTTACTATACAGTTTCCCTATTTCAGCTAAACCAGCATTGCTCTTTTAAATCATTTCAACTTATGATGAATGAGTTTAATATTTTATATACTAAAGTCTCTCCGGTACTCACATATTCAAGATTGTTTAGTACCAGAGTCCTCGTTGCAGCTATGATAAAACCATTTTAGAAAATGGACTATTAAGGACTGCTGGTTGCTATTACATTTTTATCAATGAAGTAGAAGACCATATACCGAGATGGACAAAAAAATGGTCTGGATGGGTGGGGGAGGAGATCACTCAGGATATGTTTATTCAATCATTAGGTATGAGTATCTTAGGTAGGAGGGGTTGCTAAATATATACTCCACAAAAACATTATAAGATGTTTTTGATTTCTTATCACCCGCCAAATTTGATAAGTTGGATGGGCATGAGTCGAGTCTGTGTCCAAGATGTAAATATTTAGAAGCTGACCGGTTCATATGTTTGTGTAATGCCCGTTGCTAGGACAGTAATTGTATTTTATTTATTATTCTGCCAAATAAAAAAATAAAACACAAAAAAAAGGAACAACCGTGGATTCACTTAATCTTCTGGTGTCGGAAAAATGTGCAATGCAAACTGGTGCTCATGTAAGAAGTTCTACTGCCTTTGGGCCAAGGTCAAGCTGTATAAAACTGCAAAAAAATGGCTCTTTCATAATATTAGAATCTTACTTCTTCTGCAGCTCAGTAGACGAACGCTTCATTTTTTTCCGGCGCATTTCTAGGAAATGTTTAATATTTAAAACACACATTTTGGTAATAGAATTCCTGTTTTTTATTAACTATCTTTATGAAAACTACTATATATTTATGAACTACTTCAGTTCAGTTTGACACTTTTAGTCAGTCAGTCAAAATATCTTTATTCGGCTGCCTTGCAGCCATTAAAGAATGCATCATAAAGGAAAAACATTTAAAACATGAGTTAAAAATATGATACAGACAATGGGTAAAATACTTCAAAGCAGTAATAATTCATAATCGGGATATAGTAAGAATGTTTCAATAAATTGATATATCTATGAAATGGCAGCATAAACTAAAAACAGTGTGTAATAAACTACATGAGGAACCCCCGTCCCGTAGGTCATAAAATCCAGAAATAAATCAATCAGACAAGACAAAGAAGAACATCTCGCAACAACATTACGCAAACGAACAGCTACAGAAATGTATCTCTAAATCATTAAACAGATAAATTCATCATTTAAAAGCTGAAGATGATATAAAGCTGGCCGGCACTTCCTAATATTCAAAAACTTTAGAAAAGGAATGATAAAATCATGCCTTGGCTTGATATAGAGTTGACAGAAGAACAAGAAATGAAGCGTACTCTGTGTGGACTTGGATCCAGTTTAGCATCACAATAAACTTTACGGGGATAAGAAACCAATAAGTGCGAGATGCCAAACCTGAATCTGATAAGATTAAACAATTTAGTGTGACAGAAATAAAAAGAGAGATAAGGCTCAACACCTGGAGAACGTACTAGGAGCGAGTGTTCCAAGGTGCTCCCTGGACAGCTTTAGACAAGTCAGGAGATCCTTTTTCAATTTAGTTTTTGGGGTCTTAGCAATATTGGCTGGATTATAAAAACAGTCCACCAGCCCCAAAGTCTCTAACTGTTTTTTTATGTAGCTGAGCCAAGGTATCTTCAACATATAGTCAAGTTTAAAACAATCTAAAATAATGGCACGGTTAAGAGCTGGCTCTTCCTTCGCCCAAATTGAGTGCCACAGTAAAATTGGTGCAATTTGTGCACGAAAAGACAAAGGGGTCAAACCAAGTTCACTATGACAGACAATGGCGGGAAGACTATTGGGAACTGTCAACAAACGTCTCATAAAGTTGTTCTCAAATGTTTGAAGACGCGCCGGATTGCAAGAGCCCCATACTCCAGCCCCATACTCCAGCCCCATACAAAGTAACAGAGCACGAGCGTGTCTTATAAATGTTAATTGGTCTTGAATCTAACTTCTTCGTGAACCTGAATATCGCCTCCAGATTTTGATTGAAACTACTGACCCTAGTTTCGATTGGATGGTGCCAGGTACTCTTCTGATCGAACGGGATTCCCAGGTACGAGAAAGTTGGGACATAGGATAACTTTTCATTATTGATAAAACATGATTTTAAAATGGTGGGGGATTTACCAACCACCATGGTGAAAGATTTCGCTATGTTAGTCCTTAAGCCCAGTTCGTTCATAAAATCATTAAACCTGGTCACTAACATTTGTAGGCCCACACTGGTTCTAGACATTAGGACACAGTCATCAGCATAAAGTAATGCCGGGAGATTTCTGGTACCTATCTTGAGGACATCGACATTCCCATGTTTAAAATAGCTTTCTAAATCATTGATATACAGACAAAATAAAAAGGGGGCAAGGACGCAGCCCTGACGAACCCCACGATTCATTTTGATGGGAACAGAGAGTTCCCCACCCACACCGTACCTGACCCGCCCGGTCACATCTTGATGCATTTTGGCTAAAAAGTGGACTAAGGATGGTTCGCTGCCCAGATCCAGCATTTTTTCCCATAATCTCCCTCTCTGCACCCAGTCAAAAGCTGACGTAAGGTCCATAAACCCGAGATAGAGAGATCCGGGCTTAGCTATCGTGTACTTGCTTATGACCAGGTGCAGATTAAGACATTGTTCGATGGTTCCCAGGCCCATCCTGAAGCCGTATTGTACGTCTGAGAACTTCCCGCTTTCGGTTACCCAGGCCTCCAACCGTTCTAATATGACCCTACCCATCAATTTACATGTACTGTCAATTAATGAGATGGGCCGATAACATTTTGGGTACGACCTATCCCCTTTTTTAAAAATGGGGACTATTATCACAGAGCCTTTATTCTGAAGGTTTTCCATCCATAAAAGTAACATACATACAACAAAAAACATTTCATATAGTTAAAAACATGATTAAATATTATCAGAAGGGAAATTACAAATCGCAGCAAAAAATAAAGTGCCTTCACAGCATACCTTAGAGTGATCCAACATATTTGCATGTTTCATTTCTCAGAGAGTCAGATATCAAATAAAATCATAGCTATACACAGCATGTCTTAAAAATGAACCTACATGTAAGCATGTTTCTCTGTCAATCAATTGAAAGACAGATATAAACATGGCTCTGCATTGCCTAATGTCATGGTATTTTCTTTTGAAGAGAGGGAGCAAAAATAATTTTGCAAAAAATACATACAATTTACAAGACAATAAAAGTGAGACATAGTTTGGCCTGTCTTATTATCACACAGGCAAGGAATAGCAGCAAGGTTTGTTTGATACCCAGGAGGAAAACACAATAAATACTTAATGGTGTCAGCTCGAAACCTAAATAACAAAGAGTGTTCCCATCTCCAAGAAGGCTGACCTAAGTACACAGGAGATACCGGCGAAACACACAAAGACAGATAGGCAGTGATCATAGGTTTCCCTTCTGCACTTTTAAGGCGTCTTTCCTGTGCTGATTCATAAAAAGCTGAGGCCACTTCCCTTTTATTAAAACCATAACATAAATCTGTCTCTGTAAAAGCCCTCAGCATACCAATTTTTCCGATTTCAGGTTTAATGTATGCCAACCACGGAATTCGGATGAGTTTATCACAGGAAAGGAAATCAGTTATTATACCTCTTGTAAGTGCAGCCTTCTCATTGCTCCAGATAGATAACCAAAATAGTAAAGGTCTCACTCTAATGAAGTCAGAAAGGTTTAACTCTTTATGGCAAATAACATGAGGAGAAGAAATTGGTACTCCGAGGAGTCTCCGACAGAATCTATTTTCTTCATTTTGTAAAATTTCACAATTTGCGACCCCCCAATGGAGACACACTGAGACTTATAAATTTGCAACATGGCTTCCAATTGCCTTCCACCACCATTTATGAACTTGAAACGGGCCTTCAAACTTCAGATTACACAAAGAGTTACCCAGAAGATTCAAGATTGGTACCCCCCATTTCAGAAGTGCTGTGCAGCTGTTCCATGCTTATATTAAATTTTCTGTGTTACTTACTACTCGAGGATCAGGGTGAAGCTGTTCTTGCACTCAAAGGCATCATAGAGCTGAATAAGGTTGATGTGGTTTAGCTGGTTCATGATATTTATTTCGTTTTTCACTTCCTCCTGTTTGAAAAGAGTAAATAAGTTAAACTATCAAGAGGAACACATTCACTTACCATTTAAAATAGGTTTCCAGCATTACTCACAATATTTTCTTTTTATTTTAAAGTGCTTTCTTTTTACTTTTCTTATATGTTTACAAAGAAAAAGATATGTCACGAATATACAGTAATACCTTAGGGTTCTTAAGGTAAGACATGCATGTAATACATGAACGCATTTAGCCGTAAGCATTGAACATATCTGTACTGAGACACAAAATGAATGACACATATGCATGTTCCTTAAAGTGATGTGTTTTCAGGACTTTCCTCAAGCAGAGAAGCAGCAAGTTTCATTTATGGCGGAATATTATTCCAGATCTTGGGTATGAGGCTTAAGAAGGTTTGTCTTCTGACCTTTTTATTTTTGCACCTATTGTCCTCCCCTTATCTCTTTTTTCTCTTTAGTTATAACTTGGAAAAGGCATTTCTCTCTGGGTTCTTTCCCTATACCAGTGTCATTTCTCCAGTGCTCTGCAACTGAGCTACTTTGTATCCTTATTTTGCCATTTCCATGATCAAGCAGTTAAGGTGCTTCTTCACTTTTCTTTGGTTTCTCTGGTGCCTGCTTGTATAAGCTCTTGGCTTGACCAATAATTGGCTGACTCTTTATCCTATTCATGAACCTGTACTCTCTAGGAAGATCTAGCTACCACTTCCACTGGGAAATCAGTTTTGCGCTGTGCCTCTCCCAAGAGGACTTTACGTTCTCCTCTGTAGCCGTGGCCTGCTTGTCTATATAAAGGATCGTGCTGGCCAATGGAAGCTACTCAACCTCGGCTTTTGCCAATGTGATGGCATCTCCATCGCTCCCCATTCAGAATATAAACAAGAAGCCCTGTGACCCTCAAGTACCCCAGATTCTCCTTCCGCTACTTAGATAATGAAAGAACTCACTGTTTATCATCGACAAGATCAGGTAGCATACATGTAGACGTGTAGAAATGGAGTTGCAATGGAAAATTAAAAGAAATAAAAGAAAACTTGCTATTCAAATATTTAACAAGCATTTTGTGATACAAACACATCACACAGTCTTCCATCACATTGATTTACTTAATGGTCTACGGTCGCTCCACCATCTATTATCGTGAGCCTACAGCTGCCGTGCTCATACCTGCCTCATCGTACGTGTTTACAGAGAAAGCAGGAGGACATGGAAGCAGAGATGAGCCCAGAAAGCTGCAAGCGCAGCAATGGATGTTTGTTGCTCTGTATTTTTCTGACAGTTTCTCGGTCCAGTGGGGGCGGTTAGCTCCTATCACCTACAGCCCGTATCTTCCCTTCATACTGCTCTTAGGTCTTGAATAGTGAGAGGGAGCACAACGCAGGCAATGGCAGACATGTGACCACTGTGTTTGCTCCCTCATCAGGTGGAGACAGGCATGTGGCAGGGTACGCACTTCGACTGGGGAGGACCCCATCAAATATTTCCTGAGAGACTGGCTGGACATACACAGGGGAGAAGAACACTGGTTTGTTTAGGCCACCGGTGGTCACTGGTGGAGGTGGAATTGGTAGCAGTAGCTGCACAGCGTATTGCAGATTGGTAGTGAGGGAGGAGGTAAGTGAATGGAGCACACTTCTCTGACACCTTTCTGGTGTCGGGTGCCACTGCCCATCTGAACTGTTGAACCTTTGACAATATCAATAGCGTGGCACCAAGGTAAACATAATGAGATTAACAGCTGGTATGAGAAAGTAACACGTGTGGTCATCCACAAGCAATCCAAGAGGTTAGTGAAGAAGGATATAATTAAGAGGTTGGGGAGTGCAGCCCGTTTGCCACACGCCAAACCATACAGACCGGGAGTAACTACATTAAAAAATAGAGGCGGTGGGCGGAGGACAGCAGCAGCCCAGAATCAAGATGTTCAATAGAAGGCAATACCACTGCCAGTTCATGTATAGCCAGCAAGGCGGCTAGGGAGAAAGGTGTGAAATGCTACCGCCCAGGATGAGTTGGGAACTCTGAGTAGTACTACAGCAAGAAACACAATAAATGTTATGAATCCTTTAAAGGTTTTGTGAGCAAGCACTTTAAAAAGACTGGCAGTCAAGATAATGCTTCATTAAAGGAAGTTACAAAGCGGTGGAGAAGTGAGAAGTCTTAACCTACCAGCATCAGATCTAGTTCAAGACCAACCCCTCCCAGAGATGTTAGACATGGTACACACAGTAGACACAAACAAGGTGTAACCCAACCCAAGACTGTCTTTATCACCTCAGCCGCACTCACCTGTGGTAACATGATTGATTCAGGATGGAATAGATGATGTAAATGAAGTGTTGGAAGGGGCTCCGGAGGGTGTAAGCGGGGGCTCAGTATATGTGGACAATTTCTGCCCGACTAATAGTAATGGTACCAGAGGCCCTTGTGTTGGCATAGACAATTTCAGAATTAGTGCGGCTAACCAACCCTCTTCTTTAAATTTAGAGACATCAGCTACCCCATCTGCATCTATGTTGAACATAATGTTATTAATGCAAAGAACACTTCAAGGAATATTTGAGGTAATAGTATTAAACAATGAGGTCTTAAAAGCCCCAAAAAACACAGCTGCAGGGTATCTTGAGTGAATTAAAGCAAATAAATAACTGCATGCCGCCTCTAGTGAGACCAGTGGAAGAAAACTAATATAGCCCAGTAAGAACAGATATCAAAGGCCATCAAGATAGTGCCCTGCTGTTTATATCACTAACCAACCAATGTTAGTCAAACAATGTACAAACGTTATATACCCTAATAAAAGAGATTACATAGGGGTTCAGTAAAACATCTTAGGAGAACTGAGAATAATAAAAGGAGAGTTCAGGATGAAAAGGGCCCAACAAAGGTAAAGGAAAGGCAAAATAACCTGCTGATAGTAGCCAGAAAGAAGCCAGTCCTTAGTAAACGCTCCAAGAGGAGAGTAAGTGTGCATAACCAGGAATCTAGTACCAAAACGCTAGAGACAAGGGGGCATATTTACAACTAAAGTGGGGGAGTGCGGCGTTAGCCCAAGAAGGCTAACGCTGCGTACCCGTCACTGTATTTACATCAATACTGTGCAGTTCTGCGTTTATCTCTGCGCTGGTGCTAAATTTAGCTGCCTAGTGCCAACGCAGGCACTCTTGCACTACAGTGCAAGAGTGCCTGCGTTGTGGGAATGATTGTTTATGTGCAAGAAGGTGTCCCTTCCTGCACATAAACAATCATAAATGGCGCTTTTGTAACTTCTATGTGTGCTGCATGTGCAGCACACATACAAGGTGCAACTCGTCATTTTTAAAATTATTGTTTATGTGCAGGAAGAGACACCTTCCTGCACATAAACAATCATACATGGCGTTTTGCTGTTTCTATGTGTGCTGCACAATGCAGCACACATAGAAACAGCAAAAACGAGGAGAAATAAAGCATTTGTTCTCGTTTCACATGTTTAAGACCAGGTTTTCCCTGGTCTTAATTTTTGCGCTGCCCCATATTTACGCCACCCTTGCAAATATGGGGCAGTGTCAAAATCAATGGGTGTTGCGGTGGAATGCCCAACGCAACACCCATTGCCCACCCCTTTCACGCTAAGTATAGCATGAAAGGGTGCCTTATTCACAAGGCGGCTTTAAGTGGCTTAATGCCACCTTGTGAATAAGGCAAACCTCCTATTGCCACAGGAACATCAGTAAAAGTGACGTTACTATGTCGATAGGGGTTTGTAAATATGCCTCAAGAATACCAAGGCCAGAGGGCTAGGTATTGAGGGTGGGAGTTAGGGAAGAAAATGTTCACAGTTGGTCGTATCAAAGCCCTGAGTCCGAGGAGGGTAGGGTAGGGTAGATAGAAGTCAGGGGGAAAGAAGTGCTATGAACATTGGAGAAGTGGCAAAACACACAAGATGATGGACAGAATGTTGCACAATGGCAAAACATTCACCCCCAGTCACAGATCTGGGTTTAATCCATCGTTATTTGCTCACCACGCCACCCCAGTTCAGACATGGCCATATGCAAATCAGTCTTGACCCTGTGCCTCATGGGAACAGTCCAGCCCGAACTGCCAAGCCATGTCTTCCCTGGACCGGAATCAAGCATCCTAGGACCGGTTTCTGGCTATCAGCCGTCATCAGCCAGGATAGCTTGACTCCAGTGGCGTAGTGAGCACGGGACCCACGTCTGGGCATACCCTTCCCACATAGGGCGAACAGCAAAACACACAAGATGATGGACAGAATGTTGCACAATGGCAAAACATTCACCCCCAGTCACAGATCTGGGTTTAATCCATCGTTATTTTGCTCACCACGCCACCCCAGTTCAGACATGGCCATATGCAAATCAGTCTTGACCCTGTGCCTCATGGGAACAGTCCAGCCCGAACTGCCAAGCCATGTCTTCCCTGGATCGGAATCAAGCATCCTAGGACCGGTTTCTGGCTATCAGCCGTCATCAGCCAGGATAGCTTGACTCCAGTGGCGTAGTGAGCACGGGACCCACGTCTGGGCATACCCTTCCCACATAGGGCGAACAGCAAAACACACAAGATGATGGACAGAATGTTGCACAATGGCAAAACATTCACCCCCAGTCACAGATCTGGGTTTAATCCATCGTTATTTTGCTCACCACACCACCCCAGTTCAGACATGGCCATATGCAAATCAGTCTTGACCCTGTGCCTCATGGGAACAGTCCAGCCCGAACTGCCAAGCCATGTCTTCCCTGGACCGGAATCAAGCATCCTAGGACCGGTTTCTGGCTATCAGCCGTCATCAGCCAGGATAGCTTGACTCCAGTGGCGTAGTGAGCACGGGACCCACGTCTGGGCATACCCTTCCCACATAGGGCGAACAGCAAAACACACAAGATGATGGACAGAATGTTGCACAATGGCAAAACATTCACCCCCAGTCACAGATCTGGGTTTAATCCATCGTTATTTTGCTCACCACGCCACCCCAGTTCAGACATGGCCATATGCAAATCAGTCTTGACCCTGTGCCTCATGGGAACAGTCCAGCCCGAACTGCCAAGCCATGTCTTCCCTGGACCGGAATCAAGCATCCTAGGACCGGTTTCTGGCTATCAGCCGTCATCAGCCAGGATAGCTTGACTCCAGTGGCGTAGTGAGCACGGGACCCACGTCTGGGCATACCCTTCCCACATAGGGCGAACAGCAAAACACACAAGATGATGGACAGAATGTTGCACAATGGCAAAACATTCACCCCCAGTCACAGATCTGGGTTTAATCCATCGTTATTTTGCTCACCACGCCACCCCAGTTCAGACATGGCCATATGCAAATCAGTCTTGACCCTGTGCCTCATGGGAACAGTCCAGCCCGAACTGCCAAGCCATGTCTTCCCTGGACCGGAATCAAGCATCCTAGGACCGGTTTCTGGCTATCAGCCGTCATCAGCCAGGATAGCTTGACTCCAGTGGCGTAGTGAGCACGGGACCCACGTCTGGGCATACCCTTCCCACATAGAGCGAACAGCAAAACACACAAGATGATGGACAGAATGTTGCACAATGGCAAAACATTCACCCCCAGTCACAGATCTGGGTTTAATCCATCGTTATTTTGCTCACCACGCCACCCCAGTTCAGACATGGCCATATGCAAATCAGTCTTGACCCTGTGCCTCATGGGAACAGTCCAGCCCGAACTGCCAAGCCATGTCTTCCCTGGACCGGAATCAAGCATCCTAGGACCGGTTTCTGGCTATCAGCCGTCATCAGCCAGGATAGCTTGACTCCAGTGGCGTAGTGAGCACGGGACCCACGTCTGGGCATACCCTTCCCACATAGGGCGAACAGCAAAACACACAAGATGATGGACAGAATGTTGCACAATGGCAAAACATTCACCCCCAGTCACAGATCTGGGTTTAATCCATCGTTATTTTGCTCACCACGCCACCCCAGTTCAGACATGGCCATATGCAAATCAGTCTTGACCCTGTGCCTCGTGGGAACAGTCCAGCCCGAACTGCCAAGCCATGTCTTCCCTGGACCGGAATCAAGCATCCTAGGACCGGTTTCTGGCTATCAGCCGTCATCAGCCAGGATAGCTTGACTCCAGTGGCGTAGTGAGCACGGGACCCACGTCTGGGCATACCCTTCCCACATAGAGCGAACAGCAAAACACACAAGATGATGGACAGAATTTTGCACAATGGCAAAACATTCACCCCCAGTCACAGATCTGGGTTTAATCCATCGTTATTTTGCTTACCACGCCACCCCAGTTCAGACATGGCCATATGCAAATCAGTCTTGACCCTGTGCCTCATGGGAACAGTCCAGCCCGAACTGCCAAGCCATGTCTTCCCTGGACCGGAATCAAGCATCCTAGGACCGGTTTCTGGCTATCAGCCGTCATCAGCCAGGATAGCTTGACTCCAGTGGCGTAGTGAGCACGGGACCCACGTCTGGGCATACCCTTCCCACATAGGGCGAACAGCAAAACACACAAGATGATGGACAGAATGTTGCACAATGGCAAAACATTCACCCCCAGTCACAGATCTGGGTTTAATCCATCGTTATTTTGCTCATTGGAGAAGTGGATCACAGAGACCAAAAGGAGAATACGTTATGGAGTCATCTAGCGCTACAGCGAAGGTGGAGGGTTGCCAAAATAGTTAGAAAACTAACTCCTTTGAACCGACCTGAGCTGCTTTTCTCCCTCTCAAAATGCCCATGCCTGAAATCGATCTCCTCAAAGGACATAAAACAGGTGGGTTTTGTTACTGATGAAATATGGAAAGAGGTCACAAAGGTCCTACACTTTTCAGAAATTGTAAAGTTAGCTTTGGAAAACTCAGAGATGGAGATCTTAAAAGAAGCTATGAAATGTGCACCAGCAAAGGAAATAGAAAAGGGTGAGCAAAGGAGTAATGGCTTCTTACAACAACATGCTGTGCTGGGAAAGAACAAAGTAAAACTATTGAACCACGAAAACAGAATAGAAGACAGGTAGATAGTAGAAATAAGGGCTCCCTGAGAGTAAGGGTCCCAGGAGATAACGCTGGCAGGAAGGGTGACGGAGAAGGAAATCGTGATGCTAGTCTGGCATCCATAGAGGAAACAGAACCTGGGTGCTTCAGCGAAATAGACTAGGACAATAGTTCTTCACACAGCCTGTTCGTTCAGTCATGGAGTATATCTGCTTTCAGGAAACTATTGTCTCCAGAAGTTTTTAAAGAAATTTTGGATCTATACGAGATCAAGCATTTTCAGGAAACTTGGCTATGTGAAGACCCTCTGCTAATTGATGGAGTCCTATAGGTTAGCAAAAAGCAACGAAAATAGGCTCAGGTCGGCCTTCGGGTGGGGTTTGATACCCCTGATTTCTACCAAACTGGCAAACAAAGTGACCAAGTTAGATGAAAAGTGTAACTGGATTTTGGCATGCCTCAAGCAGTTGTAAAAAAGGTTTTGCTTTGGGAGTATATAATTGTTATTACTGTGCATATTCAACCTGTTAGTGTGGCAGATGATAGAGTTCAGCTAACATTGTTTAAAGAAGATCTGGCAAAGATGTGTGGAAAGTTTCCCTCGTATGTACTGCTATTAATGAGTGATTTTAATCATAAATTGGAGCCTTGCAAGAGTGATCTACTATAAAAGACGGAAGTGATCACCTCCTGCTGCAGTTTTAAATATTGGGGTTTGTGATATTAGAAAGCAGGTTTACCCACTACAAGTAGATTATCCAAAACGTCTTACAACCACGATTACAGACAAATACTTACTGCTGCTGGTTAGCTTTCCGCAGCAACAAGATATAGGGGCATATTTACAAGGGGATAAAGCCACTGCAACGTCACTTTTTGTGATGTTTTGGTGGCGCTATGTCCTGCATCATATTTACAAAGTGGCGTTAAGCTACTCTTTGTGGCTTAATGCCACTTTGTAAATATGATACGCAGGTATCTGCGTGAAAGGGGTGTGCAATGGGTTTTGCTGTGGGCATTCCACCGCAACACCCATTGCTTTTTGACGCTGCCCCAGATTTACAAGAATGTGTAAATCTGAGGCAGCGCCAAAAACTAACATCATGCAATAGCAGGCGTTAGAATTGTGCAACAAGGAGAAATACTTATATTTCTCCTCGTTTTTGCCTTTTCTGTGTGTGCTACATTCTGCAGCACACATGGAACGAACAAAATACATTTAATGATTGTTTATGTGCAGGAAGGTGTCCGTTCCTGCACATAAACAATAATTAAATACTGGCAATTTGCTACTTCTATGTGTGCTGCAGAATGTAACACACATAGAAGTAATACATAGCCATTATTGATTGTTTATGTGGAGGAAGGGACACCTTCCTGCACAAAAACAATCATTCCTTGCACTATGTTGCAAGGGTGCCTGCGTTGCTAGGCAGCTAGTTTTAGCACCTGTGCTAGGGAAAACACAGGGTGCGCCGTATTGTTGTAAATACTGCGCATCCCTGCATTTTGGAATTGTCAGATTGCGCCACTGCCAATTTTGGCGCAACTCTGCGCACCGACATTTTCTTGTACATATGCCCCATAGTATAAAAGGAGGAAGCGCAGGACAATTTATAAAATGGCATAATGAAATAATTGCAGATAGTAGATTGTTTAAAAGTAGAGTTAAAGGTTAATCAGTCAGTCAGTCAGTCAAAAATCTTTATTTCGGCCACTAGGGCCATAAAAGCACATAAAAAGAATAATACAATTTCTGGCAGCATGCTTTAAGATATCTAAAAGATAAGTAGCACGATTTGATTTACTGATCTATCAGAGATCACAAAATGCGAAAAATACATCTCTTCAAGGGATCCCCAAACTTAGACATAATTTATATGTGTATTCCAACAAACTACTACTTCTTTTCCCTCTTTTGCAAAGCAATAAAATGCATGTGCAGAATCAAGTGATCAGTTTTAACCATAATATTATTTCAAGCAGATAAAAATATCTTTAAATATCTTAAAAAGAAGACACATACATAATACACATAAGTAAAAAAGGTGGCCGAAGATGATATTGTTTTCCCACTGTTGCGGGAAAATAAAGTGTCTGTGCATTGTCAGGAAATTAGCTTTTAGGCAAAGGATTGATTCGTTCAGGCAAAGTATCTTAAAGAGACACAAACATAGTTCACTTAGTTAACAAGAAGGTGACCAAATGTGATCTTATGTGGGCAAACGCATGTTACACTAGATAACAAGAGAGTGACCAAATGCAAAAAGACAACAGCAGTGCCAGATAAAACATCAGAATGATATTAGAATAGTCCTATAAAAGCTGTTTATATACATAAAAAGGATAGGAATCACAGCGACAGGTATCAAGGTTAAAGAAGAAATGCGCCTATTCTCAGAAGTCTTTAGTAGCTAGTAGTAGGCATTAAATAGCCTATAACCTCGTTAGCTTCTTTTTTGTAATAGCACTGCGATTATGCCACATAAAGTACAGAAAGCGTGAGATGGAAAACACGATGGGCATTTGGGTGTCATACTTTAGTAGTCTAAGGGTCTCAGAGCAATGTCTGAGGCCCATATTCCTGCACAGCTGGACCAGCCAGCGGGAACTTGGCCTCCTATAGGCAGGGCAAAGGAAGAGTACATGCACTTCGGTCTCCTCCACGTTCAGACATACGGGGCAGTCCCAACTGTGGTCACCCAACCACTTAGTGGTGAACGATGGAAGCGGAAGTGTCCCGTGTCTGAACTGGATGTATAACTTCTTTGCGAGGAGCAGTTGAATGTCATCCAATGCTGGTTCTAGCCGATATTCTAGTTTTGTTTCCATAAACCTTTGCGTTAGGTGCCCTGGGGAATTCCTCCATAACTGGGTCAGTTTTAACTCTCTGTAATTCTCAATAAGTGCCTTTCTGGGAGTCACAATACTAGAATCTTCGGCTGAACTCCACAGATTTGCCCTCCCCAGGGTCTGGTATGTGTTCCTTATGTGCACCAGCCAAGGCAGTTTTCCCGAGCCATGCATGCTCATGACCTCCCTCAGCTCGTCCCTATAAGGGGCAAGCTCTGGGGTGCTCCATAGACGTCGCCAGAATAGGAGGGGTCTTAAAGCTGTTTCGTCTGCTATGGGGCTAATCCCAAAATCCAACCTAAGGGGGGTTAGAGGGGAGCTAGCAGGAAGTCGTAGAAGCTGCCTGGTGAAATAATTCTCTGTTAACGATAGAGGGGTGCTGGAGCAGTGACCCCATAGTTCTGCCCCATACAGAGTGGCTCCCCTAGCCTGGACCTTATAAAGTTCAACCGCAGTGCCCATTACTTTGTGGGAACATTTGTTGTACACCTTTAAAATACACCCCCCCCCCCGAGGCCTGAGCCAATTTTAGATTAGCTTTTTTTATTTGGGCCCCCCAGTCCATTTTCTCGGTTAATATAATCCCGAGGTATTCAAAAATCGACACCCTCTCTAGAGCCTTTCCGTCTAAACAGGGGTTTGGACGAGTGCAATTTTTTGCATTGAACACCATGTATTTGGTTTTCTGCAGATTAATCTCCAAACCCCTGTTTTTGCAGAAGGCGCTGAATACATCAAGGGCCCTTTGCATGCCCATGGGAGACTGAGAGTAGGAGGGTGTCGTCTGCGAACATCAGAGCAGGTATCTTGCGGTTTGCTAGCCTGGGGGCATCAATATCTTTTCCTGCCATCAAAAACTCAATTAGACCGTTTATAAAAAGGGAAAAGAGAGTTGGGGCCAGGACGCAGCCTTGGCGTACACCTTTCTCAACCGGGAAGGGGGCTGAGAGCTTTCTGTTTTTGCCATACCTTATTTGAGCATAGTTGCCTTGATGGAGACGTTTCATCTCATGGCAAAGGTAGTCTGGAGCCCCTAGTTCCATTAATATTCCCCACAATTTATCCCTCGGAACTAAATCAAAAGCGGATTTAAGGTCCACAAAAATGAGATAGAGGCTGCCACCCTCTATCGTCACAGTTTTCCAATACAGGAGCTGTAATCTAAAAATTTGATCGATGGTGGAGATCTTGGCCCTAAACCCAGCTTGGAGGGGTGTGAGTACATTGTGTTCTTCTATCCATGCCTGTAATCGGCCCAGGAGTGCATGTGCGTAGATTTTCTGGCTTACGTCAATTAGGCTAATGGGGCGGTAATTTGCAGGGCTCAACGGGGAGCCCTTTTTATGGATTGGAATGATTTCTGCCCCGACCCAAGTTGAAGGAATCGCCATACCCTGAAGGATGGCGTTAAACAAAGTCCACAAATAGGGGGCCCAAACGGAGGGTTCAGAGCGAAAAAGGTCACCGGGGATCTTATCCAACCCTGGCGCCTTTGCTGGAAGGATCTTGCCCAGAGCTTCCGTAATCTCCTTAAGGGTGAACAGGGGAGTATCTCGGAGTGGTTCTAGGTGGGAAGGGGTCATTACCGCCAGCCCAGCTTCCTTCTCAGTCATTTCATATAGGGATTTGTAGTGGGCTCTCCAAACTTCCTCCCCTATGTTTGCTGATATCGCTAGTTTGCCCTCAGTCGTTCCGGTGTTGATCAGGTTCCAGAATGCCGCATATCGTGGTTTTCCAGCGCGATTCTTAGATTAATCCATTTTTCACACTCCCAACTGCTTCTAGCTTTAGCTATGGCTAGTTTGTAAGTTGCCCTGGTTTCGTTAATTTGTGGTCTATTATTTGCCTTAATGGCAGCTAGAAGCTCTAACTTAGCTGTTCTACAGTGTTCGTTATACCATAGATGATGTGGATTACTGTTCGACCTAGTCTTTCTACTGGTAACAAAAAAGGAAGCCAGAGTGGATAGCATGTCTTGATGATTATTGGAAACTATGATCTGGGAGATTGAGATACCAGTCGTTTCAGAGTGCAGATGTGCTACAGTGAGTAGGGGGATGATTTTCTGATATAAAGTAGGGGGATGATTTTCTGATATAAAGAGGCAAGCTCAGTCTGTGGTTGCGAGAGTTCCCCCATCGTATTCTCCTACCTCCATTGGCCTGAGTAAGACTAGGGGTGGGTTGTGAGATTCCACCTAGAGAGCTTCTATCATATGGACGGGATATATCTAATTCAAGGGCATTATGGTCACTCTCGTGACGGGGAGTGATCTTAAAATCTAGGACCTTATGCCACGATTTAATGTCCACTAGGATGTAATCTATGATTGATACCTGCCCTGGTCTATTGTATGTGTGCTTCCCCGGGCTATCTGATGTTAAACGGTCGTTGCATGCCCTTAATGAATGACTTAATGTAAGTGCATGCATCTGTAAAGCCAACGGGGTCCAGGCCCGTATGGGCGGAATGTTGGACTTAGGAATGGCCCAAACTGAGTCATCCTCGCTTGAGATACTTTTGGGGAGACCATTCAGGGGTTCGAATTGGCAATTGAAATCCCCTCCTACGATTATCCAATAATTGTCTGGTATTGTTAAAAGGAAAGTGGACAGTATATCGAGAGTGTTGGAGGTTTGGCCATAACAGACCGGGCGTGAATAGACATTAATCAGGGCAATAATGATTTTTGAGGTAAAAGTTAAAAAAATACAGAGGATGTCACGAGATGGCGTTTCTATCTGTTTGAACTCACAGCCAAGATGCACGCCAACCCAGATAGTTAGACCCCCGAAAGGCCTGCCCCTGTCCCCCCTATCAGCTGGAATACTATAGGACGCATAACCCACTCTGTATGTTGCCACCCTAGCCCAGGTTTCCTGGAACATGCATAGCCCGTGTTGGTCAACAAATGCCCCCCAATCTGGTATATCCAGTTTTGAGGTGAGTCCTGCTATGTTCCAGGATAATAGTTGCAAACCAGCTGTGTCCATCTCGTTTTCTACGTGGGTAGAGGGTGGTAGACTGGGCCTTAAGTGCGCCCATTGTAGGTTGTTGGTCCCCATCTTGCCCAGCGCCCCTTGGTCATAGCCCGAGTCGGTAACACTCGTTGCTGCCAAGGGATGCTTTGCGATGGGGGGTGTGGTGGGATTGTTTGGCTTCAAGTTGTATTGGGGTCGGTCGGGGATTGGATGGCCCGTGCATGTTGGTTCCAGAGTTGTATTTATTAGGTCACTCACTTTCCCCTCACGTCCCTTCTCTAGTTCTCCTATGTGCTTCCTAGGTCCTCCCTGGTGTAAGAAGGCATACGGGTGCAATTTTTTAACTTTATTCTCTACTTGGCAGCTGGAACTTTGGTCTAGGGGCCCAGTGAAAGTTACTCAATCAATTGAGTCTAGAGGGCTAAATCTATTTACAACAGGAATGTTGTACTGAAGTGGTCGATTAGGGTCCCAGTTCTGGCTGAGGTGTGGCCTATCTTCGATCCTCGCACCCCTATCAATACCAGTCCTTCTCGTAATGTGAGGGTTTAACCCTGGGGGATAAAAATATCCCAGAGGGAGGGAGGCTATACCCCCATTCTCCCTCTGGTAACCACACTCTAAAAGGGATTGCACAGTCCGAGGGTCTCTAAAATGTATCACTATGCAGTCCCCGGAGACATCTTTTGGTCTCCAGCCCACCCAACTTACCCTGCGAGTGAAAATGATTTCATTTGCGTCTTTGTATGAGAATTGCCTGTGTTTAACCAGCCAGAAAATACATTTGTTTTTAAGTTCATAGTGAGACTCCCTACATCCCTTTCTCACTTCTGGTACTCCTGCTAGTACGACAACATATGGGGTTGAGGCCGGGGGGAGATTAATGCGTGGAGAGGCAATCTCTTCTACTAGGGCATTTTCAGAGGTTGCTAGCTGTTCCCTATTCCCAGAGATAGAACCTGGTTGCCAGAGGGCTGGTCCTATTGCCACAGCTGGGTGCGGCTTGGAAGTGCTCTCTAAGGAGTTCCCTTGGGGGGCCGCCTGCAGGTGGTTTCTTGTAGCAGGATTCTGGCAAGATGGTTTTTTCCCAGGGGGCTCTGTTACATTCAAGTTTGTTAGGTTGGACCTGCTAGGGCCAGTCTCTTGGTTTGGGGCTAGGGTGGCTTGGTTGGTGGTGAGGGGTGCTATTTGCAGGACTAAAGATTTAGTTATCTCCACCTCCTTGTAAGTTAGCTCTACCTTGCCCGCCCAATTATCAACCAATAGTGACAGTTTGTCAACCCGGTCCGTTAGTGTCTTAAGTTCCTCCTTTATATTGGTCCTAAACTGAGATTGAAGGTCCATCACCAGGTTTTTCACCCAAGATGGTTGTTCGTGGTTAACCTGCGATATATCCCCTGTTTCTTCTGCCCCCGTATTAATATTCATTGCTCTGTTTACTGTTTTTTTTCCGCTTCGGGCCGGAAGTAGTCCCTTTTCTTTTGGAGATGCTCACCAGGGGTGTCTCAGTGTTGGATGCTGCACAGGCCTTTGCGCGTGTCCTTGGTAATTCAGGTGTTGAATCCAATGTTAGCGGTATAGACGAGGACGGGCTACCATGTTCCTGAGAGGTAGAACAGGGGGCTATGACTGGGGTTAATGAAAGACGCCTTTCTGTCCGCTCTATTTCCGTGGCTACAACTCCTATTGCTCTTTGCAGCATTTTGTCTATTGAGGTGGGTTGTAATGGCAATACAGGTTGGGGAGCGGCAGTTGTTCTTGGTTTGCCCATGATTGTGAGAGACAGTAATTCAGTGGATGCTGGAAAATAAGTGTCGATTGGCTCTGTTACAAATCCCAGAAGGCTAGAATTAGCAGCTTCCCACCGCTGTTGATTAGATATTTGGTGTATGAGTGTTGCTGTCAAGAAGGAAATTAATCACACGGGCAAAGTTCCCCATGGTTTACGTTTTAACAGTAGCACACTGCACAGATGAGTGGCACTAACCTTGGATGGACGATCCGATGTAGAAAATGTCCTGGGGGTCCGTAGTCAGAACCAAGAGGTATGGCCCAGCCCAGACTCATCCGTGCTTTGACGGGCGCTGATGGGCCCTCCCTTGGCCCAGGCACGCCCGCGCTGCGGGAGGGGGGGGTGAAGATCTTATTGTGCCTCCGGGCGCGGGACGCAGCATCAGGGGCAGGCGTCAGTTCAGGGCCGCTGGGGGATGTAGTTTTGCCTTAGCCGTTCCCCTCACGGCTGGTTATGGCAGCGTTGGCCGTTCCCCTCACGGCTGGATAATAGCAGTGTTGGCCGTTCCCCTCACGGCTGGATAGTAGCAGTGTTGGCCGTTTCCCTCACGGCTGCGGCGTTGCGCTGTTCCCGGCGTCCCGCGCTGCGGGAGGCCGGTGAAGATCTTATCGCGCCTCCGGGCGCGGGACGCAGCGTCAGTGGCAGGCGTCAGTTCAGGGCTGCTGGGGGATGTAGTTTTGCCTTAGCCGTTCCCCTCACGGCTGGTTATGGCAGCGTTGGCCGTTCCCGTCACGGCTGGATAATAGCAGTGTTGGCCGTTCCCCTCACGGCTGGATAGTAGCAGTGTTGGCCTCACGGCTGCGGCGTTGCGCTGTTCCCGGCGTCTCTCTAAGAAGCGAGAGAAGAGTGCTTTGAATGATACGAGGAAGCTAAAAGTCTGGTTTGGTAGGGAATGTAGAAGCTTAAAAAAACAGATAAAAAGGGAAAGAGATCTTAAGAAAAAAACACAATTATGAGGTTAAAGTCCTCTTATGTACCGCAAAAAGGGATTATAAAGGAAAACTAGATAACAAGAAAATATTATTCAAGATCTTATAAGAGCGAAAAGATATGCTGGAGACGAGAGAAATGAAAAATGAAAAAGACATTCTGGCATCTCATGCAACAACGGACAGAAACGGAGGAAGGGAAAATGCGGTCCTTGGTATCAGAAAAGGCATGGGTAACTTATTTAGAGGAAATGTATAGCAATAGTTGTGAAGAGGCACCGTGAGAGGAAAAAAATTATTCTGGACCATTATGCCATTAAAATTAACCAGAGCCGCATGACCGGATACCCTATCAGCAGTTATAATTAAAATGTGTATTGGTGGACAAAATTATATTATTTAGTGGTTAACCAAATCCTATTGATAGGTTTGTTCCCTGAAAACTGGAAGGGTGCAATTATAAGACTCATCCATAAAAAGGACAATGCCACTTTACCCAAGTTATAATCCCCTTAGAACAGGGAGGCTTCAAAGAGGGCTACTCAACAATATTTCACTGCTTTAGTCTGTGGGCATTATCGCGAACGTCGGTGGAACAAAGAGGCAAACTGTTCTGCTGCTTCTTAAACTTTCGTGCCACATTCAACATAGTGGAACATAAAGAGCTGTGGGAAGCAATGATAGAATTGGAAATCCCAAAAGGTCTTCTCTTATCCTTGCAAGAACTACTCAGCCAGGATTGGGCATGTGTGAGAATAGATACAGAAAGAACACTGAGCCATAATATAACACTCAAGAACGGTCTGAGACAATGCTGCGCGTTTTCCCCCCTGTTATTCCTGATATTTTTAGCTTATCTACCAGTCACCCAATTAGCATCAAAGGGCTTTAGCCCAAAGATGAATGGCATGCATGTGCCATGTCTCTTATCCGCAGACAATCTTGTCAACATGGATATGACAGAACCAGCCCTCCAAAGGAAATTAATGGCATTCAGTGCTTATTGTAGTGAGAAGAAATTGATAGCAAATATGGAAAAGACCCAAGTTCCTACATTTGGAAAAGGGAATACAAATTAAAATTGGTACTTACGAGACAAAAGAATAGAGACAGTCAGTAAATATAAATATCTTGGGATGTGGTTTGAGGAAAAACTGCGGTGGGCAGAACATGTTGAGCTTCTAAAAGAATTAGCACTGTCTTCAGTATGTGGGCTTACAAAATTCAATAAAGAACATGGAGGCCCCTTCCTAAGGCCTGTCTTATCAGCTTACCTCTCAATGATCTGCCCACAATTTCAGTATGGGGTGGAAGTGTTATGCTTAATTGGTAAATCCAACTGGGATTAAAAAGAGAAATGCTTAAAAAGTCTGGTGTCCCTTCCGACGTCAATGATCTAGGCAATAAGAATGAAATTGAGTGCAACTCCCAGGAGTTATATGGCATATGTGGTTATGATTTAAATAGGGAGAAAGTCAAAAATTACCACCCTCTGTAAAGATGAGATCATACACATCAAGTTAAAGTGGGCCAAAGAGATTAGAAAGACACTTGGTAACATATGGAAGAGGCTACCTACAAATATAGGGAACCAGAACCTTCAAATAAATATCACTAAGGCTGAATTGTGCATGTCAACTAAAAACTATACTTAAGTACAAGATTTTACATATTTAGGTGGTAAAGAATCCACCCAGATTCTAAGTAATACATGGCAAAATGGTGAGATGTTCCCATATGTTGAGGCCTTCTCAAACTCGCCTTTAGACGCTGGGTTAAAGGGTAGGTTCGGGTTAAACCCATACTATATAAGCCAAGCAGTAGTAAGCAATGATAGACATCAATGGAAAGTATAGATGCGGTCTAAATGTCAAGTGCGACTTCCTACATGTTTTACTGGCGTAAAGCATGTTTAAAGTCAGTCCTCCTGAAATATGGAATATGAGGCGTAGGCAGGCTGCACAATTCTTGATGCACATTAGGTATTTGGATGCAGCCGGTGCAATAGTAAGATTCTTGTTAGCTGTCTAGGAATTTTTCATTTTTTTAAAACATTTTTGGTTTTATCTTTATTTATACGGTGATTGTAGCTAGTTATCAGCACCTGGAGACCCTTACGGGTGAAGCAGCCACGCTTTACAAATCCTGATTAATTGATTATCAGTCTTTCATGTGTGCTTTTATAATATGTAAATATGGTTATAACATGTTTCTAGTTTTCATGTGTAAATGATTATATGTAGTTGCTTAGGGGTTGTTTTAAAGACCAAGGTCTAAATAAATATACATTTTGACTGACTGAGTTACGGAATTATTAAAACCTGAATTAGAATTTCTTTAACTAAGAACATATTCCTCACTACACCAGATCGTTTTCCATTCATCACACCACTTTCGTATAATCACCTGCAACAACCTAAAAATGACAAACACTAATAATTATTTGATCACATATATTCAGCATTTCACTACGATAAAAGAGTACATTTTTACCCAAACAACACAAAAGCCAAAATTCCCTTCATGGCTGTCCAGCCAGAAACTCTGCTCCTGAATTTTGTTTTAACATCCAACAGTGTCCACTAATGTCACTTATCTCAAAGCTCCTGAGGGGCACTGGGTACTATAATTTCTTCAAATATAATTCCATGCCATATTCTATACATATTCAACATAGGTGTTAAAGGTGTTATAGAACTTCAGATTTTCTTGATCACAGAACTCACATGATCTGTCTATGACTTTTAAAGAGTGTTTAATACATAACAGACTTTCATTCTTACTGCACAAAGTTTTATTTCCTTCAGATTGTGCTTTGGCACTATTGGGTAAGACCTGAAGCAGTAGCCAAGTGTCTATTGTTTCCAATGTGTTCTCAATGGAGTGTAAGCTACGTTGTATTATTCCATGCTCTCCCAGATGAGCTTGGACATTTCCTTCTCTTCAAATTGTATCCTGAAAAGGCAACAGCTTTCCAATTCTCTTAATTTGAAGCTTTACAAGTCTTGTTCTTGAAGTAAATTCTTGGCATAATTTGTCAAAATGTGCTCGATAATTGATGCAGAACCGAAAATCTGAGTTGCCATACAGCTGTGAAATAGTGATCAATATAGATGCACAATGTGTCACATATAACTTAGATAAAGATAGTAGAGACCTTTCTATGCTATTTCTGTTGATTGCATAGTGATGGTGATGGCATTTAAGCTGGTTAATTATATGACCCTGCCACGCTCACTTAAATCTTTAGGGAACTCAAAAATATTTTAAATATGTCGTCATCTCCTCTACTTTTGCTATATCCATCAGTCATTGCAACATATTTAGTTAACATATTCCAAAAGAAATTGTATGTATTGATATTTAGGCTCTTTTCTCATGAACCAGCAAAAAAATCAGTCATCACGTGAAGGAGATCCACATGGGACAACATTATCACATTGCCATTATCGGTTTCATTCTAGAGACACACTTTGGGGGATGTACATAGTTTGGCCAAGCTGTTTGGTAAATTTGACAGATGTCATTTGAAAACAAGTGGATCAAATACTCAGTCATATTTCAGCCAATAAACTATGATTTGCTTGTGTGATATAGTATCTGGCTGATTAAAATAACAAAATAGTTGAAAATAATTGAGTAAAAAAATGCTTCAAACTTTATATAAAAAACGTTCAACGAACGTCACAGGGCACCAAACAAAATAGCATTCCAGAAAAGAAAAAACACTATGATGTCCTTGAAAAAGCTATGGGCACTGGTTGAAGACTAAAAACCTATATTGAAAGGAGGTCGATGTCAGTGAGGGTTTCCTCTCAACAGAAAATGCTGAAAGACTCACCACCACTTTGTAGAAGAGAGCAGAAGAAGCAAATTGGTCGACTCTGCCAACATTAACCAAGTACATCATCAAGCAGAGAAAGAGGAGTAAGACAAGGCACTGACAGACAAAGTAAAGTCAAAGAATGTGAGTTAAATTAGGAATTGGGGACTTCAAAGTATAGTAAATGGTGGGAGAGGAGAATGGGAAAGGATACTAAACAAACAGGTAGAAGAACACTGTCTGGTGTTGGTAATAAAAAATGTTCCTCATGGACGAGTTTCATGTGGTAATGGTTTTTCATAGTGAATTGTGACCTGCTAAAGTCCGCCAATAAGGTTTTCAGGGAAGATGAGAGAAGACACATTTGAAAAATCCAATTAAGTCATGAATAATGACCTTAAACAAGGATCTGTTCAACTTCACCCAGGGAGGTCATTCAGAGGAGTGGAAGAATCTTTAGTGGCATGAGAGTAGCAAATTCCCCCTTTTCGTCACTACGTTTATTTGGGGAGCAGAGGTCATGCATCATTTGAAGACAACACCCAGATTCTTGCTTTTCTCTCTAGAGGAAGGCCTCAGAGCTAGATGCCACATCTAAGGAAGTGCTCTGGTCTCTGTCCTCCTGAGCACCAAAATATTTGATTTGGTGCCTGTTGGACTTGGCCCTTTTTGCAGGGTCATCCCTGAACTTTTTGCCTTCCTCCTAGCCTTTTTTCTGACATGGGGTTTGTTGGTTTTGTGACTCTGGGCACTTTTTCACTGCTGATCAGTGCTAAAGTGCATATGCTCTCTGTTATAAATTGATGTATGGATTAGTGACTCCATGATTGGCTTGATTGGTTTACTTGTCAGACCCTAGTACAGTGCACTGCGTGTGCCCAGGGCTTGTAAATCCAATACTGCTGGTGGGCTTGCAGCACTGGTTGTGCCACCCACCGGAGCAGCTTGTAAAGTGTGTCTCAGGCCTGCCATTGCAGGGCCTGTGTGCAGTCTGGTACTGCCATGTTGACTGGGCAAGTGCACCCACTTGCCAGTCCCTAAACCTTCTCTTTTATACATATTAGTCACTCCTATGGTAGGCCCACGGGCAGGGTGCATTGTAGGTAAAAGGTAGGACATGCCCTGATGTGTGTGGCATGTCCTAATAGTGAATGACAGCCATTTTCGTTTTTCACTATTGCAAGGCTACCTGTTCCCCATCGGCCAGAATGGGCAGTTAGATTATTACATCTTATAATCCTAACTGACTCAGGGAACCAGGTAGAAATTCGAGTTTAGTATGCCTGAACTCAGAATGATAAAATACATCTTTTAGTGAAGTTGGTTTTAACATTCTGTGTTTGAAAATACCACTTTTAGAAAGTAGGTATTTTCTTGCCTAACTATCCAAGCCTGCCTCTGCTAGGTTGTGTATTCCTTGTCTGGAGTTTGAGTGACAGGGGCTGGGGGATTCCAGGAGACAGGGTGAGTCAGCACAGAGCTGAATAGAGAGATCTGCATGCAGATAGGAGGGAGGAGTTGCACCTGGGACCTGAATAGGGCTGTGCCTTTCCTCCACAATGCTGGCTCCACCTCCTGTGGTGTGTCTGATGTCCCTGGCCTGCACTGTCAAAGGAAGAGAAGGAGTCCTGTAAACAAAGTGCTCCAGGACTGACCAGAACTGTTTGGACTAGGCAAAGGCCTCTCTGCCTTCAGAGAACAAAGAGAAAAGTAGTATAAATATTGGGACCCAGACCCAAGAACTTTAGATCACTTCTGGGAATCAAGACAAACCTTTGCTGAGGAGAAGAACCAGGAAGCTGAAGGAGGAGACTACCCCTGTGCTGTGTGTTTGGGGGTTGGCCTGCAGTGGTTGCTTCATTACCAAAGAGAGGAGAAAAAGACTGAGTGTGCTTTCTATAACTTGAAGAAGAATCTCCAAGGGCTTGAACTAGAGCTTGCCTCCTGCCTGAAGTCTCAGGGATACAAGACTTCACCAACCAGCTCCCCCCCTGAATTCCCTTGCTGGGAATTGAAGTGCCTGCTGTTGTGCTGGGCCTTCTGAGATACTGCGTGTCGCTGGGAGCTGGAAGCGCGACGCAACGAGAAGCGTGTCGCCGCCGCAGCCGCTGTCATCACATCACCGAGGAAGCGAGACGCCGCTGCCATCATCGCATCGCCGAGGCGCGGCGCATCGCCGGAGAAGCGGGACGCTGCCACAGAGGTCATCGTCGCATCACCAGAGAAGCGCGTCGCAGGGCCTGTCGCGGCTCCAAAGATCATCGAGTCGCTGCACGGCCGTCGGGCGTGCACGCATCACACCAACGTTGTCGCATCGCAACCAAGACGCCATTTTGTCGCATCGCACCGGAGAAGAGTATCGCATCGAGGTACCATCTTGTCGCATCGTACCGGAGAGCAGTAAGAAACTGACGCATCAACTCCCCACACAGTAAGGAAGCGAGCATCAACTCCCCTGCGCAGCAGTAAGGAACTGACGCATCCACTCCCCTGCGTGTAAGGAACCGACACATCACCTTCCCTGCGACCCTTTTGTTTTCTTTGCGTTATGCATTCAAGGTACATTGAGAGTAAAGTGTCGCATCTACAACTTGAGAGAACTGAGCTATTTTATAACATTTTAAAGTCTATTTTTGAGTACAGTATTGTGGATTTTTGTCGTTTGGTCTTGTGTTAAGTCTATATAAAAATACTATTTTTATAATACAAACTGTGTGGTGTCCATCTGTAGTGTTGTCACTGTATTACTGTATGTGTTCACAAATGCTTTACACACTGCCTCTGAGATAAGCCTGCCTGCTCGTGCCAAGCTTCCAAGGGGGTGAGCAGGGGTTATTTTAGGAGTGTAGCCCCTTACCCTGACTAGACGCAAGGGTCCCTATTTGTCACAGGTACCTACCTATGCCAACTAGAGACCCCCAAATCTAACATTGGTGGGCAGCGGTGAGGATTCTGGACTTGCATTTGTGACTCATGTACAGTAATTGGTGAACACTACTAGTGAGTGCAGAGCATAACGCAACCACATACTTTTTGAGAGGATTTTTCCTTGGAACTTCTTTTCTATTTTTTATTCCTGAGAACTGCCAGTCTTTTTGCTACCATGAGCAAGTCAGCATCCATAGTATCTGTAGACATTGTTTTGGAAGAAGAGAGAATTGATACTTACACTGTGCCTCATCTCAAAGCTTTGTGCAAGAAATTTAAAATCTCTGTGAAAGGCCTCTCCAGGAAAGAGGAATACCAGAAGGCGCTGAGGGCCTGGGTAGAATCTAGGAATGCCAGTGAGCATCCTGAGGAGCCAGCAATGGAGGCAGAGGATTTAAATGGGCAGCTTGAGGGGCCAGTGGGCCTAACTGGAGGGAAAGCACCTTCAGGGGCGGGCAGCAGTGTTTCTTCCAAGGGATTGTCCCCAGGAGAGCTGGAGGACAGAGCAAAGGAGAGGATGCATAAGTTGGAGCTAGCTAGGCTCAAAATGGATGGTCAGAAAGACATAGAGAGCAAGAAAATAGAGCTTGGGATGGAATTAGAGATGAAGAAGTTAGCCTTAGAGGAAAAGAGGATGCATTTTGAGCATGAGAGAATGATGAGGGAGTTGGAGTTTAAAGCCAGGGGCTTAGGGATTCCTCCCTCTGGTGGCAGCAAAATTGTATTATTGAGTGCTGAGGAAGTGCACACACCCAGAGATGTGGCGCCTGACTTGGAGGGGGTTGATTTACGCCAGGAGGTTCAAGGACGTGAGGTAGCTCCGGTGGTGCACAGTGTCCCTGAGATAGATTGGGGAACTGGCCCAGGGGTTCATAGTCCTAGTGGTGGGAGGGACACTCTACTGACTCTAGATGAGAGGTGCAGGGAAAGGGGTTCCCCCATGGTTGAAGTCCTGGTGTGTGAGTGTGAAGACCGCCCAGAAGAGTGTGGGTTGAGTGATAGAGACAGTCAGATACTGTCTTGCCAGTCTCAGGAGAGTGGTGTGGGGTACGTGTGCAAGGCACTGGATGGTGAGGTGGAGGATAGTTTGGTGGGTCTGTGTGATCCAATTGAGGGAGAGCATATTGTAAGTCCCTATTTTCCAGAGCTACGCCAACACCTGGTGGAGTGTGAGTTCTCTGACCCCAGGGAGCTCACAATGGAGGCAGACCTTTTGGTGGATTCCAGAGGGTCTGAAGAGGCATTGGGGAGTGACCCTAAGAGGAGTGGCTCAGGTGTCTTCCAACCCAGAGTGGTGGGAGAGGTTCAGTGTAGCCCAGCTAGGTCCCGTGGTAGTGGGAAGGGTGTAGGGGCTCACGTCCTGTCTCTGCGGAGAAGGAGTGAGTGTGGGGCTGCGTGTCCCAAGGTGCCCGAAACCCAGTCTCAGGGCCTGGAGGGTTCCTTAAAGGAACACCAGGTTGGGGGCCTAGGCTGTACTAGTAGGCCATTCGAGGAGGATCTCCTAGTGTCTAGAGAACCTGAAGCGTCTGTAAATGGAGCTCCAGTGTTTCTGGTGTCTGGCGGTGCCGCTCCACTTGGGAGGGTGCAGAAGTCCAGAGTGAGGGGTGAGAGGGGGAAAGAGTCCCCAGTGGAAGAACCAGTGGGTCAGGGGCCAGCCAGAAGGGCTGAGTCACCGGTGAATGACCATGGTGACACCACTTCTGTCCTGGGGGATCTTCACGTGCTGTCAGATGGACAGGGGGCGGGAGATCTGCGCCAGGCAGACTGTCACACAACACATGAGAGATGTGTTACCCTCTGGGGGGGCATGCGTGCTCCCCAGGAAGTCCTGGTGCGCCAGGCAGATTCTTACACAACTCTAGAGGAGTGTGTTTCCCTTGGGGGGGGTTGGTGTACCCTCCCGGAAGTCCTGGGTTGCCAGGCACAGGTCCAGCCTAAGGGTACAGACCCTGGGTTGGAGGGCCAGGTTCAGGGTGTCCCCCCTGACCTGGAGGAAGGGGCAGCTGCTAACAGTGCCCCTACCAGTTTGTCTTCTGGGGGTACCGCTCCTGATGGGAGGGGGCAGTACTCTGGAAGGGGGTGCAGAGGGAGGGAGTCCTCGCCTCTGACCCCGGTTCAACTGGAGGGTTTAGACCCTAGATTGGAGGACCAGGTTCAGGGTGTCCCCCCTGACCTGGACGCCCAGTTGCAGGATAGAACCCCTGAACTGGTGGGCGAATTGTGCAGGACACCTGCCACAGGTGCCCTGGCAATTCTGGAAGGGGGTACCACTCCAGGTGGGAGGGTACACAGCCCCAACAAGGAGGAGGAGGACCGGGTGTGGGAAAGCCCACCCCAGTCTCCTGTCCAGCCACCGGGTATAGGCCCGGGGCTGGTGGGTCAGTGCCAGGATGTCATACCTGACCTGACAGGAGGGAGAGGGGACAAAGGGTGCCAAGCACCTGTGGCTACTGCCCCCCGCTCTCTGACGCCACAGAGGTTTGAGAGCCCTGAGAGGCATAAGGCCTGGGTCTCATCCCTGACCACTGTCAGTGGCCACTGTGGCTTGCTGTCTGTCTGTTGGGACACACCTGTGAGCAAGTTAAGGTTAGGTGCTGCACAGGTGGGGTCCACAGGTGAGGAAAAGGGTTCCCCATGGATTAGCTTGGTGGGCCCTGAGAGTATGGACAGAGGGATTCCAATAGGTTCAGATTGGCGGAGAAACTGGAGTACGCCCCTGCTGTTGTGGGCCAGGGTCTAGGTTCTATCGCCCAAAGCAGGGAAGCCCATCAAGGTAGTGATTGGTCTACCCTGCGTTTTTGGCTGGAAGGGGGTTGTGTTGGACTTGGCCCTTTTGCAGGGTCATCCCTGAACTTTTGCCTTCCTCCTAGCTTTTTTCTGACATGGGGTTTGTTGGTTTTATGACTCTGGGCACTTTTTCACTGCTGATCAGTGCTAAAGTGCATATGCTCTCTGTTATAAATTGATGTATGGATTAGTGACTCCATGATTGGCTTGATTGGTTTACTTGTCAGACCCTAGTACAGTGCACTGCGTGTGCCCAGGGCTTGTAAATCCAATACTGCTGGTGGGCTTGCAGCACTGGTTGTGCCACCCACCGGAGCAGCTTGTAAAGTGTGTCTCAGGCCTGCCATTGCAGGGCCTGTGAGCAGTCTGGTACTGCCATGTTGACTGGGCAAGTGCACCCACTTGCCAGTCCCTAAACCTTCCCTTCTATATATATTAGTCACCCCTATGGTAGGCCCACGGGCAGGGTGCATTGTAGGTAAAAGGTAGGACATGCCCTGATGTGTGTGGCATGTCCTAATAGTGAATTACAGCCATTTTCGTTTTTCACTATTGCAAGGCTACCTGTTCCCCATCGGCCAGAATGGGCAGTTAGATTATTACATCTTATAATCCTAACTGACTCAGGGAACCAGGTAGAAATTCGAGTTTAGTATGCCTGAACTCAGAATGATAAAATACATCTTTTAGTGAAGTTGGTTTTAACATTCTGTGTTTGAAAATACCACTTTTAGAAAGTAGGTATTTTTTTGCCTAACTATCCAAGCCTGTCTCTGCTAGGTTGTGTATTCCTTGTCTGGAGTTTGAGTGACAGGGGCTGGGGGATTCCAGGAGACAGGGTGAGTCAGCACAGAGCTGAATAGAGAGATCTGCATGCAGATAGGAGGGAGGAGTTGCACCTGGGACCTGAATAGGGCTGTGCCTTTCCTCCACAATGCTGGCTCCACCTCCTGTGGTGTGTCTGATGTCCCTGGCCTGCACTGTCAAAGGAAGAGAAGGAGTCCTGTAAACAAAGTGCTCCAGGACTGACCAGAACTGGTTTGGACTAGGCAAAGGCCTCTCTGCCTTCAGAGAACAAAGAGAAAAGTAGTATAAATATTGGGACCCAGACCCAAGAACTTTAGATCACTTCTGGGAATCAAGACGAACCTTTGCTGAGGAGAAGAACCAGGAAGCTGAAGGAGGAAACTACCCCTGTGCTGTGTGTTTGGGGGTTGGCCTGCAGTGGTTGCTTCATTACCAAAGAGAGGAGAAAAGGACTGAGTGTGCTTTCTATCAACTTGAAGAAGAATCTCCAAGGGCTTGAACTAGAGCTTGCCTCCTGCCTGAAGTCTCAGGGATACAAGACTTCACCAACCAGCTCCCCCCCTGAATTCCCTTGCTGGGAATTGAAGTGCCTGCTGTTGTGCTGGGCCTTCTGAGAGACTGCGTGTCGCTGGGAGCTGGGAGCTGGAAGCGCGACGCAACAACGAGAAGCGTGTCGCCGCCGCAGCCGCTGTCATCGCATCGCCGAGGAAGCGAGATGCCGCTGTCATCATCGCATCGCCGAGGCGCGGCACATCGCCGGAGAAGCAGGACGCTGCCACAGAGGTCATCGTCGCATCACCGGAGAAGCGCGGCGCAGGGCCTGTCGCGGCTCCAAAGATCATCGAGTCGCCGCACGGCCGTCGGGCGTGCACGCATCACACCAACGTTGTCGCATCGCAACCATGACGCCATTTTGTCGCATCGCACCGGAGAAGAGTATCGCATCGAGGTGCCATCTTGTCGCATCGTACCGGAGAGCAGTAAGAAACCGACGCATCAACTCCCCACACAGTAAGGAAGCGAGCATCAACTCCCCTGCGCAGCAGTAAGGAACCGATGCATCCACTCCCCTGCATGTAAGGAACCGACGCATCACCTTCCCTGCATGTAAGGAACCG
Organism: Calotriton arnoldi; assembly: GCA_963921515.1. Taxonomy (NCBI): domain Eukaryota; kingdom Metazoa; phylum Chordata; class Amphibia; order Caudata; family Salamandridae; genus Calotriton; species Calotriton arnoldi. The sequence goes on from CAWUFW010012745.1 coordinate 93,384, forward strand.
ACGCATCACCTTCCCTGCGACCCTTTTGTTTTCTTTGCGTTACGCATTCAAGGTACATTGAGAGTAAAGTGTCGCATCTACAACTTGAGAGAACTGAGCTATTTTATAACATTTTAAAGTCTATTTTTGAGTACAGTATTGTGGATTTTTGTCGTTTGGTCTTGTGTTAAGTCTATATAAAAATACTATTTTTATAATACAACTTGTGTGGTGTCCATCTGTAGTGTTGTCACTGTATTACTGTATGTGTTCACAAATGCTTTACACACTGCCTCTGAGATAAGCCTGCCTGCTCGTGCCAAGCTACCAAGGGGGTGAGCAGGGGTTATTTTAGGAGTGTAGCCCCTTACCCTGACTAGACGCAAGGGTCCCTATTTGTCACAGGTACCTACCTACCTATGCCAACTAGAGACCCCCAAATCTAACAGTGCCATAAAAGTTGAGTTTTTATTCATCTGGTGGTAAATCTGGCTTAGGCATGTAGCAAAGTTGGTTTGGCTTCACAACATTTTGCAATGAGGATGGAGTCTGGATATTGCTTACAGATATCTGAAAATGTTACTATGTAGAGTTACTTTTGTCCTATAAGATACTTTAAGTCCTGTAGTTTAGTTTTAAGTACATTGAATCACAGATATTACAAATTCCACATTGCTCTTTTTATTTGTCTCTCTGATACTGAATGGAGTGAGTGATAAATTGTTGTAAGAGTGAAATGCAATGTAGAAGAGATGGAATGAGATGAGCGAATACATGAATGTAGAATAGATCGAATATATGCTCATCTAAAAGTGTGAGGTCATTTCACTGAATCATTTAGTTGCACAACTACCCTGTTCGTCTATTAGTTTGTGCCATGTGTGCTCTCAGAGGAAACCACACAAAGGTTAGAGTTTTCCATTGGCAGCATTTTGTGGCCCTTGATTTGCACATGTGAATAGAAACTGAGACCATCATTAAGAAAGGAGTTGTCATATTTCAGCATCATATATGACTTCTATAACTAAGAAGATGTTTGAGTTAACTATGTATATGTAACCACACTTTAGAAGGACTCATTTAATGTTCCGTTAATTTCAGGGTATGATAAATATAAGACAAATTAACCAAATCACTTTGTAGGGGAATTCCACTAAAGATTCAAAGAGCACACTTCTTATTGGCAAAGCCTTATTCTATTAGATCAATGTCATTAAAACATAAATCGAAAGGTAGCCTTCAAATCGGATCATGCTTACATTGATTCAATAGTTATATTTGTATTCTGATTTCTCAAAATATGGCCCTGTTCATTTCAGTCTGAATAGCTCCCCATTAGGAGATTTTTTACTTATAACAAACAAACAACAACATAATTAGAGGAAGTAAGTTTTCATGAAAAGCATATTTTCTGGGCATCATTTGACAAACACAACTTTGTCCTAGAAAAAAATTATCAGACGAATTTACCAGAGGAGTTCAAGAAAAGGAAAGCTTCTCTTCCAATTGACATGACATCATCTCCATCATTTACATATCTTGCAAATGGTATCCATCGCCATATTGAATATCCCTCTTTTACAGTGTCGGCTGACAGATCATAATGTAATTACTTGCCATTTTTTCTGTGTCTACTATGGTAATGAACAAGAAGCAACTGTAGTCCAGCCTTTCACTAAGAACCATTGGTGTAATTGTATCTAAAAGTTCAAACCATTTTTTTATAACAACATGTTGTCTTAATTGAAATATCATCTTAGTTTAGAGACAATTTCTAATTCCAGTATTTGAAGTGACATTCAATTTGTATTGTGTTTTTATCCTTGCAAAACCAGGCCAAAGGCGAATATATATTACATGTACAAAATTGCTCTTGTGATCTCTCCATCTCATTTTTGATTTTCATGTGACCTTACCAATTAACATAAGCCTACACAGGGATTCAATGGAATAAAAACATTGACTTATTTAATGCACTGCAAATTGTTTCAAACTTATAACGTTTCCAGAACGAGGGTGAGATATAACATTGTTTTTGTTGATGCCACATCGAAAGCATTCAAGGCATGAAAAAGTCCCTGGCTTTTTCACCTTGAGAGCACTGGGTCATCCCCAATTATGTTGCAAGTGCTGTTATTGTTCTATGAATGTTGATGGATACTTGATATGCAAAATGTGATGGTGCGTGTATTATTTTCCAATGATTCATAATTCATTTTTTTAAACTGGGATGAATGGGCGAAGTATTTTGAAACAAATGCAATTCTGTCAACCTGTTATTTAATGATTGATGTGAACAAGTCATTCCTTTATCCATTTGCTTTACTCACTAATTCCTCTATGTATCCCTTCTCCTTAAACTGTTCCGTCAATGTTTTTTGACTCCTAAATATTCTTGTTAGGTTGAATATTTTCACATCATTCATAAGGTTGAGAAGTGCATTTCAAGGGATGCAGGATGGAAACTCATTTAATCTAGTAAACAATTTCTCTCAGAGATTTTGCTATGACGTTTGGCAATTACATTTTCCAAGTACCAGCTGAAATTTCTACTTTGACATCCAAGTAATGAATTATACTTTGTCTGATCTCTGAAGAGAATTTTATACAATCATGTTTTTAGTTTATATGGTTTATGTTTAGTTCTAGTGTCTTTCTGGGCCACACTATTAAAAATATTATTAATGATTCTTAGATATAATTGGATTCCTAGGATTCCTTTTCCGTCTAAGGTGTTGGAGAAATTGCTTAACATACAGATTACAACTTTTATTTTGGCCAAAGAACTCCTGGACCATTCACAATATGGGTTTAGAGAGGGCCATGGAACAGAGACTGCTCTGGTCATGGCTGCAGAGAAACTCAGAAGAACACTGGATGCAGGGGGGAGGGCCGCCTTGATTTTGTTAGATTTATCGGCGGCCTCCGATACAGTTAATCATGACATTTTAATTGGTAGACTAGCGGAGTTGGGAATACTCTACTGTCATCCTATCTAACGGACAGAACTTTTGCAGTAGAAGTGGGTGGATCGGTGTCCAAATCTTTTAAACTGCCATGTGGGGTGCCTCAAGGCTCCTCTTTGAGCCCCACACTTTTTAATATCTATGTGGCACCGTTGGCATCGATCATTAGGCAATGTGGCTTCTCGGTGGTCTCCTATGCCGATGACACCCAGGTGGTGGTATCAGTCTCAAATAATGTGGAAGAGACAGCCGATCGTTTTAACAACTGCATGTCGCAGGTAAATACCTGGATGCAGACTAACTGCCTGAAATTGAACGGCGAAAAAACAGAAGTTTTGCTGCTAGGATCCAACGCCTCCTTTTGGTCTCCTAGATGGTGGCCGGTGAATCTGGGCGAATGCCCAATTCCAGTCCCTAAGGTTGAGAACCTAGGGGTTGTATTTGATGACAGATTGACATTTGGGTGTCAGATTAACAAGCTTGCCTCCACCTTCTGGGGTATTTTAAAGATGATCAGGAAGATCCGCCCTTTTATTCCCCAGGATGCACTAAAAACACTGGTCACAACCTTGGCCCTTTCCAGACTGGACTATGGCAATGCCCTTTATGTGGGGATACAATCCCAGTTTTTATTGAAACTGCAGCGAATGCAGAATGCTGCAGCTAGATTAATTCTGAACATCCCCAAATATGAACCAGTCTCCCATAGAATGAGAGACCTCCACTGGCTTCCTGTGGAAAAAAGAATTAAATTCAAAGCACAATGCATAGCATATAAAGCCCTACAGGGTAAAGGACCATTGTATTTAAGGTCACATTTGAAATGGTATATGCCAGCCAGAAATTTAAGATCATCTCACTCAAAACTGCTATCAATACCCAGGTACAAGCAGGTTCGCTGGGGGGGGCAGAAGCTTCCTATTAGGGACAGCGAAATCCTGGAACCTCTTGCCGATCTCGATAAAGAGCAGCACGTCACTCATGTCGTTTAGAAGACAGCTGAAAACATGGTTATTCGCCAATTGACTGATCTAATACTGTATTAGCATCACTAGGTCCTGCCATACTTCTGCGTTCCTGCCAATTCCAGCGCCAAGACGCCCTCGGGCATACGTGCGCTATACAAATCTCTAAATCAAATCAAATCAAATCGCAAAATGATCATCCAATGTTTCTGTATCATGCTGTGTTGTTGCTCATAATGATACATAAACAAATGTGCATAATATGGGGACACTTACCACCACCTGATGGAATTAACAGATATTTCTAGGTAATGTCTGTTATTTCCATTTAAAGTAGGGCTCAATTGATATGCGCTTTCACTATGATTCATTCCAAACTGTCTAATCCCTCAATTTGTTGGATTTATACATTTATGTCCACTGTCCATGGCTTAAGGTATTTCCCACAATTCAGCTCATGTTTTCAACAAATTACTGTCACAACATTTCAACACATTTGCTCAATAGCTCTAATAAAGTGTTAACATTATATATCATAGATCATATGATTACTGGGAATCATACAGATGCTAGGAAATGTTGCATTAAGAATTGGTGTGTTTTGCTCGTGGTGCATTTCTTATCTTTTTCTTCAGCCTATACAAAATCAATGATTGCCAGATATTAATTAGACATATCAATATGTATGTGTATCACCCAGGAGTTCCTCCACAAATAAAGCCATAAAGCCAGGCAGGTAACCCATTTGTGCAGTTGTTATCATAATGTTCGTATTGTTTTTCCAACTCGTTAAAATGCCATTGTTAAGCAGGTTAAACTTGATATTAGTTCGTTTAAAAGACAAATTCGATATATCAATATGAATGATGCTAAGATATATATTTTTTTGTAAACAGTGAGCGATACATATGTAGATATGGTCCAAAAAATGTAAATGTGCCTGTTTGAACTGACAGTTGGATTTGTACTTAATTGTAACATCTCTTAGTTTTGCTCTGACTTTAAATGTGCACATATGTGCACTCTATTAGTGAAGGTTTGTATGTATATTGCGCGACTTCTGTGCATCCACTCTTTAAAAGCCAAACCTATACTTTTTGTCAGCGTTTCTTATAACTCATCTTTGTTTCAGTTCTAATGCATTTTTCATTCCATGAATATCTATTGAGAATAAAGAGCCCTTGAATTTCTGATCACCTGGGACGTGGAGCCTTTTATGTCATCTATTAGAAATCAACTCTGATGTCAACTGAATTAAGCAGCCACTCTCATGCAGCCACTAATGAGATATATATGAATAAGGATTCTAAAGGTCATGCAATGCTCGGCTTTTGTTAATGCATGGATGCCTCTTTTGAGTTAGGATTCAACTGTCGTCAGCTTTTGGAAAATATTATGTTTTTCACTTTATATGATTAAAGTATGGGCTTTTATTTAAATGCCGCAGCCACAGAGGGGTGTGTTTAATTAAAGCAATAAAGGTGGATGTATCTCAGACCACTCGGTGAACACAGCATTATTAATTGGTGAGCTGGAATAAAGTAAAACATATAATTAATCATCATGCTTTCCAGGGTACCATTTAATGAAAACACATTACTGTTTTCACTAATGTAGCATGAACCTTTCCAAAGTTGAAGGTGCTCTGCACAACATACAAAATGTAATCAGAAAAAATCAGACATAAAGGCAGAATTATTGCCTGCCACAGTCATCACTACCTCATAATGGAGAAGGAACACAATGAAGAACCCCACCCCTGTTGGCCCCACGTTGGTAAAACACAATTTTTGTGAATTTCCACAATGAAGAAGCCCCATTTCCTTGAAAAAGATGAGTAAATTCCACAAAGATGCATCACAAAAAGAGGATAAGAAAACATGTAAGTAGAAAAAGGGGCAAGGGTAACAGTGAAGGGGAAGAGATTCTTGGGCATAGGTAACAGTAAAGGCACTACGGTGTAGGTGGGGTAGTGGCATTACAGTATATGTAGGACTAGAACTACAAAGAGATAGGTATTGGGATATAGGAAGGGGAAGAGGTACTAGAGTATAGACAGAGGTAGAGGTATGAATTTATACATACAAGTAGAGGGACTAGGATATAGTCTGGGGTATTATAACTAAGATCGAGGTACGGGTAGGGCTATTAGGGCATAGGCAGGATAAGTTAATAAGGGTATAAGTAGAGGTAGTAGGATAAAGGCATCGAGGTACAAGGGTTCAGGGACAGGTAAAGGCACTAGGGTAAACATGGAGTTACCAGAGTTTAAGTATATGGGTAGTGTTTCTGAGGTATACCTAGTAGTAAAGGTACTATGGCATAGGTAGGATTAGAGGTTCTCATGTATAGGCAGTGTATATGTACTAAGGTATATGTAGGGGTAGATGTACTAAGGGCTGGAATAGAAATACTTGGCTATATGGAGAGGTAGAGTACGATGTTATAAGAGTGGCAGGGTTATTAGAGGAAAGACAGCTTATCTGTACAAGTATATAGACACAGGAAGAAGATTAGGATAAAAACATAGTTATGAAAAAGTGAGGATGAACCAACTTGGGTACAGAATGAGAGATAAAGAGGAGGAGAGAAAAGAGAGGAGTGGTGGAGGATCCCTCATAGACAAAACAAAGAAATGATAGAAAGGTATGAGGAAGAAGTACTGTACAGGTATCTGTGCTTGAATAGAGGGGGAACCAGTTGGAATCTGCTTTCAGAAGCAGTGCTTGTGATGGGACTGGATTCCAGGCTGGGCCGTGTGACTTGTACCACCTTTGTCCCAGTTCCTCCAGGACACATGCAGCAGCATCCATATATTCAGTGTGCTTAACGTTCTATCACAACACAATATGACACACTTTAGTCAATCTAATACTTTTTGTCCAGACTGGGAACAGTTGGAGGTCAACTACAGTACACAGGGGACATCAAATCTTGTCATACTGTGTTGCCACACCCAGCAGCCCATGAAGAGGAACATATAACCCCCCCCCCGTTTATTGCTACCAATTGGAACCCATTTTATCAATCATAGAATAACGAAAGATTGAGTTCAAACTTGAAATGTTTCGATGCACATCTAGCAGGACACATGGAAGAATTGAAAGCGGGATCATAGCTAAGTGAGCAAGTTAACTAGGATTGGAACTTGTGGTCTTTAATAGCACAAGGATCACTGCAACAAATGCAGCAGTTTTTCATAAAATGCAAATTCCAAGTACATGCAATGACCTGCGGCGAGCAGAGTTAACTTATGAGCTACTTTATGATTCTTCAAACCTGTGACCACAGAGTTCACATAGATCTCTTCAACAAACCGATCGCTTAAGCAAAATCCTGAAAACAGGACTATTCAGACTCACTTTCTGAACCAACCTTTTAGACTCTTGGGCTGTGGTCACCAGTATAAGTTAAGAGGTCCACCCCACCTACTCTGAAGCATTCCCCAGCTACATCACTTGTTCAGATAGGTAGTTGTTCCTATTTCTGTTGTGACCACTCACACAGAAGGGGGCCCCTGAATCTGATAGCTGGCAGAGGGAGCAGGGGAAGGAGACTACTAGCAATACAAAAAAACACCACTCTGCCCAAAAATTACTTGATCTGGTGCTAATAAGTCACCGGTAGAGAGAACTCAGTCCTAGAAACCAATGGCCCTCCCAAATAAGATATATTGAAATGAGTAGAAAAAATATATATATATTTATTTACATTATTTGTTTAATACAGTCCGAAAGACATGACAATGAATATCACAAAAATCATTATGCATCATGAGTCACACACACTCATTCTGTCAAACCAACCAGACATACACATACTCAGACATACTCAGACATCCCATCAGGTAGCAGTTCATTGGATCACAGTAACAATATTCAAGTGATGCCAGGAGTCTTCCCCAAACGTACAAGCAAATATGAGATATCAACGTAACAGAAACAATTGAAACAGGAGGGATAGGCAATCCTCAACTGATCATACAGTTCAAAGTTATAATTTCTTCTCCAGAAAGGAGATAGATGTAGGGGAGACACAGAGGCTCCAGCGCCGACGCGCGTTTCGATGTCAAACCCGGATCTGGGTCACACCTTCATCAGGACGAAGCAAAGCAGTGTGGGACTCATGAAGAGTAGTGCCTGGAGATAAACACCAGGACCGTGTTGCTGAATTGGAAACTAGAATAGCACAGCAGTAATGAATTCCCCAAAATGACCCGATACACCATATTTTCTTGCCCCATCCCTGATTGTATGTTTACATCCATACGTAAGATGAGGAATCAACACCATGGAGAAGGTCAAATCCGGTAGATACAGGCGAGATTAGGGAAACGTCGCCATGAAGACATGCAGTGTCGCTTAGATAGAACGAGGTCACGTCAGATGCAGGGAAACCTCAGAAGAGTCTCTGGCGCTGCTTTAGGGAACCATGGCCCGGTTGACGAATCGGTACTCCCACCGGTAGTAACAGAAGCCTCCTGTTACTACCGGTGGGACTACTCTTCATGAGTCCCACACTGCTTTGCTTCGTCCTGAAGGTGTGACCAAGATCCGGGTTTGACACCGAAACGCTCGTCGGCGCTGGAGCCTCTGTGTCTCCCCTACATCTATCTCCTTTCTGGAGAAGAAATTATAACTTTGAACTGTATGATCAGTTGAGGATTGCCTATCCCTCCTGTTTCAATTGTTTCTGTTACGTTGATATCTCATATTTGCTTGTACGTTTGGGGAAGACTCCTGGCATCACTTGAATATTGTTACTGTGATCCAATGAACTGCTACCTGATGGGATGTCTGAGTATGTCTGAGTATGTGTATGTCTGGTTGGTTTGACAGAATGAGTGTGTGTGACTCATGATGCATATTGATTTTTGTGATATTCATTTTCATGTCTTTCGGACTGTATTAAACAAATAATGTAAATAAATATATATATTTTTTCTACTCATTTGAATATATCTTATTTGGGAGGGCCATTGGTTTCTAGGACTGAGTTCTCTCTACCGGTGACTTATTAGCACCAGATTAAGTAATTTTTGGGCAGAGTGGTGTTTTTTGTATTGCTAGTAGCCTATTTCTGTTGTGCTCTAAAGTAACTGAAAGATTTCACAACAAAACTCCTAAATTAATAAATAAGTAAAAAATTAATTAACAACCGGAGTTACCGTACCAGTATTATACCCTAAAGTTTGCTGGATTCACATAGATCAACACAGCAGGTGTCTTAACACTCTAAGCAACTTCATGCAGGACTGGCAACCCACCCTTCACCCACTAAACTAACTACAGAGAACAAATCACTACTACCAGTCCCCATCCCAAGACCCATTTTGTAACCCATTGTACCCCTGAATAGTTTCTTATGTCAGTGGTTTCTCATCAGAGAGGCATAAGAGATTGGGTGCTGTGGATTCAAGAAGAAAAATATCAATAGATGGGAGAAGAAGAGCCTTTAAAGGAAACCAATTCGAACCAAACACACTGCTTCAGGGATTAGGGAATGGAAACCCGACCTTTGTTGAATATTGATACAATGCAACACTGGAACTGAGGACACTGAGCCGGGTAGAATAAATACCCAGAAAGGATTCAATTACCTTAACTAAGCTAGATAATGTACCCAACCCCATGTCTAAAGAAAACATCAAATTACTCTACAAACTAGACCAGTTCCACGCTCTACTAAAGAACAACTACATTATTTCAAACTCTGTTTTATTGAAATTTTTCTCAGAGAGTGCGACCATAGCATTACATAGGCAACATTAGTTGTAAATACATTCCACCCAGATAAACGGAACGCTCATGCAGGTTACATTTTCCCCACAGGGTCCGCGGCGAATGCACTTTAATATATAACACAGCTTCGTCTTAACATGTTGCTTTCATAACCATGTTTCTGAATACAATCTACCCTCCCCAAAAATTAACCTAAAAAGGAATCTTAATTATACCTAAAAAAAGAAACAAACAGAACTGTGATGTCATGGTGCGGATTAGAGAAATGTGAGCGCGAGGAGTGGGTTATCTGGGCCTCTACTCGGGTGCTCAACGCCCTCTTCAGAAAGGCCGTCCATATGGAACAATTAGATAAGGAACAAATGAAGGGCCCTAAGCCTTGGACCGCAAGCCGTCAAAGGGAGCCCCTCCGACAAGTAGCTGACCAGCGGAGACCAAATGTGATCAAAACCTTTCCTAGTGTCTTCAATTATATCAGTCATGCGCTCCAAAGCCAAAGCCCTCCACAGTCTCGCATGCCATTGGGTTAGGGAAGGGGCCTCTTGTTTTTTCCAAGCCGCAGCAACTGCCATTTTGGCTGCCCCCAAACAAAGCCACATCACTGATTTGTCACCCTGTGTCTGCCACTTCAACGCTGGATCACGGACCCCCAGCAGAACTTGTTCCATGGAGGTGGGAATAGGATATCCTAAGATAAGCTTGATTTGGGACAGAATTTCTTTCCAGAAAGGTTTAATGGCAGGACAGTCCCACCATATATGTCTGAAATCGCCTAACATCCCACATCCCCTCCAACACCTGTCCGACGAACTAGGAAAAATCGTATGAAGTTTCTGAGGGTACAAGTACCAATCGTACATGATTTTGTAGTGTGCTTCTCTGAGATACATTGAGCGGTTGAATTTCACTATATCCCTGCCCAGATGTTCCCAATGCTTATCCTCCAATGGAGTATCTACGAGAGCGTCCCAAAAGCGTTTAAAACGCGGTGCCGTTCTGGGACTTGTCGCTTGTATGAGAGCGTACAGATAGGAGATACATCCCTTGGAACAGGACCCCGATTGAGCAAACCTCTCGATAGGGAGCAACTCCCTGGTGGCGGCCAGCCGCACCAGGGGCCGCTGCACCCAGTGTTTCAGCTGCAAGTAGTGGTATTCTTCTTTGTCATTCAATGCAAATTGCTTCTTGCACTCTTGAAAAGAGATGAGTTCTCCTCTTTCAAACAAGTGAGAGATCATGAGGCAACCGCCCTCCCTCCAAGCCTCGAAGGGACCTTCTTGTAGTGCGGGGGGAAATGCAGCATTGAAATGTATAGGCGTATGAGGGGAGGGAAAGGTCGTAAGGTGCAGTCTGTTAGTGAGGGTATCCCAGACTTTTAGTGTGGTGGACGTAGGCGTGCTTATGTAGGCATTGAGAGGTCTGTCTTGCTTTGGCTTCCATAGAAGATCCCAAATAGTACGCCCTGTTATCTGCCTGTCAATATGCAGCCAATGCTTCTCCGAAGCCCGCAGCGACCATTCCGTAATTACCCGCATTTGCGCCGCTCGATAATAGGACTGAAAGTCTGGTAGTGCCAGACCACCTTCTTTACGCGGTCTAGTAAGCAAATTATAGGGAAGTCGTGCCCTTTTCCCTTGCCAAATAAATGTGGTCAGCATATGCCGCAGCTCCCTAAATAGGCCTCCCTCCACTGGGATAGGCAAACCCTGAAAAAGATAGAGTAAGCGAGGGAGAACATTCATCTTAATGGCATTAATCCTGCCCAACCAGGTGATGTAAGCCCCTCTCCATTTTCCCAGATCCGTCTTTAGTTGTCTCAGAAGGGGGGGGAAGTTAGCTTTGTATAGATCCCGTATTCGAGGAGTAAGCTTAACACCCAAGTAAGTGATTTCCTTGATGGTGCAGCGGAATGGTGACACCTCTTCCACCCCTCGCCAATCATCTTTAGGTATTGTTATATTTAGTAGGAAGGATTTGGACCGGTTGATCTTGAATCCCGCCACCCTTTCAAACGCCTCTAGCTCTGCATGGATGGCCGGAAGAGAGACAAGAGGGTCCGACACTGGAAGAAGCACGTCATCGGCGAATAGCGATATCTTGTGGTCGTCCGTGCCAAAACGTATACCATGGATCTCTTGGTTTCCTCTGATCCTATGTGCCAGGGGTTCTATGCTCAAGGCAAAAAGGAGGGGGGACAAGGGGCAGCCTTGTCTCGTCCCGCGAGCCAGGCGAAAAGGGGAAGAAGCAACTCCGTTGACAAGGACCCGAGAGCTGGGGGAATGATAGCGCGAATCATCCCTATAAAAGTTTCGTTAAAGCCAAAGCGCTGAAGCACTTTAAATAAGAAGGGCCATTCCACGCGATCAAAGGCTTTCTCCGCATCAAGCGAGAGAAGCGCTGTTGGGATGTTTTTTTTGCGGGCCTTTTCAATGATATGGATGATGCGCCGCAAGTTATCATGGGTTTGACGCCCCTTAATAAATCCGGACTGGTCTGGATCTATGATACCAGGGAGGATGGATTCGAGACGAGTGGCCAGGATTTTAGAGTAAATTTTTGCATCTAGGTTTAGAAGAGCAATCGGGCGGTAAGAAGAGCAAGCGGAGGGATCCTTACCAGGTTTAGGAAGCACTGCCACAATTGCTTCGCCCATGGAAGGAGTGACTTGTTGCGTAGAGGCGATGATGTTAAATAGTATTGTTAGGAAGGGAACGAGCTCCGGCGCAAAAGTACGATAGAAGTGGGCTGAGAAGCCATCCGGCCCTGGAGCCTTCTGGAGTTTAAGGGAGTCGATTGCCTTCTGTACCTCTTCAGCGGTTATGGGTTTCGCTAACTCTTCATTAGAGCAAGCCCCGACCTGAGGGAGGTCCATGGGGCTCAAGTACCCCGATGGGTCATGCGTCCCTGGAAGTTCTGAGGTGTAAAGAGTCCTATAAAAATTCTCAAAGGCCCGTGCTTTCCCCTCCTCTGACCTGTGCTCTACACCCTGCTCATCCACTATTAGTTTGATATACTCTTTTTCCTGCTTGGCCCGGAGTTGGCGCGCCAACAAGGATCCCACTTTATTCCCGCCCTCATAACCCCTAGATTGTAGGCGTAGGATGGATTTCTCCGCCCTGTTGGTGTAGATGGCCTGCAGTTTCCCTTTTAGAGCCGTGACCTTCTGTAGTGCCGGAGCCGAGGGGCTATCCTTGTGGGCCTGCTCTGCAGCTGTTAATTCACGTTCTAGTTGAAGGCGCTCTGCACATTGTTGAGAGCGTAAAGTAGTGGCCAGTTCGATGCACTTGCCTCGGACAACTGCCTTAAGAGCGTCCCAGGTAGTTGCATGAGAAGTAGCCTCAGGGTCGTTCAGCTCTAGAAATTCTTTAATGGCCCTTCTGAGGTCATCACGTAGAAGTCTATCCCTGCACAGGAAATTGGGGAAATACCATCGAGCATGTTTTGGACGCGGGTTTGGCCAGGTGATTGTCAACTCCAGGGGGGCGAGGTCCGATAGGCAGATCGGATGGAACTGAGTTTGCAGTACGGATGGGAGCAAGAACTGGCTCATGAAAATGTGATCGATACGGGAATATGTTCTATGTGAGTGAGAGAAGAACGAGTAGTCTCGCGTCGTGGGGTTGGCATCCCTCCATACATCTACCAACCCCATGCGCTGAAGCTGTGAATGCAGCGCCTTTCCAAACGCCCCTCCTGGAGCCCTGTGTGAGTGTGTCGTATCCATACCCAGATCCCAGACTAGATTGAAATCCCCCAAGAGTACTATGTCCCCCTGGGCAAAGTGCTCCAGAGACATAAGGAAGGAGAGGATGAAATCTTGTTGACCTGTGTTGGGAGCGTACAGAACTGCGAACGTGCATTGGCGGCCTCTAAGGTCCCCCCGAACCATAAGGAACCTCCCGCTTTTGTCTGTTTTAGTGTCCTGGACTTGAAAGGGGACCCCTGCGTGAAACAACAATGCCACCCCGTTTTGTTTCGAGGAGTGTGAAGATCGAAATATGAGGGGATAAGCTCTATGGCGTAGCCGGGACTCGTCTGACTTTTTGAGGTGCGTCTCCTGCAGAGCTGCTATTTGGACATTGTGATCATGCAGGTACTTCCAGAAGTGTTGACGCTTGTTAGGGGAATTCAATCCCCGAGCGTTCCATGTAAGCACTCTAACCGCCATATGTACCTAGAAGGGGATGATGCCCTTTCGGCGTAGGATTCCTCTGAAAAAGCCCCAATTGACCCCCCCATCCCCCCCGCCCTCGCCCACAAACCATAGAAAAAGAAAGGAACCATGACATCTAACTGAAAAAACCCAAACAAATACTTAACATGAGTGCGTAGAGTCTCCCTCCTAGAGGGAAACCCCTGTACCAGAATACACTCGAGGAACATGACCATTACCATTCCCCCAGCCCTTATCATAGCAAAGATCAAGGCATATGTTGCATTAAGAAAGAAAAAGAGAACCCCTTTCCCCAACGGAAGAACAAGTAACGCTGGATTTCAAACCCTTGCAGCGGATGGGTTTATCAAAATACCCCAAATGCAACTCAAACGGTTAGCCGTGTACCAGACCTCGGCCGTCATCACCCTTCACCCTGAGCCCCCCACCACCGTGTGGATAATACTGTCCCCCCGACCTGCTACTGCCGATACAGTGTTCTCTCATGGTGTCCATGTCAATCGCTGGGATCAGAGCATCACGTAGCGCCTGGGCACCCCGGCCCCAACCAGGTACGGAAGATGCAAGTCCTCTGCCCCATCCAGCTCTCCAAATCTTCGGCAGGAGGATCCCTTTGGGTGAGAAGGAAGGGAAAGGGGGTGTACCCCCCACAGCTTTGCAGCGAGTTCAGGCAGAAAGACAACCGGGCGGTTGCACTTCTAACGATGCCTCAGTCTGGTGATTTCTTGTTTCTCCTGCCCATTTGACGCCATTGCCCCCCATTGCGTCGATCAGGTTGACCCCTCCCGTTCGGGTCCGGTAAGGAAGAGGCGAGTTCCACACCTAGCAGATCGGCTGCCTCCGAAAGTTCCACAAAGTGGTGCTGTTTGTTATTCCATTGGAAAGAGATCCCAAAGGGGTATGTCCATCTGTACCTAACTTTCTTCTCCCGCAGATGTTCGGTGATTGGGCGGAACTGTTGGCGTCTCATGAGAGTGGCTTGCGCTACATCTTGATAAAGCGAGCATGTGGCATTTTGGAAGGTGAGCGTGTCGGTGACCCTTGCCCTCTGCAAGACCATCTCCTTGACCTTGAAAGAACTGAACTTTGCCAGGACATCTCTTGGGCGTCGACCTTCCCCCGGCAGGCGCGGGCCAACTCTATGCACTCTCTCCAACTGGACTTCAGGGCCGTCTTCTCCTAGGGCTGAGGAGAAGAGTCCCACCATGAATGCTTCCAGATCCAGGCCTTCGCAATCCTCCACCAGGCCTCGGACTCTTATGTTGTCGCGGCGAGAGCGAATTTCCAAATCTTCGCACTTAAGTAGTGAATCACGGAGTTGGCCACGCAAGTCAGCAGTTCCTTCTTCTAGGATCTTAATCTTGTCGGACACCTCCCGTTGTTGCACCTCAAGATCGAGGGTACGCGTGCCCACTGAGTCAACATCTGTTTGAACAGCCACCAGTTTCTCTCGTACCTCAGCACGGAAAGTTTCGAAGGAGTCCTCCATCTCAGCCTTGATATCCGCTCGGAGCTCTGATCGCAGCTCCTGTTTGAACTCGCGAAGAGAGGACATGAGGTCGTCTCGGGTCAGCGCCATATTCGCCGGTCTTGCCGTCGCCTCGTCCTCTACCGCCCCCGCTCCGCCCGACGTGAAGTAGTTGGAGACCTTATTATTGGGGGTCTTTTTGGGTGGCATATGTGGACCCTCCACTCGGTCAGCTCTCGGCCGCCTCTTCAAATGCGTGGAACCAGTGCGCCTCTGTTATCTTCGTTTGGGGACCCCTTTGCTTACCCTGCCATCTCAAATGTGTGGGACCTGAGCGCCCTTGATATCCGCCAGTGGGGCCCCCGTCGCTCACTCCTCCACTCCCGGGACCAGACGCCCGGCCAGTTCAGGCTCATCCGCCCCACCCGGCAGCCAGCGAGAGACAACCGGCTCAATGATGGTGCCAATCAGCCTCCGCCTCGGCACACTCCTGTGATTCTCCCTACGGGGCAGGTATCTTCCCCTTTCAGGCGCCACGTGGGGGCTACAAGCCTGTAAATGGAGATTCCTTGGCAGCCATGTTGGGGTCAGGCACCGCTCTGCTGTGCTTCCTCAGTGCGGGACTCCAGCCCTCCAGCACCCTGCCGATAAGCTCCTCACCCCTGCGCTTGACCCATTATTGCTTAAGCCCTAAAAGGAGAGAGGCATGCTGCTCTTCCGCGAACACCCTCGGGGCCCCTGCAACAACAGAGGGGGTCGAAGACTCACTCAGCGCGTAGCAGGGCCGCTTCAGCAATGCTCGTCAGTGAGGTGATCTCGGGGCCGGAGGGGAACTTCATCCCTATTCCGAGGGATCTTCACAGGCAGGGCCAGCTGATCTGGGCACTCGTATCTCCTTCGCTGCATCTGCCCGCCATTATGACGAGCGCTGTGTGTAAGTCGGGTCGGTCCCGCGTACAGCCACTGCCTGCCTTCGGGGACAGCAGGGGGGCCGATATACTCGGTCTTGCCCCCCTGCGAGTGCCGGTGACAAGAACCTCCGGGGCAAATCCGCGGCAAGGAGATGCGGGGAATCAGCAACCCTGCGCTCTCGGTCCCAGCGCCCGGGCGCCCGCCATTTTCTCTCCGGCGCCGCTGCGCCGCCTTCTCTGCTCCGGGTCTCCTCTGCGCTCACACCGGGACCTCAAACGCACCGAAGCAGCCCCCCGTGGTCAGCGCCACCTCAGCATCGCGGATCCGTGACTGCGAAGCCGGTAAGGTGCCTTGATGCCACCAATTCAGCAGGGCCTGGGAAGGAGCCGATCGGAATCACGTCCGATCGGCCATGTTGTTTGGCCACGCTCCACAACTACATTATTAACAGATTGCATTGCCCCTCCATCAACAACACAATCACACAAAACAGGTAAGGCAGAAACTAGTCCATATGCAGTATGGCATCTGACAAGACCTAACGTGGAGGGATACATGTCAATAAATGACTTGGGTTGCACAGAGTCAGAAGACCTGCACCTCCTCTGTGATATACCAAGCAGAGACAACCCAAAATATATGCTAAAATGCAAGACCCCGTCCTACCAACCCCCATCCGCAAGAAAGCCCTACAGATTTACATACCTTATTTACTCATTGGGCCAGCATACATATGCTGGCATCTTATCATGGAATCCTGCCTTGTAGGAAAACTCACAACAGAAGACAAGCTGTACTTGAAAGAATCAAGAGACCAAGTACTTTGTGAACATGTACTACATAAAAAACATGTTGAATTACATTAACAAATGCACTCTGTTTGTGATCAATTGAATAAGCCAGAACAGTTTTACTATCATATTTATCATTGTTGCCAGTTTCTTCAGGGGCAGAGTTTGTACAAAAAATAAAAGTATATATATTGCACATGTTGACTGTCATTGACTCCTCTGCTCATGATACCATCCCTCATTACTGCACCCCCTTCTGTTGCCTACCCCAATTTACAGGCCCCCGGAGTAATTTTTTTTCATGTGAAGAACTGATGGATGTTTCTCTCAAACAAAGGTGAACAAGAAATCAATGTGATTCTGGAAAAAGTGACTAGAGGACATTATTTAGACACATTCAACATATTGGAAATGCCTTTCAAATGGAAAAATTTGAGGAAACAGGTTTGTAGATAAAAATTCTTTAAATTATGCTTTCTCAAAAAAGTTTAATTCCATAATACTGCTTCACTCCCTAGCATCCTGAAAAACAAGGAGAAACATGAGGTGTTGGACAGTTTAGGGAGGGGGTGCATGTGGTAGAAAATGTATCTTGAGTGGCGCAAGGGAGGGAAGTCAGTCTCCGGAACATACCGATTCAGGCTCAGCCCCATGTTTACTGCGAGGAAAACCCTAAGCAAAGCTTCTAAGGAGCCTGAAAAGAACAGATACTCCCTCCGATCATCAAGGGAGAAAGCCCTGATGACCAATACCTCTGAGAGGCTTGAGTGTCGCACAGAAAATAGCTCTTTAGAGACGAGACCTCTTGTGCTGGTGCACCCCAAACAGGGAAACAAAAAGACGCTGGCCCACCTATAAAGCGTTCTCAGGTCAGGGTTTCCACCTCTTTAAATTCCTACTTTTGGACAAAGCGACCAAGGTCAGAGTGTCTGAGGAGCAGGCTGTATGTCCAAACAAGTATTTGAGAGTGGGACTAGGAGAGTGGAGGGGAGACCAATAGCGAACCCTCTCTCTTAGAGAAGGACGCAGTAAGTGCTCAGCAAGAGATAGGGCAACCAATTCTGCCTGGCGCCTGCATAAATATCCCACTGTCAAATAGGTTTCAGGCTCTCTCGGGCTCTCACAAGACTGGTTCAGGGGAGAGAAGGACCCCAAACCTCGGAAGGGGTCCCCATCTTTAGTACAGGCAGCTGGGCCTCCAGTTTTGGCTACAGGAGAAAGACCTTAGAAGTAAGCAGGGAAGCTCAGGTCCAGCAGACGAGGACCCGTCATTGGCTGTATTACTTTTGTCTTTGGAGGTAGCGATAATGAATACATTTGAGACATCAGAGCAAAACCAAAAAGAAATACGTGGTGTTTGTCGGGCATTGGGTGATAAGTTAGATGCCCTGTCCCATCGCACTGACAAGCTAGAAGAGGGGGTAAACCAAATTAAAAGCAACATTTCCAAAAATTCGAAGGAAATTGAAACCTTACACCAGCAACACAAACAGTTAAGAGAGGATATGGAGAGGCTTGAAATTCAATCCAGAAGGAACAATCTAAGACTGATGAATATCCCTGAAGAGGCAGAAGATGCAGATCAAGACATTTATGGTGAACCTGTTAAGAGAAGGTTTCTTTAAAGAAAGGGAGGATGTCAACTCAGAGCTGGTTATTCAAAGGGTACACCGCAATCCCCTTGGGCAAAGTCCAAAGCGTACATTCTCTAGAAAGGTTCTGGTTAACTTCCATTCATATGCCCTTAAGAAATCTATCCTGTCAGCTGCCTTGAAGCAAAAATCAGTGGTTTTCAGTTCTATAGTCTTGTAAGTAGCCTAGATCAATTTTTGTAAGGCGACTTATATGTAGGACATATGTAAGATTGAGTGGTATTTATTGATCTAGAATTAGAATGGCGATGTAGTGGGATTTTAATTAGTTGAGGCTAAGAATCAGTCACCAAAAATGAAAAAATAGAGCTGCACTTAATAGTCATAAGGTAGGGACATTAGGTTCTATCTTTTTCTCTTTTTCTTCTTTTTTCATGTTTTCTGAACAAGGGATGGCAAGAGCAGGACCCTGGGGTCGAGGCCCTAAAGGTGTAATGTCAATGCCAGAGATAGAAGGGAAGATTTTCTATATAATACCTATACATAATATATATATTGATGAACTGATATGACCTTGATATTTTTGTAAGATATTTTGTCTTGGGGATGTGTTAGTAAGCAGTGATTTGTTTGTGTACTGTTTTTATGTGATATTGTAATAAAAAATC
The DNA here is from genome assembly GCA_963921515.1 of Calotriton arnoldi. Lineage (NCBI taxonomy): Eukaryota > Metazoa > Chordata > Amphibia > Caudata > Salamandridae > Calotriton > Calotriton arnoldi. The sequence goes on from CAWUFW010012745.1 coordinate 112,640, forward strand.
ATTGGCACTGTGTGTATTAGTGTTTTAAGTGCATTTATCTGTATATATGTTCTTTAAATGACTGATGAAGTCCCTTATGGGGATAAAATGAGTTGGCTGGGCTGACATGATGTGTGTTTTGCAGAGAAGATTAAACAATAAACACAGATTTTAGCAGTAATAACCTACTGTGTTCATGTTGGTTGGGTGGATTTAATATTGTTGTGATGATAATACAACACAACGGACACTTGGGAAAATAATACTATTTTCAAACGACAACGAAAACTTTGGACTATATGATAGTTTGGAGTGACTACCTTTTGTGTATATAGCTCGCAGGTTATTCTCTGTCGGCCAGTGTAAGAACATTTAGCTGCCCTCCTGCTAAGGCAGCACTTTCCAACGAAGCTGACAGTGCAGGACCATGTTACCACCCTCTTGGCAATAATAAGTCTGGGCAGTGAACTCCGCTCCGCTCGCGGAGTTTGCGGAGATTTCCGCACTCCGCGTTACGCGGAGCTCGCGGAGTTCCGAAAAACTCAGAGCGGATTTTTTTCCCTTGCTCGCGTTTGTCAACGTCAAATTGGCGAGCGAGGAAAATCCACCTCCCGACGAGATTTTTCCTCGTTTGCGATCGTCAACATCAAGTTGGGCAGTACGAGCATTTAAAATCAACTTCTCTGTGAGATTTCTCAACGCAGGCGGTCAGATTTCTCATTGCGAGTGGTCGCGTATGATCGCGACCGCTCACGTTGAGAAACTATCCGCTCGTGTTGAGAAAGCTGCCGCTCGAGTAAAAAATCAACTCGAGCGGCAAAAAGGAAGCAGTGCCCGCTTGCGCTGTGCATGGTGCCGTTCGCAATGATTGCACAGTGAAGACAAGCACCTGGCACTGAAAATCACTGCGAACAGCATTTATCCAACACACTCCGCCGCTTGCGGAGCTCCGCGCAGCAGTTTTTTTTGCACTTCGCCCAGGCTTATGCAATAATTGTTTGTCTCTCTTTTTTTTTCTATGTTTTTGCTTTCAGTTTTTCCTTTCTCTCCATTTTCTCTATTTCTTTTGTTCTTTTTCTCCTCCTTCTTTCTACTTTGCTCTTTCTTCCTCTCTCATCGTTTGCTACTTCTTTCTCATTTTAGTCTTTACTTCTTTGTTTCTTTTTTCTTAATCTATGCTGCTTTTATTTCTTTCTCTATGTTTCTTCATCTCCTTCTTTCTCTTTTTTCTTTCATTCTTTGTTTCTTTTTTCTTCCTCTTTCTTACACTCCTTATTTCCCTCTTTTCTCTTTAAATCTTTCTCTTCCTTTCTGTCTTGTTTTTTCCTTTCTTTCTCCACTTCCTTTTTTTTTCCTCTTTCTTCTCATATTGCTTCATTTCACTTTGTGGCTTTTCTTGTTACTTGTGCTTTCTTTATTAACCTCCTTCTTAGCTTCTTTCTTTTTCTATTTCCTTCCTTGTTGCTTTCTTCAGATTTCGATCATTCCTTCTTTCTCTTTTCCTTTTCTTTATTCTTTCATTTTCTCTCCACTTATCTCTATTCTTTTCCAAGTTTCTTTCCATTTTCCTTTAGGCCACTGTTTCTTTCTTTCCTGTGTTTTGCCGCTTAATTTATTGTTAGTGTTCTTCCTTGTTTCTGACTTTCCTTTCCTTTCTTTCCTTCTTTCTTCATCTCGTTTGTTTTGCCTCTCTATAAGTTCCTCTCTTTTTCTTTCTTCCACTCTGCTCCTTCCTTTCTTTTTTGCGTCATCCCATCTTACAGTAATTTCTTTACGCATATTAAACCATAGACTGCAGGGCAGGTCAGATAGCAGATGTTTTTCAGGCTCGAACTCTTAAAAAAAGCATTTATGGACCCCGTCGTTCTATATGGGAGGGCCCTGTCGTTCTATATAGAATGGCAGGGTACATTAATGCATATTTTAAAAGGACATACTCTTTGGTGGAAGAAAACGTCTCTAAACGTGTTTAGCACATGTTGTGTTCCACCAAAGAGTATACTCACTTTTGTACTCCTGAGGATTCGGATTTCGATCTGTTCTGTCCGGATGTCTTTGCCCTAATGTGTGAACTGACACCATCTTTCTGCAAACATCATGGCAAAGGGTAACTTCTTGAACTTTAGCAGAACTATTCTCAGTAGACTTCACAGACGTTGTCCAAGTGGTAGCAGGCAGAGGAGGAGGTCGAGGTGGGGACAGAGCAGAATGTTGTTTAGCTGTTGAAATGAACCCCTGACTTTCAGGCAGTGAAGGAAGGAATAATGGTGTCAGGAGGTAACCAGAAGAGGGGAGATAGAATGCTTTGGGTTTTAGTGGAGACAGGATGTAAATCACTCAAGGTGTGCAAATCAACCACCTCTGTCCACGAGTGTTCTAATGTGCTCTAAATTCTGTACTATGGCCTTTCTCAAATATTGTCCTGGGGAACACACTTCTTTCCTGGCATGCAATGGAAGGGCCCTATCTTATTAAAGGTGCATTCAGCGGTCATCAATGGTTCTTCGCTCCCACACCAGGAGCCAGTCGCGCAGCGTGCATCTTACAGCAGCATACATACCCTGTCCTTGGCACTTTTCACTTTGATAATTTTGGCTGCCAAGGTGAGGCCTGATGACATCTCTGCACACCTGTGCACTTGGCCGAAGCGCCCCCTGCAGACAGATGAAACAAGAATCACAATTAGGACAGTGGGGAGGACAACAATTCTTTTTGTAAATACATTATCTATGATTAAAAATAGCTCTGGGCACTGTGAGTGGAACCAGCCGGTCAGGCGCAGGGCTCTCCCCTTTCTGCAGCTTAGCAGGATTCCTTTTATCATCCCGGCCAGTTGTTCAATGCTTACATAACTGTAAGAAGGTGGGACCGTCCGGGGGTCAAAACGTGGACAGTATGGAATGGTGGTCCGTAAATCCCGCCTCTCCACCTCTTATTTCTTCCCGGCAGGACTCCTGGACTACGAGTCCCAGAATTCCCTCCGCCCTGGAGTATTCCGTGGAAGACGACGAGACAGGGTGGGGGCTCCTGGAGAACGAAACTCCGCCCCATGACCTCACACTCCCTGGACCCATAAAGACACCGAAGACTCGGGAGAGGGTGTGTGTTAACATCGGCGACGAGACGGAGTGGAGAGCGGTTCCAGCCCTGTACGGAGCGAGAAGCGGATTGCCGGGAGAGCAGGCGGAGCGAGGAGCAGAGACAGAGGGAGACGGAAAGGTGCCAGGAGGCCAACGACCCCGCGGATCGCCCAGCCACGCACCAGGAGGTGCGTGGCTCTCAGAGGTACGAAAACGCTTTACGGGTTGGTACGGGAGGCGGGACAGCATACCCCCTTAGACTAGGGAGCTGCATATCCCTTCTCCTTTGCTTCCGACGTTTCTGTGGGTATACGGTATCACCTTGCACTCGAGCACGCCCCCAGAAGCGATAATAATCACAAGTGTGTTGGTGTCCCGTCACAACCCCTCCCTATCACTGCACTCAGAAGGAACCGACCCCTTACCCCCGTATTTCTTTCTTCCATGTTCCCGGTCCATGGCCACGACATCCCCGAGGACCCGGCGCCTGTCAAGAAGGGAATCCATACGAGTGGAGCGGAGTCCTGCCCGTACACCCGCCCCGGGACCCTACGCAACCCGAACTTTGGCAACCAGAAAAAAACACCTGTTAATACCCATTAAACCCTCTTTATCACACACCGGTGTCGCCTCAGATCCTTTACCCACGCAACAACTGGTGTCAGAAGTGGGATCTCCTGCCATCGGTACAGTAACGATGGACGTACTCATTCAGCATCTAGTAAAGGGGCAAGAACGGCTTGAATGGGCGGTGGAACGACAAATGACGTCTGCCCAGGCAGACAGGGACGTCTTTAAGGATTCATTTACGGCCCAGATCGATGGCCTACAGCAGATGTTTGGGGCGCCTCCGGTGCCCACCTCTGAAGCGCCCCGTGGCGGGCCCCATGGTCCATCCGGCATTGCCCTACAGAAGTATATCCCAGGAGAAGATCCAGACGCTTTCCTGTTGAACTTTGAGAGGGTGGCGAGGGCGTGTGGATGGCCGGAGGACAGGTGGCCCTTCTTTCTGGCTCCTCTGCTAACTGGGGAAGCTCAATCGGCATACCAAGTGGCTAACGCCACAGGCACCACCCCATACCATGAGGTAAAAGATGTGATTCTTGACCACCTTGGGCTAGACGCCGAAGCCTACCGAGTCCGCTTCCGGAGGGAGCGCGGACAGCCCGGGGAGAACCCAAAAGCCCTATGGTTTCGCCTCAAAATGGCAGCCGATAAATGGTTAAAGCCCCTCGTGAGCACGAAGGAAGAAATAATGAACAGGGTGTACCTGGAACAGTACTTGGAGGCCTTACCCTATGGTACTCAGAGGTGGCTGAGGCAACATCCCCGCCTTAGCCCAGAGGAGGCAGTGGAAATGGCCACCCAGTACGCAAGGGCTCAGCCTCGTACCTCTACCTGGGAGAATGAAAGACAAGGGAAGGCCCTCCCCGGCAAACCCGAGAGGAGACCACGTCCATCCGCAGAACCGTTCCGACACAAGACCCCCAGACCGGATATTCCCTCTTTCCGCGGGCCCCAATGTTTCGAGTGTGGTGATTGGGGCCATCTCGCTCGGATGTGCCCAAAACGAAGATCCAGCGACGAACCCATGGAAGTCGGATACGTTCCAAGATCGGTCCTCTACACCGCTGAGATGGGGCCGGCATTCCATGTAAGTGTACACGTGAATGGAAGGGAGGTCAATGCCTTACTAGATTCAGGGTGTAGGCAGTCCGTGATACGTAGTTCTATTGTCAGAACAGACCAATATGTGCCTGATGTAGTGGTTCACATTAAATGTGTACACGGGGACATAAAACCATATCCCTTGGCTGTCCTTTCTCTCACTCCTCCCCACGGGCCCCCATGCGTGATAAGGGTTGGGGTGTTAGAGTCTCTCCCAGAAGAACTACTTATAGGGACAGACAACCCTAACTTCCTTTCGTTAATCACACACACCATTGGTAGGTCTTCCGGGAACTCAGAGGAGCGGAGGGAACATAAAGTACCTTCCGTCGCATTAACCAGCCCCGAACCCTGGATCCTAGACAAGAGCTATAGGTTTGCTCAAACAAATGACCCAACCCTCTTTAATGCATGGGAAGCAGCCCACGCAAGCCAGGACACAACTCCCCAGGTGTATCCTAGGTTTCTGATAAAGAACGACTTGCTCTATAGGCAGGGCAACCCTGGTGAGCCAGAACAGCTTCTGGTGCCGACCTCGTTCCGAGAACGTATCTTGTTCTTCTCCCACTCACACCTCACCGCTGGCCATACCGGGGCTGAAAAGACAACCCAGAACGTGCTCCGACATTTCTTTTGGCCCGGTATCTATAAAGATATCAAGATACATTGCCAGACCTGTGAGGAGTGCCAAAGGAAGAATATGCAACGTCCGCCGGCGGTTCCCTTGAAACCACTACCTATCATTGGGAACCCGTTCGAGAGGATTGGGATGGATCTAATCGGACCACTACCACAGACAAAAAAAGGAAACCAGTACGCCTTAGTAGTTGTGGACTATGCCACCCGGTTCCCTGAAGCTTTTCCCCTCAGGGCTCCTACCTCAGCAGCAATCGCAGATCGACTGATAGAACTCTTTTCCAGAGTTGGATTCCCTAGGGAAATCCTAACGGATCAAGGAACGCCCTTCGTCTCCCGGTTGATGAAAGAGGTATGCGGAGTACTGGATCTCCACCACATCCGAACATCGGTATATCACCCACAGACAGATGGCCTTGTCGAGCGATATAACCGGACCATCAAGACCACCCTGAAGAAAATGCTGGTCCTCGAAGGGAAGGAATGGGATCTCCTATTACCGTTGGCTCTTTATGTCATCAGAGCACAGGTCCAAAGCAGTCTGGGATGTTCGTCCTTTGAGCTCCTGTACGGGCGACAACCCCGGTCCTTGCTGGAAATGACACGGGAGGCCTGGGAACAAGAAGTGGAAGAGGAAAACCGAGAGACATTGGAATATACCCAGCAATTAAAGGCCAAACTATGGAAACTGAGAGATTTGGCTTATGATCATCTGGAAAGGAGTCAGAAGCGGCAAAAGAGCAGTTATGACCGGGGTAAGAGATGGAGAAAGCTGGCCGTCGGTGATTGGGCCCTGGTATTGCTCCCCTCATCCACTAGAAAGATGAGTTCAGGTTGGCAAGGCCCCTATAGAGTGGTTGACGTCTTGGGGGATACCTCCTACCGACTGCAAATAACCCCCCGCCGACATCAAACGTATCACATAAACCTCCTGAAGAAGTGGTTGGGGAACCCTCCCAAAGACATCCGCCTGACCCTACCCTCATCCGGCGGGAAGAAAACCACCCTTGACCAACTCGTGGTGAACGAAGACCTCTCGGCCGAAGCAAAAGCAGAGCTGTTGAAGACCTTAAGCCATTTTTCCCCCTGTTCTCCGACCTACCAGGGAAAACCACCCTGGCGGAACATCGAATACAGACGCCCCGGGAAAAATCGTGAAACAAAGGCCATACAGAATACCAGCAGCCAAGCGAGCGGTCGTCAGAAAGGAAGTCCAAACCATGCTGGATCTCGGTGTCATACGCCATCAACTAGCGATTGGACATCCCCGATAGTCATGGTACCCAAACCGGACGGATCGACACGGTTCTGTATGGACTTTAGAGCCCTAAACGCCATCTCCTCTTTCGATGCCTACCCGATCCCAAGGATAGACGAGTTGATTGAGAAACTAGGAGAAGCACGGTTCATAACGACCCTGGACCTAACCAAGGGATATTGGCAAGTCCCCCTAAGAGAAGAAGACCGGAAGAAGACCGCCTTCTCTACGGAGGACGGACTATATGAGTTCAACGTTCTCCCCTTTGGCCTACATGGGGCTCCGGCCACGTTTCAAAGGCTCATGAACATGGTGTTACGGAACTACACCGATCATTGTTCGGCCTACCTGGACGACATCGTCATCTTCAGCAAGACCTGGGACGAACACCTCCGGCACATACATAACATACTGACCGCCTTGGACAAAGCTGGTCTTCACATTAACTCAAAAAATCCAAAGCCGCCTATCAGAAGGTGAAATATCTGGGTTATGTATTGGGTCGGGGTCTAATAGCTCCCCAGGCTGAGAAAGTGAGAGCCATAGCTGGAACCGGTTTCCCTCAGACCAAGAGAGACCTGCGGGCCTTTCTGGGCCTGATCGGATATTATAGGAGGTTTATACCCCGATTCGCCGAGATTGCTACCCCTCTCACTGACATGCTTCGCAAAAACACCCGCCCACAACAGTATCAAAACCCCAGCGAAGACATGCAGAAGGCCTTTTGTGCCCTCAAGGACATTATCACCACTAGCCCGGTGCTCGCCTCCCCCGACCTCAACAAGCCCTTCATCTTGCATACTGACGCCTCAGACCACGGTCTCGGCACCGTTCTGTCACAAATGTCTGAGGAGGGTATAGGGCATCCGGTTCTATATATTAGTCGCAAGTTGTTCCCTAGAGAAACCAAATATCCGACCGTAGAGAAAGAGTGCTTAGCTATAAAATGGGCAGTTGATAAACTACGGTACTATTTGGAGGGGAATCCATTCACGTTGTACACCGACCATGCCCCCCTACAGTGGATGCATGTATACAAATCTCAGAATGCCAGGGTGCTGCGCTGGTTTCTGACACTACAGCCCTTCTCGTTCGAACTCCGACACCAAAAAGGAAAAGATAACGGGAGTGCGGACTACCTTTCCCGGGTGTTCCCTCTCCCCGAACGGGAGAATCCAGGGGGGGAGGAATGTAAGAAGGTGGGCCCGTCCGGGGGTCAAAACGTGGACAGTATGGAATGGTGGTCCGTAAATCCCGCCTCTCCACCTCTTATTTCTTCCCGGCAGGACTCCTGGACTACGAGTCCCAGAATTCCCTCCGCCCTGGAGTATTCCGTGGAAGACGACGAGACAGGGTGGGGGCTCCTGGAGAACGAAACTCCGCCCCATGACGTCACACTCCCTGGACCCATAAAGACACCGAAGACTCGGGAGAGGGTGTGTGTTAACACCGGCGACGAGACGGAGTGGAGAGCGGTTCCAGCCCTGTACGGAGCGAGAAGCGGATTGCCGGGAGAGCAGGCGGAGCGAGGAGCAGAGACAGAGGGAGACGGAAAGGTGCCAGGAGGCCAACGACCCCGCGGATCGCCCAGCCACGCACCAGGAGGTGCGTGGCTCTCAGAGGTACGAAAACGCTTTACGGGTTGGTACGGGAGGCGGGACAGCATACCCCCTTAGACTAGGGAGCTGCATATCCCTTCTCCTTTGCTTCCGACGTTTCTGTGGGTATACGGTATCACCTTGCACTCGAGCACGCCCCCAGAAGCGATAATAATCACAAGTGTGTTGGTGTCCCGTCACAACCCCTCCCTATCACTGCACTCAGAAGGAACCGACCCCTTACCCCCATATTTCTTTCTTCCATGTTCCCGGTCCATGGCCACGACATCCCCGAGGACCCGGCGCCTGTCAAGAAGGGAATCCATACGAGTGGAGCGGAGTCCTGCCCGTACACCCGCCCCGGGACCCTACGCAACCCGAACTTTGGCAACCAGAAAAAAACACCTGTTAATACCCATTAAACCCTCTTTATCACACACCGGTGTCGCCTCAGATCCTTTACCCACGCAACAATAACAGACTGTGCTGCATTTGTACGATTCCAATGGTCTCTGAGCGTCTTATATTATGTTTTGAGGATGTAATTGCACTCGTCTACTGTTTAGTGACCCCTAGGCAGGGTAAATCAGTGGAGATATTTTGGAACTTAAGTCAGAAAAGCATGTGTATCGTTGTCCCTGGAGGTGCATATCAGCAGTGCTTAATTTGTAAAAAAAAAAAAAAAAAAGTGCCAGGGCCCTAGTCAGGAGGCCATCGCAGCTTGCCCACGCATTGTCACTGCCAATCACAGGACTTACATAACTACTAACCATTACACTGCTACTGTGACAATTCAGACTGTTCGAGTCCCCCAAAGCTATAAGAATGGTATGGGTGGCAGAAAATAGTTATTAATGTATATTGAATTAATATTCAACTGTTGTTCTGCTCATCTTTAAATTACACAAACAGTGCCAGCATGTGCAGCTGTCATACGTGCCGGTGTTGGCAATTAAGTGCCAGTGCTCAGCACCGGAAACCACCAGCTCAAATTAAGCATTGCATATCAGGCAAGGATATTATGCTTTTTTTGCATGTTACACATTGTTAATTTTTCTACTTGTCAGAATCATCATAAGGATTTTTGGCGCTACAAACAAAGATCTATTTTGGGGCCCAGTGTTCTGAACATCTTTGAATTGTATTACCCATTTCTGCTAATTCAAGCCTACCAAAATCCCAAACAATATTGAAGTATACCTTAAATTATCAGAAACAGTGTCAAACAAAAACAGCCAAACTATGTCTTGGCTGGAGCCCCAAAATCCTTAAGATAACAAGAGGTAGAGAAAGTCTTAGGTAAAAGTAGAAAGACACAGGGAAGAGGCTGAGACAGAGAAATAGAAGTGATGTCGAGAGTCATCACTTTCCTAGAGGCCCTTTGGAAGATGGGGGCCCCGTCCAATCGCCCTCTTTGCCCATCCCTTAAAACTTCACAGCTACCTGTCCTGACAAAGTCCAGAACTACATACTGTGGCATAATTAGGGATTTTGAGTTGGAGGAGGAAGCAAACAGACTGTGTCTTCGAGGAGGGAACATCATGGAATGGGTTTATTTCAAGGACAAGGAGTAGGGTTGTCACTTAAAGGAGGGAGCAATTGACCTATTTGGTTTTGTCTTTACATAACTGAAGGACCACCTGTGTAAGACAATTTCCATGTATTGTAATCTGATATCATGAGTCATTGAAAAGCAGGTGCAGACCTATAAGGATAGCAACCTGGTACTTTTTGTACTATTACAAGATAGCATTACCTCCTGGGACCTCTCATCTCCCATTCCTTTCCACATGAGGTGTGCCAGCACCCCCAAAGGGCAGCCATTCTGCTTCAGTCATTGCAACAAGTTTGCTTTCTTCCCTAGACACTTTTATCATGCCTCCATCACTTAAAGGGGAGACATCCCACATGCATTCTGGTGTGACTCTCTCAAGATAGTCTATTTCTCCCAGTTTGCACCTATGTTAGTTCCAGAGGTTGGTCTTAAATGTTAAAGTTGTATTTTGCATAGCTCTGGGCACGTTTGGGGAATACTCCTCCCACACACCTGAAAGATATGGAACACGTGCAGCGGAGGTGAGGGGTTGAACAGGCCTTGCCTGATGAGAAGCATCATGTGTGAGATTCCAGGTTAGAGAAATGGTTGGTGCTGCTAGGAGGAGAACGAAGTCCACCAGCACTGTAGGGTGCAGTAGTGCTACAGAGTCTCATACGATGGAGTACACCAATATATCAAAGATGGGACCTCCAGCAGATACACAGACTCTTGATTTGGTAATTTGTAGAGTGCGAACAAATGCCCGGAGGTGTCAAGGCACTAATGTGGTTAGTCTACTGTGGAAGGAGAAGCATTGCATGGTCCTTGCTATAAAGAAGGCATTCCAAGGAAAAGAGCCAGGACTTCAAGGCTCTTCCCATCAGGAGTAGGAATCATATGGGAGTGCACCTTAGTGACATGGATGTTTGGCACCAATGCCAAGCACAGCTGTAGACACTATTGGAATGGGGCTATGGATCACTACTGAGGGTGTCAATATGGGACTAAGCAGTTGTTGTGAATTAGCTGTGATGCAGTGTTTGTTTAATTTTTGGATAATAATAGGATCTCCCAATAGAAATGTGTTGCTGAAAGGAAACAAAAGAGCTGGCCTCCCCAGGATGCTTTGGATGCCAAGGGCCATTGGAAGAAGGCTCCAGGACGCTCTCTCGGCAGAGATGGCGCTGGAGTGAGCCTTTTCCTTTCCGGTCGCCACGTTACGCTTCACGCCGGAGCTCTGACCATTCGGCAATCGACCAGCTGACCTGCAACTGACCTGACCTGCAGCTGCTTTCAGGCAGATGTCCGTGGCGGCGTCCTTGGTGGCGTCTGAACTGGTGTTTGATGCTCAATCACCCGGAGCCCTTGCCCGGATTTTCAGCAGTGGGGGCCCGCGAGCTGGAATTCTCGCCTCATTACGCTTAATTTACCGGGTTTTTGATACTCTGGTAAAGGGGCGAGCGGCGGCGGCAGTTTGGGTACGAGTCTGCCCCAGGTTGCTGATAAAAGGTGAAAGAGCGGGTGCAGCGATTCTGGCAACAACTTACAGGCGTGAACCCATCATGACCACCTGGGGGCAGAAAATCAGCAGGACGAAAACGGCCCCTAATTCAGCCGGGGCCAGGGCTGAGAGGGAGAATGCGGGAAAAATGGCTGAGAAAACGACGGAGAAAGCAGACTTTTTACTTAAAGGTAAACGAGATATGGGGAACTGTAAAAAAAATGCAGGAAAGACTGGTGGTGCTAATCTTCCTAAAGAAAATGCTACAGGAGGCACAGGTTTATCATCCTCCATTGTTAAACACTTCTTTGTTGTCAAGGGTTCCTCTATCTCCACCGATTTAAATTTGAACACAACTGCTAGTGACCTTAGCAACCCAAAAGCGATTATTCAGGGGGATCTTGAGCCTGGGGTCGCCCAGCAGACCACCCCAATCCTACAGCTAGTCTCCGCGGCCACTGGGAGCAATGCTGGGAGAGAGGGGGCTGAGGAGAATGTGGCAATGACAGCCCTTGAATCACTTGTCTGTACCCCAAGCACTGTGCCCGCCACGCCTGCCATGCTTGTCTGATGTTGAGGAGGCGGACAGGGAGCCCCCGGGGGCGGAGGGTCCTGAGACCAGTAATTACCCTACAACGAATGACTGTCTTGGACATACAGCCCCGCAAACCCCGGATATAGCTATTGAAAACTTTTTTTCAGTATCGGACGGTTCCCTATCCGGCACAAAGAATGATTATATTTGCTCTTCAGAAAGCAGCAACTCAGGAGATATTGACTCTGACCCCGCAATTAGAACTATCCAGCAAAAAAAGAGGAAATCTAGGAGCAAAGGACCCAGCCAGCTGAAGTGGGATTACTCTGATTCTCAAGGCTCATTTCCTAGGGGGGATCTCCCTAATCTCCAGCTTGAAGAGAGTCCACAGCCAACCGAGCCATCTCTGGCCTTTATACTGGATACTATTAAGCAGTTTCAAGTAGAAGTGAGATCAGATAGTCTCACTGCCAAGAGTGCTGCCAAAAAACTCCAAGGCGGTATCAGAAAATTAAACAAGATATGTACGGATATCGGTGATCGAGTTTCAATGGTAGAAGCGCGGACAGAGTCCCTGGAAACAGAAATAATCAGTGTCAAGGACCAAGGAATATCTCATGCTGCCTGTCTAACTGACTTAATGTCCAATTTCGAAGAACAGGAAAATAGAGCACGTAGAAATAACCTGAGACTGCTGGGAATTCCTGAAGGGGTCGAGGGGGACGACCCCAGAGGATACATTGTCAAGTTGCTCCGTGCTGCCTTTCCATCGCAGACTAGCTGGAACTGGGATCAAGAGATCTAGAGGGCGCACCGTTTTCCATTTAATCTAAAGCAGAGGCGTGATGGTAGTAGTTTTGTCAACGATAGACCTAGAGTTTTTTTGGTTTTCTTTGGGAACTTTCTTTTGAGACAGCTGGTTTTTGATCAGGCCAGGCCCAACTCCCAAAAAGTTGTTGACGGAATAAAAAATTTCTCTAAACCAGACTACTGCCATGCAACAGTTGAGCGTAGATGGCGATTACGCCAACTGATTGCCCCTCTTCAGCAGCAAGGAGCCCAGGTATTTCTAATGAATCCAGCCAGGCTGAAAGTGATTTTCAACGGCTCGACGCGGGTGTTTTTGTCCGAAATTAAGGCTGAAGAATACCTAAAGGATATTATGGGAAGAAAAAGATGAACTAAATTCTTTGTCTAGTTTTTTTTGTGAATAATCTTTGTTGGGGTTACGATTAGTATTACTACTATTATTATTTTGTTTTTTCTTTCTATTTTTCTTATCTTCTTCTCGTCTCGCTGTCTGTCTGGGCGATTCGGGCTAGCTGAAATTCTTTTTAATATATGACAAATTGCCAATTGTTAAACTGTTAAGTGGCTTGGCGACCGGAGCTCACACTTGCTCACCATCATTCAGGGGTTCCCTGTCTGCTTTTTTTTTGGGGGGGGTGGGGGTAGGGTTTGGGGGGTGATACCGCAAGCAGTGGGTGGAGAAATGCTGTTTTCTGCTGAAATTTTGGTTGATCATGTCTGGAAGGGATCTGAGAAACTTACCATTTACCATGACAGTTAGAGAGGTGGTTGGTGGAGAGGGGAGGTGGAATGGGAGGGGGTGTGTGTGTGTGGTGGTTGGTGGTGGGGTCAGGGGGACGGGGTGGGGGAGGGCTCAGGGGGGAGGGGCGGAGGGGGAAAGGATAGGAGCGATCTCATGCTGTTTAGTTGTTGGTAGAAGTTTGCTTCTTAGGGATAGAGTATAATCCGGTTTTTAAAAAGTGGGTCCTGGACAAATATATAAAGCCAAGGTTTATTAACGACTAATGATGGGTACGTCTAAAAACTCAGAATCATCTCATTAAATATTTGTGGTTTAAACGAGCCAGGGAAAAGGCAAAAAACTGCCCAAGCCTTACGATTAATGGGGGTGGATATTATCTGTTTGCAGGAGACACACATAGAAGGGGCTCAAAAATCCCTGTTAAATTCTTTGGGTTATAAAGTTATTGGGGCAACTTCACAGGGGGCCAAAGTCAAGGGGGTCGCGATCTTGGCCTCAAGTAGACTCTCTTTAGTAGTTAATCAAGTCAAATCTGACTCTCTGGGTAGATGGGTGATGGCCGGATGCTCTTTCCCCTCTAATTTTGGTTTTACAATCTGCTCTATTTATGGAAGCAACCTCGATGATCCGGGGATAATTAATGGAATAAATGAGGAATTAGCACTCTGGCCACTACCTTTAATTGTATGTGGTGACTTGAATTTGAACTTACCTAGCTCATGGAGACCTGATCAGTCTTGGAGCTATAGGGGTCGGAAACCTAAAACTTTTCAGGCAGTACTTAATCTGATTTGCACCCACGGTTTAAAAGATGCTTGGGCACATTTGCAACCCGATCAAGATGGTTTTACCTATTTTTCTGCTCCTCATCTGTCTTTGGCTCGGCTTGATTATTTTCTAGTTTCATCTTCTTTGATATTCGATTGTTCTATTGAAATTACTCCTCGACTCCTTTCAGATCACAATCCACTGATTTTAAGTGTAGAGGCCCGGGAGATAGTAGGCCAAGGGTGAACTGGACTTTTGAAAAAGCACTATTATATGATAATAACTATCGGGAATACATGAAAGGTTGGATTCACGAATTTTTGACCATAAATGTTGGCTCTGTTCCGGTAATGGTACTTTGGGATACATTAAAGGCCGCCATAAGGGGGGAGATGCTTCAATTTTCCGTCAGACGGAATAAAAAAGAGAAAGCACAGGTTACTCTTTTGCAGGACCACATGATAAAAGCTGAAAAGAAATTAATACAGGCTGTCCAGTCAGGAACTGGAACTGAACAGGCACAGATAATGGCGGCGGTCGCAAAGGCCAAGATGGGAACTGTATTGGCCGAGAGATTAGCAGTAAAATGGGTTTTGGCCAGAGAAAGGCTTTACGAATGTAGTGAACTCATTGGTCGTCAACTGGCTATTTCCATCAGACAACAGGCGACTGCTAACATAATCTCCTCAATTCAAACTAATTCAGAAGGGATAACCAGTGACCCTATAAAAATAGAGGTGGCTTTCAGGGATTTTTACGAAAAACTATACTCTGAAGATATCACCAGGTCGGATGAATATAGGCAAAACGAGATCAACAGCTACCTGGAGGTAATACCGGTCGCTGAACTTAACGATGAGAACCGTGAGTTAATGGAAACCTCCCCAGATTGGGATGAAATTGCTACTGCACTAGTAAGCCTCCCTGATGGTAAAGCCACCGGAGAGGACGGCATTCCTGTTGAATTCTATAAAATCTTTGCATTACAGATAAAAGACCTTTTTTTAGACGTAGTCATCTCTATTTTTAATGGGTCCTCTCCACCTCGTTCTTGGTCAACCGCAAAGACTGTAATATTCCCTAAAAAAGATAAGTCACCTTTGGAGATGTCATCATATAGACCCATAACCCTCATTAATACAGATTCCAAAATATTCTCTAAAATTATAGCATCCAGATTATCTTTAAAAATCGAACCTCTTGTTTCTAGTTGGCAGCATGGGTTCATTCCGAAAAAGGGCACTACTGAGCACATTCGTCGGACTATCACTTTATTTGATGCCGCCAAGGTGGTAGGAGACCCGATCGCATTAATCCTTTTGGACGCAGAAAAAGCGTTTGATCGGGTCTCCTGGCAGTTTTTGTGGGGCCTCATGCGGCGGATTGGCTTTGGCCCTAGGCTGATATCGGCACTGCAGGCATTATATCAGAACCCCACAGCCAGAATCTCAATTAATGGGTGTCTGACCGAGCAGATAAAGATTTCCCGTGGGACTCGGCAGGGTTGCCCTTGCTCTCCGTTGCTTTTCGCTCTATACATCGACCCTCTGATTAAGAAACTTGAGCTTAATCCCGAAATAGTAGCAGTTAGCAGGTTCGGCATTGATACAAATATCATGGCCTATGCCGACGATTTAGCCATAATAACTCCGGAACCCAAAAGGGCCATTGTAGCTATAGAACAGGAGGCCCAAATATTTGGGCAGATATCTGGTTATGCTCTCAACAAAGCAAAAACACAGATTGTTTTAAATGAACAAATAAACTGGGTAGATGACAGAGTAACCTATAAGGCTAAATATCTAGGGGTGAATATAGTTTCCGATTTGGATCTAATTGTTGAGGAAAATTTGATCCCGTTAGCAGCTGACATGAAAAAGGCACTTCAAAAAATAAATAATTTGCACCTCACAATTGTTGGGAGATGCAATGATCTAAAAATGTCTTTTTTTCCTAAACTACTATACTTTTTTAGGACAATCCCGCTAGACTTCAATAACAAGATGCTGCTTACGTTTGAACAAATTTTTTCTCAATTTATTTGGGCCTATTCACAGCCAAGAAGGGCTTTTAAATTCCTTACACTACCCAGAGATAGAGGAGGGTGGGCTTTGCCTAACATAAAACTATATTACTGGGCAGCTGTTCTTCAATATAGTTCCGAGCTACTGCATGACCTTCCTGTCGAGAACTCTTCTGGATTGCCATCTCCCTATATTTCTTTACTCGGGGAAAGCGTCAGGGGTTGTCTCTGGCGTCAGCTCGAACTTGCCTATTACAAACGGGTTAGATTTAAGACTTTGATTAATGTTTATAAGATATTCTCGAAAGTACGCAAATTATTTGGATTGGCAAAGTTAAATTATTATACCCGCATCAGGAATAATAGCAACCTGCCACTTATTTTCCAAGAAACATACTTACAACAGTGGTACCAAGCCGGTATTACAAAAATGGGAGATTTGATTACTCCCAACGGTATCAGGACTTTTAACACTCTTAAAACCCGTTATAATCTTGGTAATAATCAGTTATTTCAATACAATGCAATCACAGGCTATCTAATTAATAAAACTGGCGGGCCTGTTGGGTTCGCTAAAATCAATCTTATAGATAGAATCCTCGGGCCCAGCATATTACGGATTGGAAATATCTATTTAATGCTAAATCTACAAAGGCCTGATGATGTAAATATAATAGACGAAAAGTGGCAGGTGAGGTTGAATGCCCCTCCTAACACTTTTTGTTATGCCCTAAGTTTGGCACAGTCTTATTTACTATCATCTAAATTACAAGCGCAATTTTATAAAACTGGATATTTTCTATATATAACCCCCAGTAGAATTGCCAAATGGGGCACTGGCAGTGGCACCCTGTGTCCGAGATGTGCTGAGTACAGTGCAGACTCTGTACACATGTTTGCCACGTGCCCCAAACTAGATTCATTACTTGAAGGGGTGCAGCAGTTTATTGGTAGGGTTTTATCACGTAACTTTCAATTGGTACCAACTACTATAATGCTTGGACTGCATGACACGATCGACCTGAGAAACGGGGAGCCTTACTATTTGTGGCTATGACTATTCTTAGGATATGTATTGCTTCACACTGGAAGGATCGGAGTCCTCCCACGTTTGCTCAATGGCAGGCTCGGCTGTTCGCCACCTATCAATTAGAGAAGGCCATATATGCCAAAAAAGGCAAGCGTGGGAAAAAAAAGGGGTTAGAGATTTGGGACCCCCTATCCAGGTGGCTTAATACATTGAATGCCCCAGATTGACCGTGAGGCTGCATATCCTATGCCTCCCCCGGCCTTCTCCCCCCTGCCTCTCTCCCTCTGGGGGTACCCTCCCCCCCTCCCCCTCCCCTTTCTCTCTTTGTTCTCTTTTTTTTTTTTCTTTCTTTCTCTTCCCCCAACTTCCATTGTGGGTCTTTTTTTTTATATTATATTTTTTTCTGTTGTAGGTTTTTACATCAACGTAAAAAATTGTTCCTTTGCTAATGTGTCTCACACTGCTTGCCATGTTCTTTTTTGTTTGTTCTTCTCGTCGGACATGGGGAGGGGGTGGGGGGGTCTGGATCAGTGAGGGATGTATTTTGTTTTGAAATGTATCGAAAGTAAAAAAAAAATTAAAAAAAAAGGAAGAATGCTCTAACTCAGACTATGAAGATAGGGGCCTTGGGCCAGATGTATAATACCATTTTGCGATCACACACACTAACATTCACAAGAAAACAGGTTTTGTGACTGCAAAATGGCTTTTAGGTATGGATTAAGCCATTCTCACCCACAAAATAGGTTTGGTGATCCATGCTGAATTGCAATTAGAAAAGGATGTGAAAGAGGCTTCTCCTCCTAACGGTGATTTGGTATGGCATTTAATAGGGTGGCAAACCACAAACCATTGATCAGCTACCAATACCTCAAAATAGTTGAGAACTGATTAGCTATTAATGTTAGGTGACCAGGGGAGCACTGCATACGCCTGCTGATATTTTCCCAAATGGGAACTTGTTTTTTTATGTTGTTTTTTTAGCACCACCTGATCATTTAAGGAACACAGTCTGCTTTAAAAATAAAAAAAATCTTATTTGGGAATGCAAACAGTGCTGATGGTCAGCTGTTCTTTGCAGGCTACCATCCCTGTGATTATAGCTAATCTCAGGGGGTCACAAATAGCGACCTTCCTAATTAATATTCATTAAGTATGTCCTTACTGAGACCCTCTGCAACTGGAAATTTTGTGATGTGACTTATCTGTACATAAGTTCAATCGCAAAATTAGAGATAGATCGCAAAACGTCAGTGCGTAGTTTGCGACAACTTTTTGCAACCTGTCTCTTAGTATATCTAACCCTTTAACTCAGTTGCTGAAGAAGAACACTAAGGCAGCTGGTGTCAGGGCAGCATATCATAAGATCCATAAATAGGCATTCCTGCAAGGCCATGCAGGATGTCTCCTAGTTCTTCACTTCTTTACCATAAGATTAGGGACCTAAATAATCAATCACAGAGAAATGTGCCAAGCTTTAATAAATCACTGATCTCCTTTCATATCTCAGAGGCAACGTGGGATTTCTGTAGGAGGAGGAAGGCTCCTGCACCAGTGACACCATATTTGTTCAGTCCCTAAGCTCCCACATTGTACATTTCTGGAGTGACAGACAAAGTTCGCCTGCCTAGAGTGATACAGACATCTCTTCATTGAATATGATCAATCAACTCTTAATGAGAGAATAAACCCAAAAAGTAGTTCACAAGAAAACTGTATCACAGGTTTCTCAGGAAGAGCAGAACACAGGCGTGTTTTCCATCATCTTTCTGGGGGAGTATTTTGGGGAGACAGGCTTGCCATGAGAACATCGCCATTTATGGAGGTCACACCCAGGTAGACGTCCACTGCCCTCAAAGAAAACTGTGACCTTTGCAGAGAAGAGGAAAATGAAGAGGTGTTGTTCACCCCTTAGTTATGCTACTATAAGTTATAGGGTGCTTAGACCCTGATAGACCTGTCAGAGAATCTTTCTGCTATAGGGAAAGGCAAGGGGGCTTGCCCCAAACCATGTGAATTAGTGCATACCTAAATATTATGTTTTTAGCAATTAGTATTGTTTAAGTGCTAGTATCTGCAATTCATATGAGTACGAATGACCCAACGTAATAATAAACACCTTAGCAATTACAAATATAATCAGAGTGAATAAAACGTACACAACAAACAGTGTTCATCACACATGCCTAACTAGTTACTCTTTTGGCTTATAATATGATTGAGTTTGTTGCTACGTCATGTTATAACCCTGCATCCAGGCATACTTTTGGAGCAGATGGTCTTCAATTCAATGTCCCAATAACAGTATACCTCCCTCTCATGCAGCATGAGGGATTGATGTGCTAGCCTGTAAATGTTCAGATAAAATGTTTTAAGCATTTTCATTTTTTCCACTACTAGCATGCCTTCTGCTAAAGATGAAGAGAGTGGGTGCTCAGGTGAGTGTAGAGACACCGTTCTGTACAGGACAGTTTACCCTCATTCACCCCTGAAAAGGAGGAAGGAGGTATTAATCCTGTTATCACCCAGTCCAAATAGGGTTATATGTGTACGGATGCAGGTTGTCTGCCAGCTCCAGTTGGCAGGTTGGCTTTGGAAAGGCTATTTGACTAGGCGGTTATTAGCACTGGTGGGTGGCTAGGGAAAATAGGTTCTTTTGATCGCAATTTGCACGGACAGAACCCTCTGCAGTTCAGCTTCCCATGAGATAGGAGTTAGCAATCCTACTTCATTGCCTTAGGCATCTTCTTGGCAGTAGTGTAACAAAACTCTAGGGGGCCCCCCTGCAAAGTTCATGGAGGAGTCCCCTCCCAGACTTACTCGGGAGCTCTCAGGCCAGGGTACTACTCTGAGGGGCCCCCTGGATCTTGGCCCCGCCCCGCACTGCAGGAGCCTTGGTTATGCCACTGCTTCTTGGGATCCGCTACTGGTTTTGGAATCACTCCTGGGTGCTCTCTTACAGCCCAAGTGAGAGGCGATATTTAAATTGTTGACCGTCAAGGTATTTTTTTTTCTAGCACTGATATCAGACAAGCGTTTGGGTGAATTTTGGACTCTTTTGTGTGCTCCTCTTATCGCAGTTTGACACTAAAACTGGGGCCTTTGTTTGTTCTCATGGTGCTTTTGTATAAAAATATCAACCAGGAAGTTATTCTATTCCTCCTCCAAAATCTTGCCTCCCAGAAGGTAACTTTGCTAGACTTGTTGGTACTGTGGTCACCTACACGACAAGTCCATCTGATTTCAGGAGCTGCAATTCACTGTTTCCCCCCTTTGGAAAAGGCAGAAAGTGTGTTTAGCATTTGGTTTCTTCTCTCCGTAGATGGGTGAGGAGGTTGATTGCAAAGGCTAATATCACATTTGGTAGCGAACAGTCCACTTTTGTTCAGGGAAGTTCGATTGCAGACCTCCGCAGTTCCATTTGTTTTCATCTTATATTACTGGTACCTTGATGGTGAGGGGGCGGAGATTTGCTAAATCTGAGTGTTTGCAACCGCTAAAACACTTTTTTTAAAGGTACTAAACCCATTTAATGATTTGCGAAAGGTTTCTAAATGACTAGATGGTTTTACTTTTCCGAATCATTAAATGGGTTTAGGAAACCCATCATAATCAGTATTTGAAAGGGGCGTATTAAAGACGTCCCTTCCAAATACCGATTCTTTATGGTATTAATGTTTTGCAACCGAAATCCGGTTACAAAATCTTAAAGTTTTACACAGCAAAATCTTAAAGTTTTACACCACCTCAAAGAAGGGGGTAATCCATTCACAAATGGGAAGGAATTCCTAAGGGACCCCTTGACCTCTTTTAAGAAAGCAAGCTGCATTAAATAAAAAAAGATTGCTTTATTTAAAAGCAGTCACAGAACACCCAGGTCAAACAGGATTACTTTAGAAGCCATCCTAGAATCATCTGATGATCTTCCAACTACATTAGAAGTCATTTTCACATCATCAGACATCATCAAGCTCTTGAAGTCATCAGCAAAGCTTAAAAGCTCAGCCTGATGATTTGAGGATGACTTGAAAATGAGTATCTCATGACTTCAGAAGGTGTCATTATTCATGATGATTTAGGGATGACTTGAAAATGACTATCTGATGACTTTAGAAGGTGTCATTATTCCTGAGGATTTAAGGATGACTTGAAAATGAGTACCTAATTACTTTAAAAGATGAGATTGTCCCTGATGACTTTAGGATGATTTGAAAATGAGTATCTGATTACTTCAAAGGTACCATTGTGTTTTCAATAAGATGTTTTTCTTTTGGTGATTTTAACATCAATTGCTGGTTCCTTCATGAGCATGTCCACCGCTTTGGTTTCACTTTCCTAGATAAATTCAAACTGTTGGATGATTGCACGATTAATTGCAGATAAAAGCAAAATGACATAAGTTTTCTTTTATACACACCTGAGCATATGATGTGCTTCAGAGGTTTTTTTTAACACATTTATCTATTTTTGGCACTTTCTTTTAGTGCAAAACAGGTAAAACAAGCATCCAATGTTAAAATGATCATTGCCAATGTTGGCTGTCCAACCTTCCTTGATCCAACTGGCTTCCTCTGGGTCCTTTGAGAAGGGTCCTGAA
Source organism: Calotriton arnoldi (assembly GCA_963921515.1). Lineage (NCBI taxonomy): Eukaryota > Metazoa > Chordata > Amphibia > Caudata > Salamandridae > Calotriton > Calotriton arnoldi. Next base: position 134,402 of record CAWUFW010012745.1, read on the forward strand.
ACCGTAAAATACCAACCGCGACTTTCCCTGTGTTATCTTATGGACATTTGACCCGATGTAACACCTTTGCGCCCTGGCGCCTACAGGTCCCTAGCTACTTAACCTTTGGTAGTTCTGTGCTTCCCCTGGCTTTTTCATCCTTGGATATCAGTCCTGGTTTGGTACTCACTTTGCATTCCATTTTCTTAGTATATGGTTTGGCCCCCCCATAGGGGCCCATGTGTTTTCAATGCTTTACTTACCTGTTCTGAAGCATATTTCTAGGTGTATTGATATCTCCGGGTAGGAGATATACCAAAGTAGTTCTAGTGCTGTGTTTAATAAATACAGAAATATTTTTTGAACACTGGTGTGGTTCTTTCTTGTGTGCAAGCTTCACTGACTGACTGTGTGGTAATGCACCCGCTTTACACCCTGCTGAACAAGCCTTAGCTGCTCTCCACAGTTACCCCTTTAGAGCTTTAGTTATCAGGGACCACTACTATCATTAAGGGTGGCCTGGACTCAGTGCACAGTGCCTCACCAATTGGTGTACACAATATACTGAGCCAGCCTTCTACACACATTCCTTTCCACCGATCAGTTAAACAATTCTTCTGTAGATGGTAAGAACTGGTAAAAATACAAGGCGAGAAGTGAGGGAGATTACAGGGAGACATAGATAAAGAAAGGCAGGAAGATGAACCTGGAAGGAAATGGTTAAAGGGATGATGATGAGGAGCTGGAGAGATTGCATGCTGTGTAAGGGATTTGAGGGGACGTGAAAAAGATAGTAGAGGTTGCTGCTGGTAGGGGTCGGGAGACAGAATGGTATATGGTGTAGAAATGCGACAGGAATATTGTAAAGAAAAGTAAGTAGTATTAGTGAGTGTGATACAACTTGAATGAGAGGAGGTTAGTGAGTGGGTTTAAGAGGAAGAGAGAAAGTGACAAAACACAGTAGGTTCATAGAAAGAAGACAGGGAAGGAGGGTATGGGAACTGGAGGTGGGGGCCTGATCGGCGAGGGACTGAGGTCTTGAAAGGACATTTTTGTGACACCCTGGTCCTCATTGTTCATAAAGGAGATGTGGAAAGACCCAAGAAGGTGCAGCGGTCATGTACTCCCATACTTTGATGATTTTCACTGACAACCTTTGAAATGGTTAAAGGAGGATGGGGGTGGGCATAGAGTGTATGTTGTGGGAGGTCTTGTGAGAGAAGCCCTGAGGTTCAGCCTTGTGTATTATTTTTTGCATCACTTGACACAGAAGGAGCATACTGCAGAAGGCAGTTGTAGGCACGGGATTCCTATAATGTATCTACAAATCTGATCAGCAGTGCTTTGAAAGGGGCTGCCTGGAAGATGTTTTTAAAAAGTGTATTTTGGCATCATGTACTTTGCCTGCTTTGTTTCATTAATTGGTATTTACAGTGCATGTGTTCAATAGTGCAAATACATTTATGTACTATTGGGAGCCTTCATTACAGAATTTTATGTACAAAATAAGCAACTCACTGGGCCCACCTGTTCTTCCCAGTCCCCTTAGACAAGATTCCATAGGGCTATGATGAAAAAGATGGTATGATCTCAGACTAAGACTGGACAAGCTACACAAGCAGTAAGACAGATTTAAAGATCCCTAATAGTACACAATTTAAGAGAGTAGGGCAGATTAATGAGGTGTGGCAGAGAACCGGTTTTGGGTGATAGTATAAGACTAAAGAGATGGAAAATAAATGGTGGGACTATACTTACACTGTCTTGACATTCTCAATTCTGTTGAGTGCTGATACATGTCAAGTTTATCAATGGGAAATGTATGTGCTACAATAGAGTCAATCACTTGCTTATGTACAAGATCAAAGACTTTAGCCTACGTCATCGTGTCTATTCCTCTGGTAGCAAGCACCCACAATCACCAATCACCAATCTATTCTCTTACACTATTCCTGCTAGTTGATAACCCAAACCTTAGTTTAGTGCATCTTAGTACAGCGCTCTCATCCCACAAGTCAACTGGAATGGATAGCACTCACCAACATTATTTTGGAGAACCATTGGGAAAATACGCCTTTCTTGCAAAAGTTACTGGGAGACACAAATTGAGAGCGACGGAAAGGCGAGGCAGACTGAGCTTAAGAAAGAAGGAAAAGAGAGAGAGGGAATAAAGTGGACGAATGTGCAAAGGAGGATGGAAGAATGTGCAGGGACTCTCTCTTTCACAAAAATGGGTAAGTCAATAAATTAACAGGTCGAGCCGACCCAGAGCTGAGCCAAGGGTCTGGCTTGTCTTCTCTTAATGCCCGTGTACAAGCCAAGCCCAGCAACTGTTTGCCATTTAATCAAACTAAAAAAATCACATAAAATATGATAAAGTCCCTTCAAAATTCAAAAAAGTTCATTTCTTTAACATGTGGAAGCTTGGACATTGATACATCCACATTATAGTGCTGCACTGAGAAGTACTTCTTAAAAGTGAACAGTTGTCATGTGAACCCTGTACATGTCCCAGATTATTTGAGATAGATCAGCATTTTAGTCTAATAAATCAAATTGAGTAGGTAATTGCGGGCAGAGCACTCCAAACACTAGGTACTGTGCCCAGAGCATTATCGAGTTGACTCAGTTTTTCAGAATGAAGGATTTCATTTGTGGGAGTGAACGGGGGATAGAACGTACATTTGCATTCATTAGAACGTAGGATTGTTTTTAATAACATTGTATACATGTACAAAAGGAGGCGGGGGCGGCACCACCTGGAACCACGATAGTGTTGCCCACGTTATCTCTAAATGTAAACAGGGCAAGAATGAGTTTACTGATAACAAAATAAGACAGACCCTCCCCCCAAATATCAACCAATGTTCTCCTAATGCAGAACACAAACACTGTTGGCAAGAGACATGATAAACATCGTGCTGATCAGACGTCATTAATTTTCTCCTGATGAGGCCCCTGTTTACTTACAAAATAATTACTACATCAACCCTGAATGCGATGATTTTATCTTTTACATTGTGATGTTTTTTGGTTGTGTATTTTTACAAAGGTGAAATATTGCTTTGCGATTTTTAATCAACAAAAAGGGCAGAGATGGGGCTGTGGCATGAATAGCAAAAACGTACTCGGTGCCAATGGTTGGAAATGAAATTTCATGCACCTAAGAGTGGAAAGACTATGCTGGTTTTATTGCATCAATGTGAACTCCCCCGTGAACTGGATACTGCTGCCCTACGATGAAGAATTGTATTCTATGTCAGGACCGGAGGCTTCTGATTATGCTGTCTCAATTCCTTTACTACTCACAGCAGCCAATGAAAGTGAAACACATTAATAGAAAAACTACAATACCCATGAGGCTTTGAACCACGCCTCCTCATACAACATAGTAACAATGTCCTTTCAATAAAACTCTGAGTCACCATCTTGACTTCCTCTTTCTTTGCTGCTCCGCAGTCAAGATAAGTGCCTCAGTATTATTGAACTGACTTTGTTTTTGCCATGATTTATTACTGTATTGCGTAATTACTATGTTGGGGAACTGAATTTAAGTGAATTGTATGGATGTTGCAGTATTCAAGCTGACGTGCAAATAATAGTCAATTGACAACTATTGGTTCTGCGCGCTCGCGTTCGCCTCTCACCGGTGCGTAGTCTTCTCTTTCCCCCCCAGCGCGTGTTGCGCTGTGTTCTCTCCCCGTTTGGTGTTTCCTTGGGACGCGCCCGGTTATCTCCGGCCGTCCGCTTGTGCGCGCGAGGGGTTGTTCCCCCCCCTCGGAGGGAGCGAGACGCACGCCAGGAGCCCAGTTCGGCGCTGACGTACGTCTCGGGATCCCGCGCGCGTCAGTGCACGCGTGCGGACCCGATACTAACAGCTGGAGCCGACGCCTCTCCCGGGCTGAAACGGGAGTTTTCACGCAGCGGCAGGAGGCGGAGCCGGTACCGGGCCATAAATACTGTCTATTTCGATACCGCGCACATGAACAACACTGTAAAAAATTAACCCTTAACGACCAGCTACTGCTGTACTGAGTCGAATCAATTTTTGGAGACCCTGACACAGCAGGCTTTGGGGGACTTAACCCCTTGTTAGACCTACTGGTAGGGCGTATTGGTACCTCTGTGGCCCCCCCTGCCCCAGCTTGCTCCCAACCGACGCCCTGGTTCCTGGGAGGACTTGAGGCTGTATAATTGGACTTACCCTTGAGGATTGAGATTAACCACGTGTGTGGCTAAGGATGTCGGACTGTGAGGTCTATGAGGAGGAGGTGGCTGCGTGTGACACCCTTGGTGGTGATGAGGTTGATTACTATTACGAAGAGTCCATGGAGGACATCATAGATAAGAAACTAGATGCCAGGTTAGATAAAATGCTATCCTCGGCGCTTATGCCCATCTCCCAGCGCTTAGAGCTTCTCGATGCAGGAAAGCCCGCCCCTGCGCTTAACCCAGACCCTGTTCCTCCTTCTGAGGCCCCTGCTGATCAGTCGTGGCCACACGCATCTGTGTATTCCTCCATTTGCAAATCCAAAGAACAGGCCGCTCTGGAGACTCCTAACCCTATTCCTCCCCCCCCCGTTATCCCCACCCCAGTGCTTATCACCACTACTGATGCTGGCACCGACACAGATTCCTCACAAGAGTCTAGACCGCGCAAACGCGCAAAAAAGCGCAAGCACGCAGCGTCCCCTCCAATCCCTACCACCCCTTTCCGATTTGACCCGTCGGTCATTGTCCATCCCCGCTCCGCCGACTGGGCCCCCCCTTCAGCGGTCGCAGAATACATGCAAGCACACCTCCGGAAAGGGTTTGATAAGGATGTCCGAGCGAGACTAAAATCCGAATGCCCCGTCCCGACTTAGCGCACAAAGTAGCCTTTACTCCCGAAATTGATTCATCCATGTCAACTTTCCTTAAAAAGTATAAGAAAGACCCGAAAAAAGGCATTGACCGCGCCCTTATGGCCTGTCAAGACAAAGTCCTTGATGTCTCCGGGCCCCTAGCGAAGATTCTAGAACTAGCCTTGCAAGCGCAGGAGACAGGGGCGGCCATTCACCCGGAGGTGTTAGCCGGTTGGACCCAAAGAGCCATTTGCCTGCTAGGAAATGCGAACTGTGCTCTCTCCTCCGAGCACAGGAAATCAGTCCTGCTTCGAATTGACCCTCAATTGGCGGATCTGGCAGATGCGGAACCAGGTCCCCTCGCTGAGGGACAACTCTTTGGGGACAAGTTCGTCAAGGACATTGCCAAGTTTGTCAACACATTTGCATCATTGGACAAATCGCAATCTTCACTCAAAAGAGTGTTCCACCAGGTCTCTGGCAGGGCCGGACGCAGCAGGGGACGCGCGACCGGCCGCTACTCTAACCCCAGTCCTCAACGTGGCTTCGCCCCGCGATGCAGGGTGAACACACAAGAGCCCGAGCAAGCGGGATTCTATCCCACCAGGTCACGTGGCTTCAGGGGCAGATTCAACAGAGGTGTCAATCGAGGATACAAGAACTTTGACAACCAATCCTCTGGTAAGTGCATCTCTATTCCCCAAGATTCCTTTGGGGGGCAGATTAGCGTTTTTTGTCAAGAACTGGAGGCAAGTGACGTCGGATGCGTGGATCCTGCAGACTGTGCAGGGATACCAGATAGAGCTCACACAGGTTTCGGCTCAGACGCAGATCCCTCCCCCTCTCCGTTTTTCCCTTCAAGAACAAACTTTTATAGACTCCGAACTGGTGGAGCTTTTGGACAAGCACGCCATTGCAGTGGGACCCTTCATACCCGAAGGCTTTTGCAGCAACGTGTTCTTAGTCCAAAAGAAAGGAGGGGGCCAAAGATTGGTCTTAAACTTAAGAGATTTCAATCCTTTCGTGGTCTACCGGCATTTCAAGATGGAAGGGATCCATCTTCTACGAGATCTGCTCCTAGACGGGGATTATATGGTACGGCTGGATCTCAAATACGCCTACCTCACGGTGCCTGTTTGCCCCTCCCAGCAGAAATGTCTTCAATTTCAGTGGAAGGGGCAATGGTACCGGTATTGCTCTCTACCATTCGGCCTGTCCTCAGCGCCTTGGGTGTTCACGAAACTGTTGAAACCAGTGACCTCTCGGTTACGGGAGATGGGCGTGCGGCTCATCATTTATCTCGATGACATGCTTATTCTAGCCCAGGACCAAAGACTTCTCCGCACAAACCTGCATTGGGCGATTTCCCTCATGCAGGAGCTAGGCTTTGTGATAAATCTGCAGAAGTCAGTGACCTCTCCTTCCCAACTAATAGAGTTTTTGGGGTTCCAAGTCAACTCAATCTCAGCTCAGCTGCTGCTGCCGATGACCAAGGTCAGATCGATCAAGAGGGAAATTTCTGCCACTCTGAACAAGCAGACTATCTCGCTTCGCGTGCTAGCACGCATAGTGGGGCTTCTTGCCTCCTCCATTCAAGCGATTTTCCCCGGACCCCTGCACTACAGAGCGTTACAGCGCCTCAAGATATTTTATCTTCAGAAAGGCTTCCATTACGACCATGTGATCCCCCTATCAGAGGAAGCTCGAGAAGAGCTTCACTGGTGGTTGGACCACATGGTGGCTTGGAACGGCAGGGCGATTTTTGGTACCTCCCCGGACGTCGTTATAGAATCCGACGCCAGCAGATGGGGATGGGGCGCACGATGTGGAGACTTCTCTACCGGCGGGCGATGGTCCGCCGACGAGTTGCATCTACACATCAATTGCCTAGAACTTCTGGCCGGATCGTTCGCCATAAAGTCCATTTCGCCAGTCAAGGGCAACTGTTGCATCCTTCTGCGGATGGACAATGTGTCGACGGTGAGGTACATCAACCGCCTAGGGGGAACACGATCGAGAATGTTGGCCACGATTGCGAAGGAGTTTTGGCATTTTTGCCTGGATCACAAAATCTCAGTGATAGCAGAATATCTCCCAGGCAGGTTGAACAAGGTGGCGGATTGGAACTCCAGATTTCTGTGTCCTTAATAGAATCTAAAATTCTTGTCGCGATAGCTGGAAAATGTTGTATTCCTACAAGCCGACCTTGCAATCACGGTATTTTTGTGAAAGAGGGGGAAACTAAACCCTTAAATGAAACACAATGCAACCGGATAAAGAGAGGCCCATTGGGGCACTGACAAGCTAGAAACGCTAGTCTCTAGCTTTCATTGTGCTAGAAACGCTAGTCTCTAGCTTTTATTGTGCTAGAAATGCTAGTCTCTAGCTTTTATTGTGCCTTATGGGAGAAGGACAACATAAAAGGTCACAGGCATTGAAAAAAAATTAAACAGTCCTATCTGTTTTTTGAGGGACAAACAATACAAGAGGTGCGGCGCTGGGACTCGAACCCGGGTCCTTGCAATTAAAAGAGCAGGTCTTGCCGCTCAGCCAAGTAGCCCCCTCACATACACACCTAGAAATAGCCTAAATGCTTTATTTTCCAAATTACATTCTCTGCTTCCCACTCACCTTTAAGCAGGTACCTGAATAAATCGTAGGTGGACTCACAAAAACCCAATGCACATCCGGTAGCGCCGGAAGTGATGTCATTGCTCTGCAGCACCAGTGGAATGCCGTGAGGGTGCAATGGTGCATGGAGCACGATAGCTCGTACTCGGTCTCTTTTTTTCCAGAGGTTTGCGCACATTTGCTAGCAACGGAAAACTGCATTAATTCCGGCATCTCAGGTAAGCTTGGGCATGCGGGACCGGTTTGGGGAAAATTGGGTCGGGGATTCATGTGTGCTTATACTCGCCTGGTTTGTTTGTGGCCAAAATTTCAAAAAGGTCAGACTGATCTCCTAAACGAGGGAATTGGTGCTTACCGGTCTGGGAGTAATGTCTTTCCCTGTGTGGTTCTCCCACAGGCCAGGTTGCAGTGCCAGGGGAGGTCTGCTTGAGCCCTGCCACCCGACCAGGCACTCATAGCAGCAAGGGGGAGGTGTGGTGCTGTGCTGTGCCCATTGGAGGACAGCACTCTATCCGGTTGCCACCACAACCAGCATAAGTAAATCGGCAGTTGGGGTTAGAAAGCAACGCTTCTCATTACAAAGTGAATCTGAGCCATTAATGGATCACGTTTAATTTCAATGGCGGGACATGGCCTGTCCCTGTAGGATGTTCACCACCAGCACAGAAAGCGGCAGCCCCAGTGCTGATCTGGGATGCCACCATCTAGTGCCGCAGGATGGAGGCCATCACTCGACCTGCTTGCCAAACATCTCTAGGTTGCTGTGTGCAATGGGTAGGCCTAAGGCAGTTAACCTGATCCTGCCCTTTGCAGAGTCTTGCCCCCCCCCAACCATTATTTGCCATGTATTCTCGCTATACTGAGGTCCCAGAGTAGCACCAAGCAGCTCACTCGCACCATCGCCGGGGCCTGGAACTAATAATAATCTGCAGATTGCTGGCGCCCTTTGCTCCCCAGCTGCTATCCCTTAAACTGAGGATGAGCGCTCTGCATCTCCTAAAGGGCCCAGTGCTATAGACATTTCCCTCCTCTAGATCAAGAATAATGTGCGGTGGTGGGCGCGATCCTGTTCTCTGCTCCCTGCTTGTCCTTCCCTGGGGGGAGACGGAGCTCCCACTCTCACTGCCTGACTGTGAGCCACCTCCCTGCATTAACCGTCCCTGGTACTACACTTTCTTTGTGAGGGCACATGCGGTAGCGGCCTAATGGAACATGTCCCCACCCAAGCCTGTATTGAGGAGTCCCTCATTAATGCCCCACGAAAGGATTGTCGTCAGCACCCTCCTTTCGCACCCACAACTACGGCATGGGTGCAGGGATAGCCAAAGCCGCTCTACATAACAGAGCGAGATAGCCGTGGGAAGTGATGCACAAGCTGCACGAACTAGCCTGTAAGACGTGTCACACGTTCTATACCACACCTATTGACTGCGTCGTGGTAAATTATAGCTCGCTTCCCCCAGTGGGTGGTGCGGCAGTAATAGGAAGGTGTCCCACCTTAACCGAGTCTCACCCGGATTTCCATCCATAGCGCAGGCTAGGCAAGGTGTTTTCGACGCCTGATGTGCAATGCTAGTGCCTGCATTGATGCAGTTTTGCCTGCTGATAGTGCTATCTCCTGGGAGAAGTGATCACTGCGGGAGGGTTAGGCCTCTTTGTCTGGCAGGGAACCAGGTTTCTGTTCCATGGTCATGACTTCTGGGTGGCAAAATACTTTAATGCAAGCCCTTGTGAATACTGAATTCTGTTTTCTCATCCTGCTGGGCCTAACCAGCCGTCCATCCTTCAGAGGTGGATGCATTCACTTTGTTTCAACCGCAGTAGGCATCGTGCCTTGGTGCTGGTTTCGAGATGAGATGGGGACATCTGTGCAGTACAGTTCCTAAGAGTGGCAGGGGTGCAAACTAATGAAGGTCTTGTTGCTCTAAGTTCAGCATGGTTGGCGGTGCTGCAGTGCAAATCTTTGCAACTGTCGTGTTGACCGAGCATTTTCCTTATTCAGTAGTGTGATTTTAAATTCCACCGCCCGCACTCCGGAGAAAATTGTACTATGTTGTACCGAATGATGCGACAGGGTCTGGGTTCTAATGCCCAGCCAGCATTCCATTCAGGGCGCCAACGCACCCTTGTGTGCCCCCCCCCTCCCCTCAGAGTAAGGTTGTTACCTGTGTTGGGCACAGTGGGCGCTGGAGGTTGAAAGGAGGGCATCGATGGTGGGCACGGTAGGATGGTTGGTCGTGCACATTACTGAAGAAGGTGCCTGTTGCCTCTAGTTACTGTAGTGGCATGGACCTGGGTCCATCAGTTTTACACCGATGGGTTGCAGGATGCGGACTCGGACTGCAGTCCACAGACCACGTGTGGTGCAGGTATAGCAGGGGGACAATTGCGGCCTAATCACCATGCCCGCCGTCTAGGGAAATTAAAATTGAATAGTGCAGAGAGAGTTAGGGCGGAACAGGAGCAGTGCCCTGGGTCCGACCCCTGGCGATCCCTCCATTTGGCTGTAAAAGATAGATTTTACAGATATAAAGGGATAGACGAAGAAAAGGAAACCCCTTGCCTGCCTCATGTAAGGTGGGTGCCACAGAGCACTCTGCACCTCCTAATGGGCCCAGTTTTCCGGTCCAGGGAGGACCTGGCTTGGCAGTTTGGGCTCGCCTGTTCCCATGAGGCACAGGGTCAAGACTGATTTGCATATGGCCAGGTCTAAACTGGGGTTGCGCAGTGAGCTAAAGAATGATGGATTTAACCCAGATCTCTTGACTGGGGGTGAATGTTTTGATTTGTTCTGCATTCCGTCCATCAATTGTGTGTCTTTTACAGAGCAGTTTGAGGCAGGTAAAGAAGGACTGGGAGGGGCAGCCACCATACCAACCCTTAATATGAGAGAGCGCTGACGCCAGGCACCTTTGGTGCATCGACATTATGGGTGTTAGGTAGGGCGCACGGATGGCTTGCAGTAGTCCAACAAGAGGTAGGTTTTTGCTAAACTCCCTCACTCTCCAAAAGTTAGTCCTTCCTCACCCTACAATGTCCATCATTCTGTCTTTTCTACCTCATTCCTCTTCACTTGATAACTCGTCCATTCCAAGCGTCAACACAAAAAAGGAATACAAATTGATACCCTTTGCTGGCTGATTTGTAGAGTGTGAAACCAGAGGTCCTCTTGCTAAATCACGGCTTACCTGCTTAAAACATGTGATTTCATACAAATATTTGATTTCAACAAAATCCTTTTTTTCATTACGTTAAATTGGTAGTTCTTCTCAGTGCAATGCTACCACGTGATGTATTAATGTCAAAGATTCTGTATATTTCATATGCTTTAAATTTTGAAGAAACCTTTTTTCATATTTTGTGATGTTTATATGATTTACAACGCAAAGAATTTCAGGTCTCAGCTCTACCCATTAATTTGCTGGCCTGTCTGCATGTAGGAGCTTCTAAGTCAACCATATCTCAGATGTTCACTGGCCTAGGACTGAAAGGATGCCCCTGAAGGCATCCAATCCCCATGCTGCAACCCCCCACAGCAGGGGCTGCAATGCCTGCATTACACCCCCAGAGTCAGGGTGCCTCCATCACTGCTGCTGCATGAACGTTGGTGTGTAGTGGTTTTACTTCAAATTAAGGGGATATTCGCTTCATGTGGCCAGTTTCCCAGCAGGTTTTTATGTCCCACTAATTTCCTAATTCGCCAGCTGCTACTGAGCAAGCAGGAGGCTGCTGTGTAGCTAATGCAGAACAAGGTTCTCAGTGGTCAAATGATGTCACTTGTCCCTTCTATTAGGCCGTGTGTGTTTAGATCGGGTGTCTCCAAACCTTTCTATAATAGGAGCTACTTGTGTTTGATGAAAATCACCGAGCTACTAATATTAGTGCTGAAAATATATCCCCATCAGACAGGATTACATTGGTGGGCACCCTATGAAAGAATACAAACAGTAGTCACCTCAATGCAGGATTGCCTGCAGTCATCACTTCAGTGCATCAGGTAGGGTCGCCAAAAGCAATATTAAGAAGACTTTGTTAATCTGGACCCATTTACATGGGTTATACACACTCTCACTCTCAGACTCTCACTGACAGACAGACTGACTCACAGACAGACTGACTCACAGACAGACTCTCACTGACAGACTCTCACTGACAGACAGACTGACTCACAGACAGACTGACTCACAGACAGACTGACTCACAGACAGACTGACTCACTGACAGACTCTCACTGACAGACTCTCACTGACAGACTCTCACTGACAGACTCTCACTGACTCACTCTCACTGACTCACTCTCACTGACTCACTCTCACTGACTCTCCCACTCTCTCACTAACTGACTCTCCCACTCTCTCTCACTGACAGACTCTCCCACTCTCTCTCACTGACAGACTCTCCCACTCTCTCTCACTGACAGACTCTCCCACTCTCTCTCACTGACAGACTCTCCCACTCTCTCTCACTGACAGACTCTCACTGACAGACTCTCACTGACAGACTCTCACTGACACTCTCTCACTGACTGACTCACTCTCACTCACTGACTGACTGACTCTCACTCACTGACTGACTCACTCACTGACTCACTCGCACTCACTCTCACTCACTGACTCACTCACTGACTGACTCACTCTCACTGACTGACTGACTCTCACTCACTGACTGACTCACTCTCACTGACTGACTGACTCACTCTCACTCACTGACTGACTCACTCACTGACTCACTCTCACTCACTCTCACTCTCACTCACTGACTCACTCTCACTCACTCACAGACTCTCACTGACTCTCCCCCCTCTCTCACTGACTGACTCTCCCCCCTCTCTCTCACTGACTCTCCCACTCTCTCTCACTGACTGACTCTCCCACTCTCTCACTCTCACTGACTCTCTCTCACTGACTCTCTCTCACTGACTCTCTCTCACTGACAGACTCTCACTGACTCTCCCTGACTGACTCTCACTGACTGACTCTCACTGACTGACTCTCTCACTGACTCTCTCACTCTCACTGACACACTCACTGACTGACTCTCCCACTCTCTCACTCTCTCACTCTCACTGACAGACTCTCACTGACTCACTGACAGACTGACTCACTGACAGACAGACTGACTCACTCACTCACTCTCACTGATAGACTCTCACTGATAGACTCTCACTGACAGACTCTCACTGACAGACTCTCACTGACAGACTCTCACTGACTCATGACTCACTCACTGACAGACTCTCACTGACTCATGACTCACTCACTCACTCACTGACTCACTCACTGACTCACTCACTGACTCACTCACTGACTCACTCTCACTGACTCATTCTCACTGACTCACTCTCACTGACAGACTCTCACTGACAGACTCTCACTGACTCTCCCACTCTCTCACTGACTCTCCCACTCTCTCTCACTGACAGACTCTCACTGACAGACTCTCACTGACAGACTCTCCCACTCTCACTGACAGACTCTCCCACTCTCACTGACAGACTCTCACTGACAGACTCTCCCACTCTCACTGACAGACTCTCCCACTCTCACTGACTCTCCCACTGACACTCTCCCACTCTCACTGACTGACTCTCCCACTCTCACTGACTGACTCTCCCACTCTCACTGACTGACTCACTCACTCTCACTCACTGACACTCTCACTGACTGACTCTCCCACTCTCTCTCACTGACTCTCCCACTCTCTCTCACTGACTGACTCTCCCACTCTCTCTCACTGACTGACTCTCCCACTCTCTCTCACTGACTGACTCTCCCACTCTCTCTCACTGACTGACTCTCCCACTCTCTCTCACTGACTGACTCTCCCACTCACTCTCACTGACTGACTCTCCCACTCACTCTCACTGACTGACTCTCTCTCACTGACTCTCTCTCACTGACTCTCTCTCACTGACTGACTCTCACTGACTGACTCTCTCACTCTCACTGACTGACTCTCTCACTCTCACTGACTGACTCTCTCACTGACTGACTCTCTCACTGACTGACTCTCTCACTGACTGACTCTCACACTGACTGACTCTCTCACTGACTGACTCTCTCACTGACTGACTCTCTCACTGACTGACTCTCACTAACTGACTAACTGACTGACCTTCACCCTCCTGTTATTTATGCCCCCCATAACAAAAAAAACACAACAAGCAACCATTGGGACAGGCAGATACAAGTTGCCAGCATTGAAAGGACAAAAAAACTCAAGACATTATTTTTAATACTTTTTAGGTCTCGCCTACGCAGCGCGCATGCGCTGCATAGGCAAAAAGACCTTTTGGAATCGCTTCGGCTTTTCAGCCAAAAACGTGCACGCGTTCCATTGCCTTCAATGGCAACGCGTGCACGTTTGGCGATTCACTTGCGGGAGCGAGCGGCGCCATATGGTAGCAATTATCGCTCCTGGCGCCGCTCGCTCCCGCAAGGAAACGCTTTCACTTTGCCAACAGTTTTTTTTTTACTTGAGGCGCGCACGCTTGTCCTTATTGCCCCTTTCCCCTGCTGCAAAAACTGGCCGCTTAGTAGCTGCTGGCGGGTGAATACACTCACTATCCACGTAGTGTACAGAGGGATAGCGGTGGCAGGCGTGGTTGCTGCAAGGGATAGTGGTGGCAGGCTCAAATACTGCTAAATGCAGTTCATGTAGGAAAAATAGCAAAGGGAGAAGCAGCCTCCCTGTGTGGTTTCTTTTTCTTTTCCCCTTTTTCCCTTTTTTTTCACAATGCACTGGGCGGGTGCGGGACCTCTCCACTTCCCACTTTTACCCACCGCCTCTGCAGTCTCTAGAAATTGGAAGCAGGGGCGCGGGGGTGCCCAGCACCCCACTTACCACTGCTGCTGCCTCTGGAAATGAAAGTGAGAGAGCACAGGGCGGGCGAGCTCTCGGATAGGTGGTTGCAGGCCCTCTCCGCTTTTGCCCACAGCCTCTGCAGCCTCGGCAGTCTCTAGAAGTTGAGGTGAGGGGCGGGGGAGCACCCGGCACGCCGCTTACAGTTGCCACTGCTCCGATACGCTCGCTCTCCGTGCTCCGCTCGCTCCAGCTCCTGCAGCGTGCTCTTCTGGGTCAGTCCGCAATCCTTCCGATTACTTGCAGCAGTTCTGTGTTGCCGATATGGGAATCTCTAATTTTGAATGTCTCTTCTTGCCTCACCTCGCCGAGTAGGAACCCTTCTTCCTGACCCGGGCGGTGGCCTTGTGGGAAATGGTCCAAGACTGTATCAAGAGCAACATTAAAATCTCTCTCTAAAAATAAAGTACAGTGTCTCAATCCAACAATCTTTGCTAAATATGAAAGATGTTGCCTTTCATGACAGACTTTTCTAGAGTTGTATTTACCCACTGAGATGACCTTTGTTATGATTACTTTTTCTGTCCATCCTAATATCTTCAGTTTTTACTTAAGGATGCTCGTTTCATAACATACTTGCACTTCTCTTCTGAGGTGCGTGTGGAATGCGCGTGCCACTGAAGGTAGAAACGCGCGTGTTTATTCAAGATGCCAGGGCTGATTCCAGTCCCTGCGCCTCCACGTGTCCTGTTTCCACTGGCCCCTGTGTGCAGCTTCATGGTCTCGCCCTGGCAGCCCATGTGCTGGAGGAGCTAAGCTCAAGGCGCTACTTCTGGCTCTGCGGGGCGCCTCTTCCAGCCCACGTCATTAGTGCTTAAATAGCCAGGCACACTCAATAAATTAATAAGTCAATGAAACGGGTCCTACCTAACTTTGCAAGCAAAACACACTTCTTTTTCGCAACAGTGTGCGCAAGAAGCCATAAGGATATAGAAGCGAGTCTTTTCTCAGACGATTAGTTTAGGTAATTTGTGTTTCATGCAACACATATGTCTTCGTTGGGGTAACTGACTCACCTCTAGGTGTCTGGGTGAGTTTAGGGTGTCAGAAGTGTTCCTGGAGGGGCTTGTTCGGGAGCTCCGGAGCTGAGCTTAAAAGCGTTGCTAGTTTCTAACAGTGCCTGAGGAGATCAGACTACATGCACATCCAGTCCTTGGCCTCTCTGCACAGCGCTATGTGGCACTCACCTATGTGCCAGTAACATAGCAACGGTACCACAGCCCCTAATGCATGCAAGGAAAATGTGGCCATCATAACCTGGGTTGGCAGTAAAAAAAAAAAAAAAACGAATTGGTGTGCTGTGAGCTTTTCGTAGCCCTGGGGGGTCTGCTTTGCGAAGGACTTCTTGGGTTAATTCTAAAAACCTCCTTGGAAATGCATTCTGCCCATTACTTACAGTTGACTTCATGTTTTGTAATTCACAATTGCTTGCTTTCTGTTTGCTGGCTTAATTTATTTTAGGCTGTCCAGCATCTAGCATCTCTTTGTCCCACCCATGGCGCATAGCCTGTTTATAATGTGCTGCATAACTAAACACTTATAAGGTCCCAAAGGCGAGACCTATTGGCTATGCCAATGCTTGTTTAATATGGTTGTTCAGTTGTACATAATGCTTTTTTGGTCATATCTAAGGTAACAAAAATGCTTCTGACACTTCTTTATTATAACTTTTCAGCATGCTGCAGACTTCTGTACAGCACAGCTTAAAGACATAGGTAAAGTCAATATCTCTGGCTAAACACTTATAAGTTCCCAAAGGCGAGACCTATTGGCTATGCCAATGCTTGTTTTTAAGATGCATAGGAAATTGCATTTCCACTTGTATGGCCTAATTATGATTTGCTTTCTCTCTAAGGAAATGGTATATAACTCATTGTCCATTATTAACCAAAATGAAAGCTATTCTGTTGGCCCTGGTTCTGCCTGGAAGAGGTGTGTGTACAGTTACAAGCTGAAGTGAATGCTTTACAAGCCAAAAACGAACACTTAAAAGGTAAGTGGTTGATATTCTACCTAACGACGTAAACTGCAACAAATTTCCACTAACAATCCTTTTATCCCACCCAAACACATGCATCGCCAAAAAAGTATGCCTGTTGTGTGTATTATATTTATTATCTGCTGCCTTTAACAACTCTATTTATTTCATTATAGCACAGTTGCAAGGCACTTGCAACAGTGAGTTGGCTATACAGCATTTGCTAGCTGCGCTGTCTGCTTTGACAAGTTCACAGAACTTAACATATACAGCGGCCTCAAAAATATGCAGTCGATCATTCATGGTACAAAAGGTACTTGTTTTCTTTTCCACTCTTTTGGCATACAATTTGTGTTGTAATTTGTAAACATTAGTGCAAAATTAAAGTTTATATAGGACAAACCATGTAGATTTCCTGCATGACAAGACTTTCAAATCTTTCTGCATGCAATGTGTTTTAAATAGGGCTGCTTTCTTATGGAGCTAACCCAGCAAATCTGAGATTGTTAGCTATGTACAAATGCCAAATCAACATCAAAGTACCATGACTTCTAATATTTTTTTCTATGTAACCTAACATAATGCCAAATCGTTAATAGTTGTGTTATTTTGCAGACTGATATGCAGCAGTTGGTGAAGGATTCAAATGATCCTTCACGGTTCAGAACTGTTCTTGTGCCAAAGAGAATTGCACAAACTCTTGGAGGAAGACAAGCATCTCGGGACAGTACTGGGTTTCTTCTGAATGGTGTCGGAGAAATACTTTTTTCACTGAAAGAATTTACATCTGCAAAAGGTATATCGAAGGCTCGTGCTGGAACAGCTGTTTTTGATGAGGAGATGGTTGATGCATTATTTGGTAAGATACGGCAAATGTTCAAATTAACAGTCAGTAGATCTAGAACTATGAAAATATATTAATACACATACAGTGTTAAAATATGTTTGCATATGTGGTCCTGTATCATATTATTGTTCAAGGACTCCATCCCGCTTAACTAACCGCAGTCTGCAAAAGAGCAATTTGGAGGGAGGTGTTTATAATTTATTAAGATTTTTTGCTTAGTTTGCACTAAGATGGCATGCAAATCTGGCGCAAAGCCTTGAGTTGGGATTCAATTTCAAAATCTGTTAGTCCCGGTGAGGGGATCACACTGAATGAATGGGTGATGGCAAACTGCACTTATAAAACACTGTGCTCACAGCTTTTATTTAGACCTGATCAGTTCTCCCAATAATTAGATCAGTTGCCCTGTTCATTCCTAGCACTTGGTTGGAAGCTCCTATTTGGATTGCTGGTCAGTATGGTAGTTTCTTGGACAGTTTTCCAAATATGAATAATGCAAGTAGAGTTCAGACTCAACATGGCTGCCACCACGATGGTTTTGTAAATGAAATCTGGTATCGATAACTTTCTGTTTGCAGATGAAGCGTGACAGCGTCTGGTGAACATGACTAAAGCACATATGTTTGTTTCGATGCCTCTACATCGGTACTTGAATCAATCTTTCTTTCAAGTACCCCAGTATTTCAAAAGGGTGAAAGAGGCAGAAGACAGCCTGCTACTTGGGACTGGAACTATCATTAGTGCAGCAGGTGCATTAGGGACCAGTAGCAAGGGGGGGGGCTATACACCCCAGTTATATGTAGTGGTGTTTTGTGTTCGATTTCTGTTGTTAGTGTTTGCTCTTTTATAATTCTCACATTTATTGCAAATTTTGAGCTATAGAAAAGTACCCCTGCTCTTAGCCCTGCCCACTCCTGCTGCCTCAAGTCTTGTAAGAAGTTTTGGAGGGGCCAGCTTCAAAACATTTTACATCGGGGTGGTGGGAGCTCATTGCACATAATGCTAAAGACCTTTGTTGTAGACGGACCTCTTCTGTCTTCTTCCTGAAACTCCAGCAGATTTCCTGAATCCACAACTTGCTGCTTCCCTTTTAAGTTCATAAAGGAACATTTTCTTTCTTCACCTCCTGCCCCCCTCTTCATCAATGCCTTGCTGTCACCTGTGCCTCTTTTACCAAGTGCCCATAATGTTGCACTCATGAGCCCTTGTAACCATAACCTTATCTCTCCGGGCACACTATATAAAATAACGGGATTGGAACATTTTAAAAGCCACCCAGCCCTATTATTAAAAACCTAAATTAGTGATGGTAACATGATACTGATGCATGTTAATTTCTTTTTTCCCCAGAGTTTATAAAGCTTGTGTGTAGGGCCAACGGCTGGTCATCACTGGACAGCAGAACTATGAGAAGGAAGCTGGCTATAAAGATTTGCAATGCTAGAAGAGGAATAAAGAAAACTCAGAATCTAGAAACAAACAACAAAGTTGCTGGTTTTTGCTAAGCCTTTTTGTTCTTTTTATAGTATTCTGGCCTTTTCCCCCCTCTTGTACAGTGTCCTGGACTTGCATTTTGTTCTCTTGTTCGGTATCCTGGCCTCTATGGGGCCAAATGTGTGCTTTAGATCAATAAAATTATATGTTGACACATTCCCTTTGATGCATTTTCCTTTAACCATTATTTTGTTCAGTCTTTTGCCGCTGGTCACCATGTAAAACAGCTTCAGATAATGCTCAGTACTTCAAAGTAAGGCAAGTCCCAGTGAGTCAGGAGTATGGGAGTAGTGGCACAAGTTAAGCTTATCTGAATGCAAAGTATAACATTGCTGCAGACCACTACTTTTGTATGCATACAGTATTTCTACAGCACAAACCTAGCCAAAAGGAACATTTCTCAGATTTATTTGATACAGTACCCACCTCTCACAGTAGAGTTTAAAAAGTAATCTTTCCAAAGCAGGGGAATATTGATCTGATTATTAGGACCACATTTATGGAAGTTTTGTGTTTGGTTTGCTTAAGTTTTATAATGCAGACTTGATGTAAAACCCTCTTCAGGATTTGCAAACCAAAGGAAATTGTTATTTGGTACAACACTCATCTGAAATGGGAAAGGTTTTCAAGTTTGTCTATGCATAGTATTTTTTGTACTGGAAGGTCCCCTTCCAGTACAAAACCTAAGCTAGACTCTCGCAGACACCTTTGCACTATAGTGCAGATGTGTGTGCATGGTGCTCAACTGCTTAATGGTGCAGTATTGCAAGGGAGAGGGGTAGACATGGCACTTTCCTGCTCTCTCACTGTTACGCAACGGACCAAATTTGGATGTTGCGCTGCATTCAGTTGCAGTTTTATCATTCTGAGCCTTACTTTAGAACTCATGGCATTGCAAATAATTCATGGTATTTTGTAAAGAAGGCATATTACATCCAAGTGGCCTGTTTTTGACAGGAAGGTACATTGAGGAGGTGGTCCTCTAAATATTTCCCTACCAGCAAATCCATAATCCTAAACTAATATTGGGACCCTGCAAAGGAATACTGGCAGTCGGCTAATGTGCTTGTAACATGAAACTGTCAAGGTGTAATCCACCCCTTAATTTATTAGGAATCCACAGCCGCTCTAATTTATTCATTAAATCATATAGGAGTTATCTACATTTGGCCTGCAGTTGGCATAAAATCCTCCAAGAGTATTTCACAATCATCTGAAAGACCTTATGTAGTCATTGTTTATTAATCCACACTCATTCTGTAGTTGTCCTAACATAATCCTGAGTAATGCATGCTCATTTTTGAGTTGTCATTAAATCATCCTAGAGTAATCCACACTCATCCTGAAATTGTCATGGGATCATTCCAGAGTAATCAGCAGCCATCCTGAAGCGGTAATAGGATCATCCTAGAGTAATCCACAGTCATCCTTAAATTGTCTGGAGCCCATCCTGGAGTAATTCACACTCATCCTGAAGTTGTCAATTAGTATTCAAGGAGTTGTAAAAGGTCATCACTCCCTGCCAGTGGAAGTCATCAGAACATCATCCTGGAGTAGTTTCTCTGATGACTCTATAGAGTCATCGCATTTAAATATTCTGCCCTATAGGCATACTTCAGGATGGTTGGGATGACTGCCCCAGATAATTGCAGGAATAGCTCAGCTGAAGTCATCAGATGGCTTCAGAATGACTCCAGGATGATCTTCCTTTTTGACTAGGGGGTCTGCTGACCCCATCAGGAAACCATTCCTGATTAAACTCAAAAGTAATAGGTCACAATTTACGAGGTACCTCATTAATATTAATAGGGTAGGTCGAATTGCGACCGACTACGATTCTGTATTTTGTTAATCAACCTATTAATACGTCAGTCGTTTCACAAAATAAGAAGGCATTCCGTACAAACTGGTGCGCAGATTACAACACCTTATACCTAATGCATGCTTGGTACATGAGCCCCTTGGTGCTGACAGGAGGCATTAAGTATTGAACCCTTTTAAGGTCCCTCCAATGGGTAACAGGAGTCAGAAAAGAGTGAAATGAGGAGAAAAGAACGCTACTGTAATTACGGCAGCAGAGTGCTTGTCTGTAGGGGTGCTGACGCACATCATTTACTAACAAATGACAGGAGAACCATGGATAGATAGAAATGGGGATTGGCGGTGAGTCATCGGAGCAGCACATGTATACAGCCTTCGCACGACCGAGTCTGTGCCCAGTAGCATCAGGAACCCATTTGGTGAGAAGGCCTTGGAGTCTTGAGTGACG
Source organism: Calotriton arnoldi (assembly GCA_963921515.1). Classification (NCBI taxonomy): domain Eukaryota; kingdom Metazoa; phylum Chordata; class Amphibia; order Caudata; family Salamandridae; genus Calotriton; species Calotriton arnoldi. Next base: position 155,305 of record CAWUFW010012745.1, read on the forward strand.
AACTTAAGTTGGCGCCTGACGGCGGCTGCAGTATCCTAGGCACCTGATGACCCTGTAATGCCAGGCTATCAGTCGGTGATTGCAGCAAATGCTCCTGTCAGAAAAGGCTCATTTCGCCGATCCCGTTGACCAGCTTGTCATTATAAAGCTTTCCATTTTCACTCTGAAGAACAGCCGCCTGTAGTGTGCCTCTGCCAAATTGCCCTATCAGGCAGGTGATAGATGGGCGTCTCGGAGAAAATAACAGGCCCTGGCATAGAGCAAACCGTAAAAAGTAAGATGCACAACGCGGCCCACAATTTGCTAATGTGGAAAAGCCAGAGTTAGTTAAGAATGACAGCAGCAAAAGTGCACTGCGTCACCCCAAGGACTTTCCATACCCGTCACTGCACCAGTATCCAGATTACACGCTACTGACCCTCTTAAAAATGTCGTGAAATATGGAACTGTACACGTTTAAAAGTTAGCAATGAATTAAAAAATGTTTTAAGTGTTTTGATAAAAGCTTCGTTAATAATCCCGCCTGTTTTGCTGCCTTCACAGAAGGATATTTTTGATTCACTCTATGGATATTTCAGTGTCTTTTTTTAGGTCTGCTCGATGACAGCTTTAACTGTCTCTGCTGGAGCAATATGATACAATGCAAGGGGTTGCATTCTAAGCTTTGTTCCGTAATTGTCACTGGCATTCATTCTTGACTTGCAAACGTCATGCCCTGAAAATCTGCATCTCCAATGCAGCAGTGGTCTTTGCAGGCCCCCTTCTTCTTAGCACTAACAAGCTTTCCTTTTAAAGCTCAAAGGTCAGTTACATTTACTCTCCATTCAGGTCTTCAGTCCTTCCACTGTAAGGGCCTCATTATCTCTGTCTACTCACAGGCCCTCTTTTCTATGGCCACAGACCACCTCACTTAACTACACATGTAATGTTAGACAGAAGGGGTAGAGACTAGGAGCATAACGTGAGAGAAAGGAAGCCTACTAGAGCTGTCTTTTGGATGGTGTAAATAATACAATAAATAAGGGTAGCAAATTGCAAACATTCATATAAATATTATAAAACCACGAATATTTATATTCATCCAAAGTTGGTGAGCCGGTGTCAGACCTGAGCTCAACAATAGATATTAAATGTGAATAACCTAACAACAATGGCTGACTTGCTCTACAGATGATTGGGCCAATTCATACAGGCAGTTATGAGTAGGTGAAGTAGTACTCCAGTAGTACTATTAAGCTACTCATAAATACCTTTGTGAATTGGGCCCTATGTGAAATGTGTGATTCTTGTGCAGAGGATTACTTAATTTAGAGATAAACTCTTTAATTAGTAAGCACAATTTGATATATTTTATTGCACTAAAAATACGTTTACATGTATATATATATACACACACACATATATAGATAGATAGATAGATAGATAGATAGATAGATAGATAGATAGATAGATAGATAGATAGATAGGGTGGGAGGAAAGAGAGATACCTTCCCATCTTCAATATAATGTTCTGTGTACCCTACAGACCCTTAAGTCCCTCCTTCTCTTTAAGAGGGCTCCGAGGGACCAGCTTTGCAAGATGAAGAGGTGAGAAGTCATGATATATGAAACACTCACAGCCCTAAAAATCTTGCTTCCTGCTATCCTCAACACCCTCCATCCCTTAATAAAGCATAAAATGGTACCGGAAGGCCTGACACCTCCCCTGCTTCCTTCAGGATGTGCCTCCCACCTTGCCATTAGGTTTCTTTTACAATAATCACTGTACTCCCACTACCCTCTCCATATATGACATTATCTGGTATCCTATTACCCTTCCCAATCCCCCTCTGGGCTTGTCATCTCACTGCCCCAGATAATATGCTGCATCCTCATACTATTAGAGGATATCGAATAGCCACCGCATTCAGAAGCAGTTCTGTCAGAATGCAGCACTTCTGGCAAGCTCACTCTCATGGGTCTGTACAGACTCACCTGAGACTGGTGAAGCAGTAGAGGTGACACCCGAAAACTCACCATCCCACCCCTACACTCATGTCTGCTGGGATCCAAGGAGGGACAGGAAAGACTAGAGGCTTAACCATTCCTCTGCCTCCTTTTATTAGGTACAGTGCTTTCATGGCGCTGAATAGCCAATATGGTTACCAGGAACAGACTTTACTAGTGAGACATACACAATACACAATCCTATATATGCTATCAACAATATGATAGTCTTCCACTGAGTGCTTCCTTGTGACATCAAGTAGACAACAAGAGCAAAGCCCAAGGTGGAAAACTCCAAGTCACAACATTTTATATTGTGTTAAATTACTCATATTATCTTCCGCTGATCAGTTGATCCTGTCCCCACACCTTCTTCACCTCATCCCCGTAAGTGCACTTTAAAAACAATACAGATCTGGTATACTGCCACCTGCCTGTCCCAAATATTAAATGAAAAAGTACCTGCTGATCAACCACCCTCCTACATCAGCCACCTGGATAACAACACCCCTCTCCCAATATTTAAAAACTCATATTGCTGTCATCAGCCGCCATTTCCTTCCACCCTCAACACCTTCCTTCTCTCTTCACCGCTCCCCACTCTCAATGTGTGAGGAGAGAGCCGGTGTTGGAGCATATTACAATTCCCAGTGAGTTGTGGGTCTTCACAGATCTGCAGCTGACAGGTTAGGAGGTAGTTGGTGACGCAAGACCACCAGCTGAGTTTCCATGTCTCCCGCAGGGTGACATAGGCCCTTGAAAGGCAGGGAACACTGCTTCATTTGTAAAAAATGAAGCGACAGGGCCCTCGTCAGGAGGCCACTGCAGCTTGCCCCACGCATTGCCTCTGCCAGTGTTGCCAATGACAGCACCAACACGACCCAGCCATTCCTTTAGCTGTGGGGACCTGGAATAATCTGAACTGTCACACTTGCAGGTTAGAGAGATGGTTAGTAGTTGTTTTGGTAGCAATGACGGGGGTGATGGGTGGTGCAAGCTGCAGTGGCCTCCTGGTCAGAGCCCTGGCACTTATTATTTTACAAATTAAGCACTGCAGGAAAAATGCTGTAATGCCAGCTGGTGATATTGGAGCTGTAGAATACAATGCAGATAAATATCTACAGTATCTAAAATACTGGTCATTTGTGTATGGGTCAGTGCTCAGACTGCAGCAGTGACCCTATGTACGTCTTTCTTTACTTGACTGATACTGTCTGATGTACCTATCCAAAACACAGGCTCTTTGTTGCAGACAGGCTTACCCGCCCAGTACGTGGTCCTGGCACACGGAGTAGCTTGTGCTTAGCGGGGCTTGTTTGACATTCACAATGCGATGGTCAAAAGGAGCAGCAGGTGATGGGCTGTCATCTGAAAAGATAGCAATAACAAAATCATATTCACAAAAATTATTTGAGCGTTAACTACATTATTAAAATATTATGAAATTTCATTTAAGTTACTGTTTTGATATGTGTTCGAGGAATTCAACTGGCCTCAGGTGGAAAAGGTGTCCGATTCGTGCCCAGGCTCCAGGGTTGTAATCACAATTCTTGCATTATACATTGTGGTTGAACAAATTCATTAATTTCTGAGCGATTCAACATCATTACTTGTACACTGGATGTTGTTTGAAGTAGACTTTTCTCTCATACATCGTGTATATGGTCGAGGTCAAGCTGAAACACGTTCTAGTAAATTATTCTCTGAACTCTTAGTGTAAATGTTATCACAGCTTACATGCCAACAGGCCCTATTCAGACAGGGGTCTTAGGATTTTTGAGGCCTAAAATGGCTTTATTTTAGCTGTCTCCCGTCTGAAATTACCTCTGCTTCAATACAAGTCAATGGGAAGCGCATTCCTCCGATTTGTTTTCTAAATCGACCACTTTCCTTTTCTAAAATGTTGGCATGTATTTCATAGCACAATTGGTCACAGTGGAGGCTTCCAGAGGATAACAAATTCATTGAAACTTGCATCCCATGCATCATGCGGTGTCTTCTGCATCTCAAGCTGAGTAACAGGAGCTAGAGAAGGGAGTTCACCCAGCTTGGGCATGAAGAAGATGGAATGGGAAGAGCCCATGGCCATGGGGCCAGTCATGCAGAAGCTGCTGTTCCCTGGAAGGCCTTTGATTAGACCTGTGGACTCTGAGATGCACAGAGAATCTCGTGGTGAAGGTCTGGAACAATGTCCTTGGGCACTGCTGAGAAAACATTGTTAAGGAGCCTAGATAAAATAGGGAGGATGCATTACCAGGCTGATAACCACACAACTATTGGGTACAGCCACCATTGGCACAACTTCCTACCAGGGGTCGGACGAACATCTGGTTGGACTGGCACATATCTCTGGCCTGGATCGCCAAGCTTTGACCGAATTATGTGAGAAGAGATGGCATACATGACTGCACAGATAAATTTGGGACACACAAGTTGATAGGAGATCTTACATTTATAAATTTTTATATAAGCAGATTCAGTCCCTTCATGGTCCTAATTGTCATAGAAATTCCGCAATATTGCACTGATTAAGGGTATGCATTTGTAGAGCACAGAAGCATTAAACCAAAAGAGGGAATAGGTAGGGACGGTGGAGCTGCACTGCAGGAAAGGGAAGACAGCAAACCCATTGAGAGATGGGGATGAGGAAGAAACGTGGCGCAATTATCGGTAAGGCACTGCCTTGGGCTCTGCATGGATAAATGCAGCAGGGCACAAGGTTTTCAGCAACTTTAAGATGCAGGTAAACCACACTGTAACGAGAATGGTGCATGTGCCAATGACGGGAAATGTGAGTGCTGATTTGCAATATCTTTGATTCCAGAGAAGGATGGGGATGCATAATTGATGATCTAAGGAACTGCAATATGACAATAGATCGAGTACCACATTGGACAGAGAACTGTGAAATAGGGTACAACAATGGCAGGTGCATAATGTAAGATGCACTGGCAGACAAGTCCTTACTTAACCCTAAAGAGACTACTCAACCCTCAGAAACACTTATTGTCCTCATCCGAAGATGAACCTGCAAGAGGAAGAATATGGACGTCGATTCACCAAAATGCCAGGGGTAGCAGAGGTGACAACACATGCCATTTGACCCTTCCTGACAGCACAGGAAGTTACACCACTTGACCTTTGACTCCTGATGGCATTGCAAGAAGCGACATCACATGAGCGTAGACCCTTGTGCTAGTACAGAAAGGGACATCATGACATCACTCCACCTTTGAACCACAGAGGATCACAGAGAATGACATAATGGAAGTGGATTAACAGGTATTAGTGTATTTTCACGGTAGCACTTAGAAAGTACTCTAAGCAAAATTCCATTAGCCCAAACCTATTCGAATTGTTCCAATATAATGCCAGGAACAGTGCTAAAATAATAATTACTAGGATAAATATGAAACATCAAAACTGCTTTTATCAGGTTCGGCTCTGTACCCAGTAAAATCACCCTTGAGAGAGAGGCAGTGACTGCCGACATAGGCACAATCTAGCCCCCGGGCCCCAAATGCCTCCTCCACTACGACGTGAGAGAAAGACAATGATCCCCCTCCCCAAGAGACACCACAGCCTCTCCACCCCCTGATTCCCTCTCCAATCCACACAGACCCACCTGCTGATATACATTACCTGCATTAAGCAGATGGTAAATAATAGCAATAAACACCGTAGAATTAGGGAATCTTTTCCTTAATGGACCCAGTAAATCTGGAATCATTAATTCCAGCCCTGTATCTCCCTGAAAAGTTAATGTTGAACACAGAATGTGGCCTTAAATTTATGTGTCACAATATGAATTATTTAAAGTCCTGCAAATTAGGTTCTGGTGTAGTTCTAACCTTGTTTTGAAAGTTCCATTCCTTTGTGTCAACCTACAATGCACCTCCCATGGTAGAGGCTGGATACAAAAATGTCGCCTTCACGAGTGACATAGCTGTCAAGAGCCAGCATGCCATGTGCTACACCTTAAGTCAGTCATAGTGAACAACATGAATGGAGGGATATTTTTTAAGTCTAAACTTATAATACTAGGAAATGAAACTACAAATCCCAGAATGCAAGCTGTTTTTGCAAAGATAGCCAGGACCAGCAGACAATGTCACATGACATGAGGCCTCTTGCAAACCATGTAGGAGAAAATGATGACTTTTCCACAGCTTTGATGGTCAGAAATTCTGGATTTTTTTTAAAGACAGAGGCTAATATTATTGCAATCCTCTTTATTGGTGCCACTCACAGCAACCCCTTTAACCCATTTGCTGCTTCGAACGTTCCGCGCCAGTGCGGAACGTTCTATTAAACGGGCGGGGCCGCGTCGGCCAACGTACGTGCGCAGCACTACCGAGGTAGTGCTCGCGACGGCCGTTGGCCGACAGCAGCAGCAAACGGGTTAAGAATATAGAACTTTAACAAATTCCAAACTCAACAAAAGGCCAGAACTACCAGTCATCTTTCTTCTTTTTTAGTGTACTGCCAAACATAACATAAAATTAACTTTTCCAAATTACGTCATATAACAAGAAGCCAAAGTCCAAAACAAAATTTCTCCAGATATTCGATGTGGCAAACCTTCCAGCAGATCCATACTTCTCCCATCAGCTTCTTATTGTTGCGCAAAAGCTAAAAGACAGAATATCTAAATTAAACACAGGGAAGGGTAACTGGGAGGGATAATATAAGCCTCTGTGTCTTTAATAAATCGAGATTTTCTGATCATCAAAGCTGTGGAAAATCTACATTTTATGGCAAGACCAGAGGCTAACATTATTGCAAGCTCAAGGCTTCTCCAACAAACAAGAATCCGCACTCACCGCCAGTTTAAAATAAAACCTGAAAGTTACATCATTCGACCAGTCTGCACACCTCAAAATATCATGCAAAGCACCCCCCAGCATATATACTTTAGATGCAGAATGTACCTCTCACAGAATGTGCACCAAACAAACTCACATCCACACCCGCATTCTTCATCACCTCTTTCACCCAATGTGCAAGAGTAGGCTTTATGAGGATGTCTAAAAGATATCAACAACTGTCACTCAGAAAATAGTCGTAACTGAGAAGTTTTCCTCTCATACTCTTTTACACAACGTACCCCACATAACCTCTCATGCTCATCAAAATAAGGATAGAAAATTGTTTCAGAATAAGCCTTTGTTCTCTTACTCAAATTACACCAAACCCCTTCTGGGCTAAAAACCCTGCTTCCAACATCCAAAGCTCTCACATCCGACACTCTTCTAAAAGACAGTAAACACAGTAAAATAGTCAACTTCTGTGACATATCCTTCAAATTTAGATCTGTATTACCTCCTAAATTCTATAGATAGTTAAGCACTTTAGAAACATCCCAAACAGAATTATACCTTGAGACTGGTGTTTTCAAAACTCTGATACTCCTCATTAAACGCCTTACCAAAATATCCTGTCCAACGCTAATGCCATTTAACAAGATATGTCCAGCAGCAATTGCTGACTTATGCACATTAATGGTCCTATACGACTGATATGACTCAAACAAATGTGTCAAATAGTTAATCACTTCTACCACATCCACTGAAACGGGATCAAAATCCCTCTCCACATTCCAGCAAACCCATTTTTGCCATGCCAATCTATACATCTTTCTTGTGCTTGGTGCCCAGGATTCTCTAATCTAGCCTTATAGCCTGCCGTTGTGGGCTTTACCGGCCATTAAAGGCCCGCTCCAGCGTTAAGGGCCCAAGCTGAAGGCGAGGGCTTTTAGCAAGGGAGCGGGACTTTAATGCTGGTATAGCTCAGCTACAGAGGGCTATAAGGCTATTAAAACATTCCAACACTAGAGGGCAGAATGTTCTTACAAATAAAACAAAGGCCTCACGGAGCCCGAGGGGATTTCCGTGAGGCCTTTGTTCACAGCAACAGCTGTGAAGGACAATATTGGAATGTTGGAGCTCCGGGCTTCTACCAGCCATTAGAAGCCCAGAGTACTCCACTGTTTTCAATGGAGCTCCCAACATTCCAATATTCTAAAAAGTTTTGAAGCCTCATGCGAAAGTCCTGGCACATCCCAGACATGCCTGAAATTTTCCAAGGCACCAGCCTCAATTGATCTGACATTACAAGTGCTTGCAACTCTCCCAATGGACCCAATAGAATTTCCTGAAATAATGGCAAAAGTATTGGATAATCTATTGACATCTCCAAGAGTATCGGGTACCAAACCTGTGACTTCCAAAGCGGTGTCACCAACATCACTGTCTCCTTCCAGTTGCGCACCATCATAGCGACATGAGTAATAACAGAGAACAGAGGAAACGCATATGGCTTGAGATCCCTCCGATTCTACCTGAATGCATCTATTGCTGCTGACTCAGGATCCGGACGCCAGCTGAAGAAGTTCTTTAACTGGACGTTCAACCTGTTCACAAACAGATCCACCTGACAAGGGCTCCACAGCTCCATCAGACTCATGAAAACTAATCTGTTCAGGGTCCAATTGCTGGCGTCTCTGTAATTCCTTGAATACCAATCGACCTCCACATTCTTCAACCCCGGAATGTATTCCGCCAGCACTAGAACATTTTGACTCAAACAATAATCCCAAAAAACATTTGCAAGATCCGTCAAGTCCTTCGAACGCGGTGCCCCCCATTCTGTTAACATATATCTCACTGCTGAAACATTGTCCACCCTCAGGAGTACATAACCCGGTGCCTTGTCCCTTTTGAAGCTCTTTATTGCAAAAGCCTGCTTTCCTCCTCTGACCATACTCCTCCTGTCGATATAGCACCACAGCATGCTCCCCAACCTGCCAAACTCAAATTTGACTCTATAATCATCTCGGGACTCTCTATAAAGATAGCGCTCCCATTCCAAGCCTTCATATTCCTTAACCACCCCACAAGCTCTCCTTTCGCTTCCTCTGTAAGCACTATCTGCTCTGAATACTTCAAAATGCTTGGCCTTCAACCTCTGAAGTGCCTGATAATTCAAAGGTCCTGGAAAAATAGCCTGAATCGTAGAAGACAAAAGACCTACCACTCTTGCTAACATTCTTAAACATACCATTTTCAAATTCCACACTTTCGAATCTCCTTCCTTATTCTTTTTAACTTCTCCCTGGGCAACTTCAATTGACCTTGCACTGTACTCACCAAAAACCCTAAAAATGGAGTCTCCTGACTCGGAATCAGACACGACTTCTGTCTGTTGACTACAAAACCTAGATCCTCTAACAGCCGTACAGGCCTCCTCGTGTGTTCCTCTATCTTCAACCTGTCCTGGTCTATCATCAAAATATCATCCAAATATATTATCAAACGCACTCTTTGTTCCCTTAAAAAAGCTGCGCAGAACGAAGCACCTTTGTAAAACACCACGGGTGGAAGAAAGCCCGGATGGAAGACAGACAAACTTTCACATCCTTCCAGCCCAACTGAACTGAAGAAATCTCTGATGAGGTTTCTATATCGGAACTGTCAGATAAGCATCTTTCAAATCTAACCAAACATCCAATCCCCTGTCTGCAAAACATCTCTTAATATATGCATTCCTTCCATCTTGAAATGATGGTACTCTACCCAACCTTTCAGATACCTCAAATTTATAACCGGCCTCATGCCTTTGTCTTTCTTTTGAACCAGAAAGATTTTGCTTACAAAACCTTCTAGGTGGCTTTTCACTTCCACAATCACACCCTTTCTCTCCAACTCTTGCACTTCTTTGCCCACCAACTCCAAAAGGGCTGTACTGAATCTTATCACTTTCAGAAGACAGCGATGAACCTGCTAATCCACAAAATCTATTTGATAGCCTAAAATGGTCTCTAGAACCCAAGGGTCTCTTGTTACCTGTGTCCAATTGTGGAAAAATTGAGCAAGTCTGCTGCCCAATCTTAACTGGTTAACAGTAGGGTCTTGTCTTACCTGTCCCCCTGGGTTCGACGGTCTCCTCGGCCACCTCTAGACCTTGCTCTCTGTCTCTGGAGATAGAAATGTCCTAGTTGATAGGAGGTCTGGTATTGGTAGTGCCGGAAACCTTGAGCAAATGAAGATCTCACAACGCCCTGCCCACGGTCAGGGAACCGACCTCTTGTTCGCCTGGCTCCGCCAAAAACACTGTGGTCAAAAACAGTCCATACATATTTTGACAACTCCTGTATAAATGCATCCCCAAAAAGCATTCCATTTGCCTCCTGACCTGCCTCACTATTGGCCGGTAAGCAGTAATTTTATTTTTACTTCTTTTAGTGACATTACAAGAGATGTCTCGTACGAGTATAGCCAATATCATAAATCTCAAATTAATGGCACATGAGAAATAGAAATAAAAAGACTAACAGAGAGAAAAATAATACAGCGATTTGCAGATGCATACTCCATTATGCGTTAGACAGGAATCCCAGGTCACCCAACGTGTGAAAGAAACATTTTGATATTTTGCAGTGCACTTCAGTATGATAAGTAGCACAACAAGAAATTTTACAGTGTGATGTCTGCAAAGCAGGGTGAGCTCATCCGCATGGAGGGAAAAGAGTTCGGGTATCGTGAGGTCATAGCACCGCAACGGAGGTGGTTGTCAGTGTTTATGGAGCGTCAGTGTCTCTGGATCTCAATTAAGCGAGTAGGGATTCCCAGATATCTTTAGGGCGGGATCTTGGTGGCATCAAGTCCCAGAAGTATGACAATTGGTCGGAGCAGTAAGCAGCATCTCGCAACCAGTCCTCAACTCTCTATGTCAGGTGTCTACCCCAGTTCATTGCCACTATGCGCTTAGCAAGGAGTAGCAGCATAGCAGTGAGACTGTGAGTGTCTGCCGGTACGTCTTTGACATAGTCCAGTAAGCCTACCAGTGGGGTACAATCAATATATAGGTCCGTTATTGACTGAATGGTTAGGAACTCTTCCTTCTAGTAAGTAGCTATCCTTGTGCATTCCCAACCCAGGTGGAGAAAAGAAGTACTCGGCGCAGCACATCGGAGGTAGCTAGGCTCACTGGCCCGTCACACTTTGTGCAATTGTATTGCGGTGCGGTATATCCGGTGTAAGAATTTGAAATGTATCAGCCGGAGCTAATAATTCGGTGGTAACATTTCCAGTTGTCTGAAGCAAAATGTCCAATGAGAGTCTGTCAAGTCGGGGTCTATGTCCACGCCCCATTTTTCCGTAGCTCAGGGGGTCGTCACCGGAGTGCTCTGCTGGATCACGGAATATAGGCACGTTATCAATTTGTGAGGAGAGGGCTTGGTGAGAATGTGTTCGAGTCCGTGGAGTGTCAGAGGTTGTGCAGGAAAGGTATCGTGAATAGTGCAACAGGTGGCCCTACTCTGGTAATATAGAAAGATATCTAGTGTGGTGGGTGGGTGTGAGGGATCCGAGGGCATTGATTGTAGGAACGTTTCCCCAGGGTAAGGGTCTGAGAATGTAAGAACTTTTAGGCGGCTAGCTCTCTGTTTGGCCCCTTCATCTTGTAGTGGTGGTATCAGGGGATTGCCACAGAGTGGGATGGACGGGGCATATAACTGAATGAGCCCGGCCCTTTTCCGTATGCCATCCCATGCCCATCGGACATTTCTATAATGTCTATTTCCGCCCTCGGTGTCTTGTAAGGAGCATATAGTGCTGTAGTTAGGAGCCAAGGATCTGCTCAATCTTTTTCTATTGGAACATGAGGTTGACAGGGGGCTGGATGAATCCAGAAGTGAAGAAATAATGCCTGGGCACACAATGCATAGAGTCATGTCCGGTGCCCCCATCCCACCTTGCGCGAGGGGAAGTATAAGTATTTCCCAAGAGAGTCGAGGTTGGCTACCCACCCACGTCAGGGTGATTAGGCTAGACCTGAGGCATCGCAGTGATCCCGCGCGATATTAGCAAACAGCATTCATACTCTAGATACTCACTTGGGCCCATACATTCATACTACGCTAATACTTACGCTGGGTTTTATCAGTTGTTACTCTCTATCAAATCCCTGCTACCAATTACCTTCTGATTGAAGAGTAATGACTTACCAATGAATCCTTTGCTAATTGGGAAGTTTAAAATGAGTGACATTCATTATAATACATAATCCTGAAATAACCACTGAGTCAGGAAGTTTTAAAATGTTTATCTAAAGATTTAGCAGAGTAAAATACAGAGCCACATGGTACTTAATCGCAATACCCAAGATTAAGCATAGAAATGATTATTGCTAATCAATGACGGTGTTTAAAGAAGAGGAGAGGATAGAGATAGCAGCGCAACTAAAGGTTGCATTATATTTACCTAAGTGCGAGAACCAAACCCCTTAGCCAAGGAGTTGAAAGAATAAGACCCAGGAAGGATGAAGAGCAAAGACCTCCTCCAGGATCAGGACAGGACCGGTGACCTCTCTACAACGACGCCTGCGTCGTTCCCTCCCTGATACTCGGCTTCTCCTCGATTCTCCCGTGCCTTCCTTCTAATGGACTCTGCCGCCCCTCCTCAGGACCTCTTCTGGACAGGGACTCGGTCTGCAATCGGTCAGCTTGGCGGTCTGGAGCTAAGAGCGCTCTGGCAGCATGGACGCCTGTTCTTCATGAACGCAATGCTCTCATGGAATCTTGCTCTCCTGTGCTTCAAGACTTCCGACTAAACTAATTAACTAATTCTATATCTATTATACCCTTCTACGCCCATGTACCTCCCCTTAATGTTGCTAAAATATGGGACCACTACTTCTGATTGGACAGGGACAGGGGGTGGATTCTCGCACCATATCCATTTGGCTTAAATTGTAAAGCCTATTGTCTTTACGTTCCCACCCCTTCAAATTAATACATTCGCTTTATTTCCCACCCGTCTCATGACAAATGTAAACCAATTTTCATAGACAATGTGTCAATATGCAACAGGAAAGGCAAAATACAGCATCTTCGGCCATCGGGTCACAGCCTTGGACTTCGTCCAGGTTGACTTCATTTGGCAGGCACACAGGACACATGCGCAGAACCAGTTGCCTCTCGATGTTTCAGAACACCAACCCAGGCCCAAGTTTACGAACTAATAAAAGTGCAAGAAGAAAATATTAAAATCACAAATAAAATGTTTCACTGTATACCCACTATTTCTATTTTTTTCCCATTTAATTATATATTCTAACCCGCGTTAGTAGCGTTAGGAAACGACAATTTAGTAATGACATGAGAGCAAGCTGAAGCATGTGAAAACATCAAGCAGCCATTTTAATGCACACTGCGCAGAAGCAGAAGTTTCCCACCAAGCAAAGAAAGACGTCACACCATGTGATATGGATGCGACATGCGCATTGAGTTTTCCCGCGCATAGCGGCCATTTTGAATTACAAACAAGCGTTATTCATTAGTAAAACACATAGGCAAGCATCCCTTTCTTTTGTGTCGTGAATGCAAAGGTTAGTATTAACAATACAAGTTTAATAAATTAATACTGTGAGGAGGATTGAATACAAGCAAGTTTCATTTATGAAACCTTGCTCCATCAATCCCCTCTCTGATGGCGTTTCTGAGCCATCAAAAACATTACCCTCAATCAGATGCCAACTTCTAGCAAATTACTTCATTCTCATCTTTACTCTTTCTATTTTTACAATCTCCTTTTAATTTCTTGTATAATTCACTTCTCCATTCTTCAAGTTCGATTTCATCTACCTTTCGTTTCTTTCCTCTTCCTGTCACCTTATATGTTCCATTCCTTTTACAGCATTTGCACCATATTGTTACTACCAATATTATTATTGCTATCCCTGCTAAGGGTACTAATATTTGACCTATAAGTCCTTTCCCTATATTAGCAATCCAGGTTCCAATTGACGAGATACTATTTGTCAATCTTTCCCATACACTATCAACTTCCAGTGGTTTAAGTTCTTTCTCAAGTTTAGTTATATTCTGTATATATGTTCCAATTTCTGCACTCTTATCAGGAATATAAGTGCAACAATGTTTCGTCTTCAATAATTTACAGACTCCGCCCTCTTTTGCCAATATAATATCAAGAGCAAGTCGATTTTGCATAACCATAGACCTAATCGCAACAATTTCCGCATTAATCATTAGAAATCCTCCAGCAGTATCCGTTGATAAACGATCAACTACTGTAGACAATTTACATATTTTCCTTGAGTTCAGAATTATTCCCACTGAAGGTATCAATGCACCAAATATATCACCTATAATTTCTGAAAAACTAGCTCTTTTACTACGTATTAATTCGCTATTGTTTTCATTGCTCTCAGTGTTTCTTTTTACGTGGTATATCTTTGGAAATACTATTCCAAAATAACAACTTCCATACCACCGTGCAGGAAGCCTAAAGTAAGCCTTATTCCCACACACATAATAGATTCCAGGAAAAACTGAATCTGTTCCTCCTTTGAGTCCCCAACCTCCAAGAATTAAAAAATTGTGTTCACATTCACTGGTACCGATGAAAACATTGTTATAATCAGTCTTTAACCTATGAAGACAAATTTTTCCTGTCTTTACGAAATCCAGAGCCATAGCAGCTTGAGCCTTGCCAGGTGTGTAACTCCCTTCTTTCTCAACCCAAGGTGGTAAATGAGCCTTATGCTCAGAAGCTTTCTTTTGGAAATCTTGTCTTCTACTAAATTCAAAAATATCTTTTCTTCTTCAAGTAAAGAACATGTTAGATTGTGTCTATGTGCATGTGTTATGGCTATTGATTTCATGGTTAAGAAAAATTCTCCCATAAACTGTGCGTCTTGACTACTAAGCACTGGGTTCATACTCTTGCGAATCGGAACCTCAGAAAATATCACATCTAAGTTTGAATAATAATACTGAAGTCTCCCTGTTCTATAAAATAAACTAGACAAAACACTACATGATATGCCATATGTCAGTGGCAAATGGTGATATGTTAATCCTTCTGCTACTGATTCAGGTAACTTCATACAGACATAACAATTACTAACTTCCATTGTGTCTACATATTGAAACAATAATTTTGTGAAAACATTTAAACTAGTGTCGTTGTCAGTTATTTCATGATGAATTTCTGCCTCATCTTCTGCCATTAGTTCTACTCTATTGCCCTTCATGTTTGCTGTCCTCCCTTTAGTTTCATTATTAATCTTTTTATCTATTATCATAAGGTAAGGAACTGCTACAATTAGGTCTAACCATACTATAAGCACCATTACTAGACTACATATGCATATTGCACAGCATCTTCTACAACATTTCTGTTTTGGTCTCCTAGCAACTCTATCGTCAGGCATTTTTCGACCATGGAATATTGCTCTTCTTATCTTTTCTTCTTTTCTTTAGCTTATTCTTTTGCTTAGTCAGGGTGGTCTTTTTTCTTCTTCGTACGTCAGTTCTGCACTTGTTCCTTCACCACCACTGTCACTTAACTCTGAGCTTTCAAAATCTTCAAGAATGATATAAGTCCAGTCAGGACCCTTGAATTTGTTATTCACAAGTTTCAGTCTTTTACTTCTTCTTTTCTCAGTTTTATTTTCTTGTTCAGTTTGACTTGTTACTTCATTCACTTGATCTGGATCTTCACTTCTGGTTGTTATGTGGTACTTCACTCTTTTAATGACACTCGGCCAATGATCTCCTTTTCTTGTTTTCTTTGTTGGCACTGTTTCTTTATTTTTCGTCTTCAGAGATCTCGTTAATTTCACTGCTTAGTACTGTTTTATGTTCTGTAATTTCTGTGTTTTTGTTTGCTCCTTTTCAGGTCTGATTGGTTTCTCGGTAACAGCTCCGCTGTGAGTTTCCAATAACTGACCTTGTTCTTTATTTATTTCTTCAAGTTCATGTTTTTCAAGGTTTTCTTCTTCTGTGCACTCTTCTTGATCTAACTTGTTCTGATCAGGGCTTATTGCACTGTGAACTTCTGCAGCCTGACCGGATTATTCTAGACCTGTCTGTCCCTGTTCAAAGTCTATTAGGTCTTCACTGTTTTGAGTCCAATTTCCTTTCCCTATCTGACCTTGTTCAGGATTTCTTAATGTCTTTTCTTCTTGTTCCTGAACTGCTTCTTCTTCACCTATCTGATCTTCTTCAATTTCTTCCAATTTCGCTTGACTTCTTGTTCTGCGATATACTTCAGGAACTTCTACCACTGGTATCCAATCCTGACTTGTGCTTGATTGTTCTTCTTCAGCTTCCCTGGAATCTCGAACCTGAGATCCTTCAGCTGGGCAACCTTCAGCTTCTTCAGTGATTGGCGTTGTCTGAGGATTCTCTTCCTCGGGATCTGGTACTCTCTTGGTGTGACTTACATGAATCCAATTAGGAAATCCGGCACACTTCACTGCTGTATTCGTTGTCAGTATGACTTGACACAGTCTGCCCCATCTAGGTGATAGACACGTTTCTCTGGTGTGATTCTTCACTACCACCCAGTCACCAGGATTCAGATCATGTTCTTGTTCGGGCTGCCTGGAAACTGCGTCTTCTCCAACCTGATGAGAGACAGAACGCACTAGGTCAGCCAATCCTTTGCAATAGTCCAGAACCATATCATCAGATATATTCACCAGTTTGTTTGTGGGAACATGTGTTTGTCTCATTGCTCTTCCCATCATTATTTCATGTGGGCTCAATCCTGTGGTTCTGTCAGGTATACTTCTGAGTACCATTAAAACGAGTGGCAATGCATCCGGCCACTCTAATGATGTTGATGCACACATTTTTCCCAGTCTTGATTTTATAGTGCCATTCAATTGTTCAACCACTCCAGAAGCTTCTGGACAATATGCACAGTGCAGTTTCTGTTGGATTTGGAATGCTTCACAGATTAGTTTGATCACTTCACTGATAAAATGTTTTCCTCTATCTGATTCCAAAGTTACTGGAAAACCAAACCTAG
This sequence comes from Calotriton arnoldi, assembly GCA_963921515.1. NCBI lineage: Eukaryota > Metazoa > Chordata > Amphibia > Caudata > Salamandridae > Calotriton > Calotriton arnoldi. The sequence goes on from CAWUFW010012745.1 coordinate 172,131, forward strand.
GAATGAGCTCTCGTAGCAACAGTTTTGCAACTGTAATGCTGTCATTTCTCCTAGTAGGGTAAGCCTCCACCCACTTTGAAAACAGACACACTATGACTAGTACATATTTCAGCCCTCTACATGGTGGTAACTGTATGAAATCAAACTGAAGTCTCATAAATGGACCTTCTGCCTTTCCAATTTTCCCAAATCCAATTACTGTCTTCCTCCCCGGATTATGCATCTGGCAAGTTAGACATCTCTGGCAAAGACTCTCTGCAACAGCCCTGAATTTGGGATTGTACCAATTTTGTCTGAACAGCCTAATCATTGCATCTCTCCCTATGTGTGTGTGTCCATGATGCATTCTAGCCATTTGTGAGAGTAAACAGTCTGGCATGACTGGTCTGCCATCAGCACTGATCCATACTTCATCATCTCCTCTTTGCGAACAACCCACTTTGATCCACAAATTCTTCTCACTTTCATCAACCTCATCTTGCAATTTCTTCACCTCATTCCAAGTTTCAGGTGGCATATACAGCATAAGTTGGCAGCTGATTCCCATTCTTTCCACCCTCTTATTGACTGACATTCTGGTTTTGGCACAATGTTGAGCCACCATATCTGCATATCTGTTGCCGACTACCACCCAGTCATCTCCTGACTGGTGTGCGGCACATTTCACCTCAGCCAATTCTTTTGGTGATTGTATTGCTTCTAGCAATTCCCTTACAAATTGTCCATTTTTAATGGGGGATCCTGAAGAAGTCATGAAATCCCTCTGCATCCATAGTTGGCCAAAATCGTGCACAACCCCGTAACCATATTGGCTATCTGTAAATATGGTTACTCTCTGATTCCTCCCAATTTTGCATGCTTTTATCAACGCAATCAATTCAGCTACTTGTGCAGATTTGACTCCTGGTAAATAGGATGCTTCAACTATTCCAGTTAATTCACATACCGCATAGGCAGCAGTTAGTTTACCATCTTCATGTCTTTGACATGAACCATCAACAAATAGCTCCCTGTCTGGCTTTTTAAGAGGCTGTTCCTCTATATCTGGGCGTCGTTTTGTGCATAATTCTGTGATTTGTATACAATCATGTTCATCGTCTTCATCATCTTTGATTCTCTCATGATATGGGTCTGGTAGTAAGGTTGCTGGATTTATTATAGTACACCTTACCATGTTCACATTTTCAGCACCCATTATGATTCTTTCGTATTTAGTCAGCCGACTAGGCGTAAGATGCTGAGTTCGGGTTCTTGTCAACAGAATGACAACTGCATGTGGAACATACACTTTTACAGGGTGTCCCATCACAATTGACTCACTCTGTTCAATGCTCAAACAAGTAGCCGCCACTGCTTTTAGGCATCCTGGCAACGCGGCTGCTACTGGGTCCAATGTAGCAGAAAAATATGCTATAGGACGTCTTTCTAGTCCATGTCTTTGAGTTAGGACAGAAAGTGCACAATTTTCTCTCTCATGACAGAACAATGCAAATTCTCTTTTATAATCAGGCATGCCTAAGGCAGGTGCTGAACATAGGGCATTTCTCAATTTTACAAAGGCTTCTACACTTTCATCCTCCCACTCCACAGGGTCCTTTGCTTTCTTTTTTGTCATGTTAATTAAGGGCTTAGCTAACATGGAAAATCTTGGTATCCATTGTCGACAGTAACCTACTATTCCTAGGAACATTCTCACTTGTCTTTGTGTTACAGGCATTTGCATTTTCTTTATTAAAGCTACTCTTTCAGCTGTTACTCTTCTTTTTCCTCTCTCAATTTGGTGTCCCAGATACTTAACAGCTGTTGTACAGAATTGCAATTTTTCAGGTGAGACTTTATGTCCTTCTGCCAAAAGATTTAATAATTCTATGGAATCAACAACACAGTCCTCTCTGGTGTTCGATGCCACCAATAAGTTGTCGATATATTGGACTAAGACTGAGCTTCCTGGCATCACTAGTTTTTCAAGGCACTTTTTCAGTATCTGGTTGAAAATAGAAGGACTTTCTGTGTACCCCTGAGGAACACGATTCCACACAAACTTTGTTCTCAAATTTAAATGAGAAAAGATACTGGCTGTCTGGATGTAATGGTATTGAAAAGAAAGCTTGACACAAATCAATTACTGTGAACCATCCTGCACTCCACGGAATCTGGTATAGAATTACTGCAGGATTTGGTACTATGGGACAACATGGTTCTACAATCTTATTTATTTTCCTCAGGTCCTGAACAATCCTATATTTTCCACTAGGTTTCTTTAATCCCATTATTGGTGAATTACATGGGCTACTCATTACTTCTTTTAGTATGTTTTGTTCTACCATTCGATTTATTTCTTCAATGACTCCTGCTTTTACTTCTGCACTCATTTTGTACTGTCTGGTATTTGGGAAAATTGCACCTTCCTTTACAGTAATTTTAACTGGATCTATTTTAGCCATAAGTCCTACTTCCTTTCCGGTGAAATCCCATACTATGGGGTTTACTGTACCTTTAATTCTTCTGGCAACTCATCTTTTGTTATTAATGAAAACATCTCATCCACTTCTGTACCTTGTTTTGCAATCATAATTTTATATACATGGTCTTCATCTGGTGTCTGAACTGCCACACCATCCGGTGTGCAGAAAATGGTACAATTCATCTTGCACAACAAATCCCTACCTAATAAGTTTACTGGACTAGAATCACACACTACAAATTGATGCATTTCTCTGAAGTTTCCAATTTTAACTTCCATTGGTTCGGTAAGAGGTGTTCTAATCCGCTGATTAGTTACCCCCACTACTTGGATATTTTCACCAGAGAGAGGAAGGTCTGGAATGTCTGCTGTTCTCACAGTAGACCGGGTAGCACCAGTGTCCAAAAGGAAAGTAATATTATTACCTTTCACATTCCCTTCAACATATGGACCTGACTGATCTACCTGTAAGGATGCGCCAAGTATGCACTCCTTCTTCCCCTCTCCTAGGCACCGTCATGGACTGTATTGACAGAAATCGTCCTGCAAAAGAAATTGTGATGTCATATAATCATTCTTACCACTTCCTCCCTGATATCCGATGTCTGTACCATGCTTTGCTCTGCTTACATTACCCTGAATAGGTGCAGGTGGCAACTGACTCTGAGGATTTGCACCCTGCTGTGAGTCATTCTGCGTCTGTGGATTTAAATTTTGATTTGGGCCATTATTATTCGGATCTTTTTACATTCATCCTTCCAATGCCCCAATTTTCCGCATCCATGACAAGGAAATTTCTTTTTAGCTTCTTCTCTACTCATTCGTCCTCTAAATTTTCCACCATTCCCAGCATCACCATTCGTTCCAGAATCTTTTCCTGGATTTTCACTGGGATTTTCCAAATTGATTCCCTGTTTCTCAGCCATTTTCACCTGTGCCCACATTACTTTTTCCTGCAATTTCTTGTGTCTATCCTCAATATCGTCTCCACAATATTTTGCATACTTCAAAATTTCGTCAATGGGCTTTCCCTGCCAACAAAGCATATGCTGTTTAATCATCTGGCAAATTTCTGGCTTCAAACCGTAAACAAACCGGTACACAAACTGACTCATGTTTTTGTCTCCAATGTCCTCAAATCCACTATACTGTTTAAATACCTGCAATAGACGCTCATAGTAGGAATGTACTGATTCATTAGCTTCTTGGGTAGTTCGATCTATTTTTACCCAATCTGTTTCTTTCGGTGGTATTTTCCCTTTCAGGTAAGTTATCACTTGCTGATACTTTTTCATCATATCATTTGACGGGGCACCTGTCTTCGGATCTCTAGGATATTCATCACTAGGCCAATCGACTGTAATTTTACAATCTGCCCACAAATCGGCAGGTACCACTATGTCAAACAAACCATCTAAATCCTTCAACAATACCTTTGACACCTTCACAAACCTGTCAACCTGCTTGTACCATTCAATTGGTTTTTCTCTCAATTTTGGAAAATCATTCGTAAATGACAAAATACCCTGTCTGCTCCATGGGGCATGTACATATCCTCCTCCCGCAACTTCTCGCATTGGATACATCTGGTCTGCTTTCCCTGTTTCCTTCATCACATATTCTGATGCTGTTCTACTTGTTCGGGCTTCTTCCTTTTTCTTGGCCCACCTAGTTTTCCATTTATCTAGGTCTCTGCATTTTTGCAAAACTAACATTAATTCTCTTATTTGTAATCTTCTTCCAGAGGCATTCATATTTTCTAAATCTTTGTCTGAAAATTCTGCTCTATAGGGTTTCTGTAGTACCTTTGATCTCCCTATTTCTATTCCCATCTGTAGTGCTAAATTGGATAATTTTTCATGGAATATCCTTACATTTCTGGTGATACTCCTACACAGGAACAATAATTCTTCTTCATCCTAGGTATTTAAGCGTTCTAGTCCTACATTTCCTGCTATTATTTCTTCTAATTCGACTTTCAATTTATGAATGTCCATTATTTTCGGAGGTGTGCGCTGTTTAACTGACCCTTGCACCCATTTTTCTAGATCTTCAGGTGTTACTATGGTGGCACTTTTTGCTCCCGATGAAGTTATTAAACTTACATCTTTTGAACATCCAGGTACATCTTTTCTGGGAGTGCTATTTACAGAACCTCGAATAGGCAAGTCCATAAGTGATATTGTGGATTCACAGTCACTAAATTGATCCTCAATTATAACTGGAGCTTCAGGTTTGGGATTATTCACAGCAGTAGGTGTAAGTATCGGTGGAGGACAGCTTCCCTGAGTACCATATAATGGGACTACTGGACCAATTGTTACTGGTATGGTCAACGAATCAGGATGTACTTTTATCTGGGTTATTTTCTGTATTAATTCTGCTCTGGTCTTTTCTAGGGCTTCCTTTTCTTTGTCATGAAGTATTCTACTCGGGGTGAATTCATGCATTACCTGTGGCACTAATGGAGTTTTTGGTGGTGCACTTGGGTGCACCTGATATGGTGGGGGATTTCTTAACATTTCCTCCATAAATTCGTCTTCAGACTCCTCATTTCTCATTAAATGTTTTGTCTTTTCTGTGCACTTACTTCCTAATTTCTCCTCTGCTGAGAACAATGGATATAATCCTTCTGTAATCATTGCCCTTCTCCATTGTTTCATCTGACCTTCCCTAGACTCACGTATATATCTGGGAAAAAATCCTGGATAACTCCTATTACTTCTAGATCTATCCCGCTCAAATGCCTCGGTTTCCCATTCTTCTAGAGCTTCGTATTGAGTTAATCTAGGTCTGGGTTCTAAGTCATTCATCCTCAATCTCAAGTTTTGTAGAATTCGCCCATTGAACGTGCCATTCTCGGGAAATGCTAGTATTCCATCATTTTTGGTATATTCTATCCAATTCTCCATCCATACACAAGTATGATAACCTCTCTCCATCATCATAAATGAAGCGGGCGTTTTAGCTGGTGGAATAATAATTCCTTCTCTGGTTTTGATTGGTTTGTCCTTTTTAAAATAATTCTTAATCATTTGTAAAAATGACATTTTTCTCCTTTCTCCGTACATCTTGGGTAAGTACCGATGTATAAAATTATATTCTGCAAAGCCTAAATATTTCCCATCCTGACGAATTCCTGTTAAAGTCGGATCGCGTTTTAACATGCAATCCTTATCCACTAAGAATTTCGCTTCTATAATTTTGACCAATCAAATGTCTGCTATCTTTTATTTCCGGGCCAATCCTTGCGCGGCCTTTTGGTGACGTTTATCTGTCAACACCTCCTTTACAATCTGCTCTTTTCTGTCCTTGCTAGTTTAACCAATCCCAGCGCGGCACCTATGACGTCAGTACTACTCCTGACTACTGACCCCTCCTTTACAAGGGTTTTTCCACACCCGCTGATTCAAATAATCTCAGCGCGGCGTTTAGTGATGTCAGCCCCCTCTCCGGCAACTGACCCTCCCTTTACAAAAATTTACGCGAACTTATTTTCTCTACAATTCTTAATTTCAGTAACAACATAAAACATTCGCTATCGTGCCAGTTTCTCTAAAATAGGAAAGATAGTTTTTCTCTCACACTTAGTAAAACCTTTCCGTTTACTAAACATACACTACGAGTAAAACACTTCCGTCTACTCTTCACACAAGCTCCAGAAGTACCTGTTACTTCTCCAAAGTTACCCTTTCTAGGTGATATAACATCAAATTTTTACCAGCGTACTCTTTTTGCTATTACTCACACGTATAGAGTCCCTAACGAGTACTGAAAGTCCTGCTTAACTTTTCAGTACTATTTCTGCCTGACAGATAACCTCACTGCAGTATGGCTTCCACTTACCATCCGCTATTCCTTTTACCACGGGGTATTCTGGACAACATAAAACAAAACTTTGAATACATGGATGTTAGTTCATAAAAATAAAAATAAAAATTCTCATTACCCAATTAACAAAGAGTAACAATCCTCTGATAACCAGAAAACTGATCCAGCGCGATATTAGCAAACAGCATTCATACTCTAGATACTCACTTGGGCCCATACATTCATACTACGCTAATACTTACGCTGGGTTTTATCAGTTGTTACTCTCTATCAAATCCCTGCTACCAATTACCTTCTGATTGAAGAGTAATGACTTACCAATGAATCCTTTGCTAATTGGGAATTTTAAAATGAGTGACATTCATTATAATACATAATCCTAAAATAACCACTGAGTCAGGAAGTTTTAAAATATTTATCTAAAGATTTAGCAGAGTAAAATACAGAGCCACATGGTACTTAATCGCAATACCCAAGATTAAGCATAGAAATGATTATTGCTAATCAATGACGGTGTTTAAAGAAGAGGAGAGGATAGAGATAGCAGCGCAACTAAAGGTTGCATTATATTTACCTAAGTGCAAGAACCAAACCCCTTAGCCAAGGAGTTGAAAGAATAAGACCCAGGAAGGATGAAGAGCAAAGACCTCCTCCAGGATCAGGATAGGACCGGTGACCTCTCTACAACGACGCCTGCGTCGTTCCCCTCTCTGATACTCGGCTTCTCCTCGATTCTCCCGTGCCTTCCTTCTAATGGACTCTGCCGCCCCCTCCTCAGGACCTCTTCTGGACAGGGACTCGGTCTGCAATCGGTCAGCTTGGCGGTCTGGAGCTAAGAGCGCTCTGGCAGCATGGACGCCTGTTCTTCATGAACGCAATGCTCTCATGGAATCTTGCTCTCCTGTGCTTCAAGACTTCCGACTAAACTAATTAACTAATTCTATATCTATTATACCCTTCTACGCCCATGTACCTCCCCTTAATGTTGCTAAAATATGGGACCACTACTTCTGATTGGACAGGGGGTGGATTCTCGCACCATATCCATTTGGCTTAAATTGTAAAGCCTATTGTCTTTACGTTACCACCCCTTCAAATTAATACATTCGCTTTATTTCCCACCCGTCTCATGACAAATGTAAACCAATTTTCATAGACAATGTGTCAATATGCAACAGGAAAGGCAAAATACAGCATCTTCGGCCATCGGGTCACAGCCTTGGACTTCGTCCAGGTTGACTTCATTTGGCAGGCACACAGGACACATGCGCAGAACCAGTTGCCTCTCGAGTTTCAGAACACCAACCCAGGCCCAAGTTTACGAACTAATAAAAGTGCAAGAAGAAAATATTAAAATCACAAATAAAATGTTTCACTGTATACCCACTATTTCTATTTTTTTTCCCATTTAATTATATATTCTAACCCGCGTTAGTAGCGTTAGGAAACGACAATTTAGTAATGACATGAGAGCAAGCTGAAGCATGTGAAAACATCAAGCAGCCATTTTAATGCACACTGCGCAGAAGCAGAAGTTTCCCACCAAGCAAAGAAAGACGTCACACCATGTGATATGGTTGCGACATGCGCATTGAGTTTTCCCGTGCATAGCGGCCATTTTGAATTACAAACAAGCGTTATTCATTAGTAAAACACATAGGCAAGCATCCCTTTCTTTTGTGTCGTGAATGCAAAGGTTAGTATTAACAATACAAGTTTAATAAATTAATACTGTGAGGAGGATTGAATACAAGCAAGTTTCATTTATGAAACCTTGCTCCATCAGCAGGAAGGCTGTCGTGAGTGGCAAGGAGACATTGAGAAATAAATACAGAAATTTAAGAAGTACCACCATCTTGGCAATGGCTATTTGGCCTGCCAACGAGAGAGGTAGTCTGGATTACATGGGGACAAAATCTCTGCCGCATCCCGCCACCAGCCGCTGCCACATCGCTGGGGGACTACCAGTCCCAGGCTCCATTGCTCCCTGGAGGGAGGAGTCATCGCGCTCATAAGCGCCTGAAGCTTCCCGCGGCGCGGGACGCGCGCGGGCCGTGCCCTGGCGAAGCCCGGGCCAAGGGAGGGCCCGTCCTTGCCCGTAAGTGCCCGGAAGAGGCTGGGCTCGGCCACCCCCTTAACATCGGCAGTGTCAGAAGCGACAATGGGTAAGCGCAAAACACCATGTTCCCAGGTCCAGGGATGTGATAGGGTAAAGGTCCCCAGGAACTCTGCATCAATAATTTCTTACCTGACTGCTGCTGTGGGGGTTTTGAACAAAGATATACAAAATGCGGAGGTTGAATTGGGGTTGAGTCCAGATCCCGTGGAGAGTGATATTTTATCTGATAATACCTCCCAAATCCCACCGCCTATTGAGCCTAATATACTGATACTGAAGCAAAGAACAGGGGGGGGAAGCAGCCCACTTATTGACATTTTGCCTAGTGCTGAAGGGGGTGATCACATGGTGGAAGTACCCAGAGAGCATTTCTCCCCACAAAAGGGGTATGTGAGCCAACAAGGGAAAAAGAAAGTGAAGAAAAGGGCAAGCAAATCTGGACATGGGCATGCAAATGTAACTGCTGAATTGACCCCGGTTCAAATGGAGGATCTGGTGCAACAAAGACCAAACGGCCGTCAGGCTCACAATGGAGGAATTTTTAAACTCACGTATGAATCCCATTTTAATGAACATTGTAAAAGAAATTACTGACATGTTGAACACCTGTGTAGAGGGGATTATGTCGAAATTGGAACGTGTCGAATCCCTTTTGGGGGATCCAGAAATTAACATCCTAGCAAGTTCAAATAGTGGCTCCACTGAGGGTCAAAGACAGTCTAGTACCCAAAACAGGGAGAGGGGTTCTACTAGTTCTAACAAAATAACTACAAGGAGTAAGACAGGGCCCTTTGCCATAACCAAGTCCGATTTAGATCTGGGTAGACAGGTAGGGGCCCGTACCCATAGTCAAATAGCTTTAGTGCAAAACCCTTCACCTAACCCTGTGATTCCGATTGGGAATAGGGCTAATTGTCCTCAGAGGAACAATACTGAGTCGAATAGAGATAGACTTAATCTGCCCCCAGAAGCTACCCCCTTAGTTGCTATCCTCACAGGGGTTCCCCCACTCAGAAATAATTGTGTGGAATCAACCATGGAGTTGCTCCGAAAAACTAAATTTTGGTATGACCAGCAATGTAAAGATGGCTCCAAGGTCTCTTCTCACATTATAATGGCGAGACGAGTAGGGAAAGTTGGCCATAAAATAAAACAGGGCACAGATGATTGTATTGTAATTAATTTTGACAGGGCAGACATAGCTGGGCAGCTATTCATGGATGACGATTGTGAGGGTCAGGGTAGTATTAGGGCTTTGCCGCTTGTTTTTTTTTATCCACCATTAAGGAGGCCACACTCATCTAGTGGCCACCCATGGGGATTAGATTCTGGCGAAACTAAGCGGGGCAGTTTTTTCCCTCACCCACTTATAAGGGAGAAGAATCATACCGCTAGTACAAACGGTAGATCAGCAAATGCTGTTCGACCACTACCCACGCCCTTAGAGAGAGTGGATGATGGGCTTGGGCTAGCGTGCCAAAATAGATTTCACCCGTTGTCATCCTTAGATGAGAATGATTGACTGGAGCTGCCTTGCTGCCACCAGAATCAGAGCGAGGAACCCATCACAGGGCAGGTGGTATATGATGAAATAGCCAGTTGTAAGATCATTAGCTGGAACATTGCAGGTTTAAGAAGCAAAAAGGAAGGCCCTAGGTGGTGTGACTATCTAAAAACCTACGATATAGTGAGCTTGCAGGAGACATGGGACATGGAAAATAATTTCTGGATTGATGGTTTCAAAACATATAGTGTCCCAGCATGCCCTTCGGCGGCAGGCAGGCCAAAAGGGGGCTTACTAATGTTATTTTCACTTGAGGTGGCAGGTGTCAATAGGGTGGTGGAGTCAGGGTCCCATAATCTTCAGATAATTGAATCTGTTGCCCCTAATCAAACCAAAACTCTGTTTGTCACTTTTTATAATTCTGGGGAGAGTAGCTTTTTAAATGAACATCTATGTATATTGAAATGTTTTTTAGAGGATTATTGTTTAAAGCAAACCACTTCTTATGCAATTGTACTTATGGGCGATTTTAACATTCATGTCTGTGAGATGAGTTGCCAAGTAGCTGATCCCTTAGGCCCGGCAATTTCCTCGACTCCTCACTTTGAGCATACACAACGTGGGGAATGCTTGGAGGAGCTTTTGGCCGTGTCAGACCTCTTCGACCCTTGTCACATGGACATTAAGGAAAGGGTTCCCACCTTTAAAGGAAGAGGGAAGGATACTACTATAGATTTCATATTCATCTCCCCTCGTTTTCAATCCCATGTAGTCTTCTATAATGCTAGGTGGTCCCCTTATAGTGACCATAATCCAGTTATCCTGGTTTTGAATAGAGACTGTGGTTTAAAGAGGGACCTGGGCAAGATAGATAGCGTCCACTGTGTGAAACTTACCGACCAGGGTCGCAGGTTAAAATGGGCAAAGGTAATCCCAGATCGCTTTTTTAAAGAACTGTGTGAGAGGGCGGAGTACGAGGTAGATATCTGCCTTGGTAACTTTGGCCATGGGGCGGAGGTTTTAACAGCCTGTGAAGGGATATGTGCGCAGGTAGCATTAGAACTCACTGTGGAAACCACCTCTAGAATAAGCAGTGGCGAAAGGTGGTTTGACAAAAAATTTTCCACGGCACATCGCAAATTAATTGCAGCCTTGAAATCAACCCCACGAGATAAAACACAAATAGCCATGCTAAGGAAGCAGTATAAGTTGGCAATGGCTAATCGTAAAAAGGAAATTCAGGAAGAGGCATGGGAGGCGCTTTCATCAGTGGAGGTTTTAAAAAATAGCTCACGTTTTTGGGCTATTGTTAATAAACCATTCTTTTCAGGAATAGAGAATAGTCCATTAGATTGTAATATCACTGAGGCTCAGTGGCTCTCTCACTTTGAAACCATTTATGAGGCCACTTCGACATCAGTCTCGTTAGGCAATCACGAGCGAGGTTGGGATTCCCGAAGTACTGTCTTTAATGAAGGAGACGTACAACGGGCTATAATGCAAATGACCAGCAATAAGGCCCCCGGCCCTGATGGCGTACCCGCCGATCTATATAAACAACACCCGGCTTTCTGGGCTAAACTCTTGACTAACGTCTTTAATGTAACCAGCGATCAGGGTTTTCCTCCATCGTGGTCGCTTTCTACAATCATTCCAATTTTTAAAAAGGTTCGAGATGGGATCCACAATGTTACAGGCCAATTTCCCTAATTGACTCAGCAGTAAAAGTCTTAGGGAGGGTTATTTTAACTAAATTAATGGATTGGCTGAATGAAAATGAGGTTTTAACTAATTTTCAATACGGTTTTAGAAAAGGGAGGAGCACCCTGGATCAGTGCTTAAATTTACACTTATTAGCTGGGAAATATACATTAGCCAAAACGGGGTCATTACACCTGGCGTTCATGGATCTCAGCTCGACCTTTGACCTGGTCAACAGGTCGAAGCTGTGGTTGATCCTGCTAGACATGGGAATTGAACCAAGTCTGGTTTACCTTCTGGCTGATTTGCACAAGGACCTCCAAGCCAATATAAGGCTTAATCAAGAAGGAAAATGCACAAGGCACTTTAAATCTAGCAGAGGGGAGAAACAGGGCTGCATTTTAGCGCCTCTACTTTTTACATTATATATTAATAACTTAGCCAAATCCCTTGAAACTGCCAGCCAGGATATTCCACGAATAGGGGGCATGGTAGTTCCCGTGCTCCTATACGCGGATGACGCTGTCTTATTAGCCCGCACAGCAATAGGGCTTCAGAGGTTACTGGACTCATTTGGGGCTTACATGAAATCTCTGGATCTTGTAGTGAATATAACAAAATCCCAAACGATGTCTATGGGTCAGAAAAACAAAAAAGTAAAATCCTTTTACTGTGAAGGTGTTGAGCTATCTATGGTGCCCTTTTTTAACTACCTGGGGGTTTTATTTGCTGAGAAGGGGACATGGGCCCCCCAACAAATAGTGAAAAAGAATTTGATGGCAAGATCAACGGCTGCTGTTCATGGCTTTGCTCAACGGCTGGGGGCCAAGCCAATCGAAGTCATGCCTAACATTTACAGGTCCAAATGCATGGCTATCGCTTTGTATGGCTCCGATCTCTGGGGCTATAAGTCAGGAGAAGGGGTACAGATAGTTGAAAATAAATTTTTACGCTCCCTCCTGTCTGTTCCACAGTCCACTTCCACATTTATAATACATCAAGAGATTGGGGCTAGTTACGTGTCAGACTTGTTGAGGTTGGCCCCAGTGAGTTGCTGGTTAAAGACCTGGCTTAACCCCGAGTTAACTCTTAATCATCAGATTATCAGGGACTGTGTGGCCCTGGATAATGCGAGTAGCATCCCATGGTTACACTATGTAAAGAACATTTTAAGCAAACTAGGGCGCCTTGACCTATTTACCCTCCCAGATCAAATAAGAAAAGAGGATGTGACATGGGTCAGAACACAATTTCTGAATTTGATGGTGGCTGAGAGGGAGGAGAAGGAGTTAAAGAAACCCTCAGTAAAGGCCTACTTCTTGCTAAAAACCTCACCCGTGATTTAACCATATCTGAAAATTGTCACGAAGCCCTATCACCGCCAGCTTTTAACAACGTTTCGTTTTAACTTAATTCATATTTTTTAGGAAATTCTCAAGGCTGGAGTAGGGCGTGTGATTTGAGGTGCTTGTACATGCGACAATTTTTCAACCCAGGTCACTATGCATTTTATAATGTTCTGTGAGCATTTTAGTGTCATTCGCAGGAGGTGCCTAGCTCCAATTCTGAGGGGAAAAGGTTTTATACAGGTCAGACCCGCTCTTTTTTATTTGCAACTGTTGAATGACCCATGGGAGATTTTTAACATTGCAAGTTTTTTAGTTGCAGCTGTACGCTTTAGGAAAACGTTATAGCACATCAAATATTGAATGAGTTATTAATATACTATTGATGTTTATAGATTTTACACTGCTTTATATGAATTATTGCCGGTTAGTGTTTTTTAAGTATTTTTAAGAAATTTGTTTTTGTGACTGTATATCTTTTTATCGCCCTATGTACTGAGTATTCGGATTTTAAATGTTTTTATATATTATATGGTGTTGTATAATGTGATATATATTGTGTACTTTGATGGTTTTTATTAACCGAATAAAGTGGTTTGACTGACATGGGGACTCTTTCCTCAATCCATTCAATTGCACGGCCAAAATTAACTGTCCACAGCTCCTGCATGTCGAGGCTGACCAATATTCCCAAGAATCGTACTGGGCCTTCTGCCCATTTCAAATGGTATTTAATGCTGAATGGACATGTATGATCAGTGAGGGGGGAAAAGCGTTGATTTCGCCCAGTTGATATGTATGCCGGAGATTCCCCCAAAGTGAATCATTTCTCATAGTATCAGCACCAGGTTTATTCGTGGGTCGCATATGTACAATGTAATGTCATTTGCGTATAGTGAGATGATCAGCCCCGTTGAGGAGATGCCAAGCCCTCGCTGTGCATGATGTTGCCTGAGCCTGGCAGCTAGGGGCTCTATCACTAAAGCACACAGCAATGGCAAGAGTAAACAGCCTTGTTGAGTTCCTCGCGTGATCTTGATGGGATCAGAGATTAGTCTGTTTAGGTGGACCTGCGCTGTTGGGTGTGTGTGTGTGTGTATATAGGAGTTGAATATAGCAAATGAAAGTAGGACTGAGTCCCAGCCGCTGGAGTAAGGGGAAAAGATAATCCCATGTTAGTGAGTCAAACACCTTTGTGGCGTCTAACAGGGGTGCCATTGTCTGTACATGTGGATCAAGATGATGCATCACTGCAGATAAAGTGAGAAGTTTGTGTGAGGTTGAGCGACCAGGTATGAATTTGGATTGGTCTGGTCTTACAATGTTGGGCAGTAGGGGCAACAGGCTATTTCCCAATATTTTTGCTATTATCTTATTATCCACATCAATTAGCGATTATGGTCTGTATGAGTCGCACCTGGAGGCGGGCTTGTCTGGCTTAAGGATTGAAACGAATACAGTTTCTCTGAGTGTTGGGGGAAGGCTACCTCCCTTTAAGGAGAGCTCAAACATTGCCAGTATATGTGGGGCTAAATGGGCAGCATATTCTTTGCCAAAGGAATGTGGTAAAGCCATCAAGGCCTGGTGCCTTGACACCCGGAAAGGAGCTAATGGTTTGTATTATTTCTTCCTCCATCATGGGCATATCAAGAAACTCCCTGTGTGCACTGTCAAGACAGATTAACTGCAAAGTATCAAGGTACGTGGTCAGCTCGGTTTTGTCTTGAGTCAGGGTAGCGGTGTATAGATGAGTGTAGAAAGTGAACATTGTTTTTTGTGTTCCGGTGGAGGTGTCTTGTACGCAATTATCGTCTAGTAATTTAACTACATATGTGGAAGCATGTGGACTACAGAGAAGGTTCACCAGTGTCTTCCCAGGTCAGTCCCCTTCTCCGTAGCGGCAAGCTTGGGCATCTCATCCTAGGTATTTCACTTTGCGCTCAGCCTCAGTGGAGTATTCTGATATTTTCTCCCGGATGGCCGCCAATATGTTAGGGTCATTTATGCACTGGTAGTCTAATTCTAAGTCTTGAATGACATATTCAAGTGTGGCCAGTTGTGTACGTATTGCCCTAAGAACTCCTGCCTGTTTGGAGATGCATGCTCCTCGCAGCACTGCCTTGAATGCCTCCCATATCATTGATGGAGATGTCCCCTTGCCCACATTACACGCAAAGTACGCAATTATCTCTGCACGTATCTCTTCCCGAAACGCTGCTTCAAGCAGCGCCCCCCAGAGGGAGGAGCCATGTAAATGAGCCAGGGGGGATCTGTGGAATTGCCAACACTAAAAGCACCGGGCATGGTCCGACAGTGTACGGGCCAGGTGTGTACCTTCAGCTCCCCATAGCTTCACCTCTCTAGATATAAGCCAATAGTCTATGTTCAACCAAGTATTATGGTAGGAGGAGATGCAAGTTCCCTCGCATTGTTCCCTACGTGACCATCTCCAAATGTCAATTAGTTGATTATCTTGTATGAGGGTATTGAGCACAGATGCTACGCTAGGGTGCAAGCTGCACAACTGACCGGATCGGTCACAGCTGTCGTCCAATACTACATTTAAATCTCCTTCCCAGAGTATTTCCCTGTGGGCTATACCTGCCACCAGTCTCCATACCTCAGTAAAAAACTATGGGTCATCTGTATTCGGCCCATATATTGCCACTAGGATTAAGGGCTGTCTATGTAGTGTGCCTGTTGCTATGACGTAGCGGTCGTCTTTGTCTATGGTAATATCTTTAGGGTGCCAGGGCAGTCCTTTGTGGTGAGGGATAGCTACTCCTCAGGCATAGTTGGAGTATAATGAGGTATATGCCTTACAGTACCATCTGGCTTTCAACCCTGAAGCAGTGCGTGATGCGAGGTGTAACTCCCAAAGAAAGCAGATATCTACTAGGTGCCGTACTATGTATGAGTGTACTAGACGAGATTTGCGATAATCATTGAAGCCTCTGATATTCCAGGTGAGTCATTTAATTGACATTTGGGCGGAATCTGTATAGTGTACATAGTGCTATGTTGTCGTGGTCGTGTGGTGTATTTGGTGCGTCAGACATCCTGTATTGAAACGCACAGCTGGGAAATAAAGAAATATCTAAAACCTAAGAAGAAAAACAGAAGAAGTAAGAGAACCCACATCCATCCCCCACCCACTCCAACCCCCAAACATGGGTGGGTATCAAAATTCCCTCCCTCCCTCCTCGAGTCCTTCCTTCATCAACAAACACTACATCGGGAAACATTCCTGGAGGCAGAACAGGACCGGGCTAGCTCCCCTGCCATTTAGTCTGGGTGACCGGATGGATAGAACCCGATCGTACCACACAGTAGCGGTAGCAGAGTAACAATGCAATAAATATCTTGGGACTGTAGCCGGCTGCGCGCGGGCTGCAGCGCCGCTCACCAGAGGTTTGCCCATGCCAACGTCTCTCAGAAGTAGATTCATCAAGATGGTTTTGCGCCTGGAATGACTTAGTTATTTTCATTGAGAGAGTCCTCAAAGGAGCATCACAGTGAGCCCACTGGGGAAGCATGTCTCTTGGTGATGTGTTTCGTGAACTTGAGAGCCGATTTAGAATATGTGAAGAAGTGTGGCTTGTTATTCTGCATGATGCGGAGCTTGGCAGGGTAGAGAAGCGCGTATGGAATGTCCACTTTCTGAAGTCGCTTGGCAGGGATGAATTCACGTCTGGCATTCTGAACAGTGATGGTAAAGTCCAGATAGAAGGATATGGAGTTTCCCTGGTAGTTTTTGGATTGCCACTCGCGGGCTGGACGGAGGATTGTGTCTCGATCTTTGTAGTTCAACAAAAATGCCACTATGTGTTGTGCTGGTGCACCCGGAGGGGGCCTCGGGCCCAGGGAACGATGTGCTCTTTCTACGATGAACCACGGCAACAAGGCCTCCCTGAAGAGCTCTCAGAGGAGTGACTCCACAAAGCTTTCCATGGTTGCGATGGCAGTGGATTCGGGGGATGCCCATGATGCGTAAATTGTTACACTGTGACTTAGCTTTGAGGTCCTCATTCTTGGCCCTGATGAGGCCTAGGATTTTGTCCATATGCAGTAAGTGCTCCTTGGATTCCGCTTGGGCATCTTCAGCGTCGGACATGCGGTTCTCAAGTTGGTCAAGTCTTGTCTCATGCTTGTTCACCCCCTGCTTCATGTCGTCCAGTCTGTTAGTGAGTGCACCTAGCTTGGCATCAATCTCTCGGAGGCTGGTCTTGATGTCTATTAGCAGTTCCTTAATGTTGAAATCTTGTGAGTCGCCACTTGGTTGAGATTCTAGATGGTTCTCTAAATACGCCTCCTGACCAAATGAGAGTTTGGACTGTTTAGTATTGTGCATTCCCACACCTGCCACAGAATCAAGTGCCGCTGCAGTGAAGAGTCAGCAGTGCCTATGGTCAGGTGTTCAGGCCCTCTCCGTCCATCGCTTATGGCAGCCTAGTGGTGGTGGGTCTATATCTCGTCGGGCCCTCCCACACCCCGAGGTCCTATCGGGGTCATGAGCAGGCCTAGGGCTCAGAAGGTCTGTCCTCAACGCAGGTGAAGGCCAGGGTAGGTGTGCTGGTTGGCGTGTCTCCCTGATCAGCTCGATTGTGGGGATCTCTCTGTGGGGAGGCCCAGGAGGTAGCGGACGTGCTCAGCTGCTAGCATGATCTCAATAAAAGGCCTTCAAAGATTTCTGTCATCCGGTCTGGAAGTCAGCAGTCGGAGACGCAATGAGGCCCGGGGGGCTACAGCGGTGCACCGGGGTAATGTTTATTTCAGTATTAGGTCTCAGCTAGCCCCGCCCTGTCAGAGAGCCCCCCCCCCACCAGCCGCCTCAGGCACAGCCAATTTCAGAATGCCAGCGGGTGCCCACACATCCAGGATCTCAGATCAGGCCTCTCAGGTCTCGGAGTTACTCTTGTGGCACTGGGGAACAAGTCAGATCCAGCCTATGTTTTATGTGGGGTCGCGGCGAGTGTCGACTGTCAGAATTATTGACGCATGGGTAATGCCACAGCGGCTTCCCAAGCAGGGCATAGGCAGTCCAGCAGCAGGTCTGGTAAGTTCAGATCGGCTTGACATACTCACAATCAGTCCTCCGGCTGCTACCCCTGCTCATCACGTGCAGGTCAGTATTCTCTTTCCGCTGCACTCGCAGCAGGCCCAAAAGTCAGTGCGGAGGCAGCAGCGGTCACCCAGCCCCCAGTGTTCTTCCCGGGACAGTACCGAACCTTCAGCGTCCGCTAGTTTGTTCGCAGCTCAGGGGAAGTCGATTGCTATGTCCTTGTCAAGCAGCTCATCTCACTCCGCAGGCTGTAGGCGGCCCTCCGCGGTCACCTGAAACCAGTCCGGAGGCCTCCACGACTCCGCCGCCTCCTCAGATCTCCCATGCACTAATTTGGCACCTTGTGCCACAAACGCAGGCATCTTGCTGCTTGGTCAAGCTCCTCCCCCGGAAAAGCAGTAATTTAAATGTATACATCTCCATGGATAAAAAATTATAATTTACTAAATAACTCCTTAATAAGTTCCTCTTGCTCTTAAATACACTGCTAAGTTCGTTGATCCA
The DNA here is from genome assembly GCA_963921515.1 of Calotriton arnoldi. NCBI lineage: Eukaryota > Metazoa > Chordata > Amphibia > Caudata > Salamandridae > Calotriton > Calotriton arnoldi. The sequence goes on from CAWUFW010012745.1 coordinate 190,662, forward strand.
GGAAATATGCTACATACCTCAAAATTAAAATGTTCCCATGCGCTTATGAATCATGTTTTCAAACCAATCTCTTCATTTAAATAAATAAACCAAATTTAAACATCCAATATCATACAATTTAATGTATCCAACTCCACCACTAACACTTCCACCCTTTCATTCAGAACAAGTTATGAAAGTACTTATCTCTGCGAGCAGCAGCAAAAAAGAAGGAAGATGGCTGGGGGTTCTGGACGTTTGCTGAGTTTGGAATTTTGTTAAAGTTCTATATTCTTAATGGGGCTGCTGTCAGTGGCGGCAATAAAGAGGATTGCAATCATGTTAGCCTCCTGGTCTTGCCATAAAATTCGACCAGGTCTGAGAAAACATTGTTTCTGTCAAAGAAAGAGATGAGCCGGAGTAACAACTTCTAAATCGAATTCTATAAAAGTGTGGGAGAGGGAGTGGGCAGCCATGAACAGGTATTGGAGACCAGAGGATAAGCAAATGGAAGCCGCTTCCTATTGGTACTCTATGTGTTGAAAGAAGTGAATAGTTGACCTGTGCAAAAAACGTCTGTTTTTGAGTCTATTGCGTTAAGTGAGTCTTCCAGAGAGTTTTACCACATGTGTCATCAGGAAAAAAATGTTTCTACTCCCAACAATCACAAGTGTGTACTAGTGGCTTTTCACACAGGCTGACACGTTGTGGTCCTTACCTGTCACAGCTACCTTTGCACACCTTAAAGTGCCTGTGGTGCTTGTGCTTCCAGTCCACACTAAGTGCAGCAATATCCAGAGTCTGCAGTCCATCCTTATTCATATTTGGTGGGGACAAGGAGGCTATAAATGTTTGTTGCTGGTTAACCCCTTTTATGATAAGGACAAATAACAGTTACAAGTTGAATTGTGCACTGTCTCCAAAGATGGAATTGCAGCCACAAGCAGCTGCTGTATTTTTGAAGTGAAAATGAAACAACCTGGGAATTGTGGAGATTAAAATCTCACAGTTCCTCTTTTGCATTGCTGCCTTTGTGATCTACTAAGCCAGGGGTCTCAAAGGCAGTGACACGGGTCACAAGGGGCAAGCCAGGAATCATAGGGGAAACCCCTTGCGACCCCTAAATGACGTCCATGATGAATATTTTTCTAATGAACAGAACACCACTGATTAAGCAATGTGGCATTGCTGTGTTGTGTGTGATTCTTAAAATGTCTGGACTGATTTTCTCTGGGAAAGGGAGGATGCAACCTGTTTTGGCCATGCTTAGGAAGATGCCTTGTGTTTATTTATTTATTTAAAATGTTTTCAATAGCGCGAACATGACCACTGAGGGTATCAGAGCGCTTTACAGTGTGAGTAAGGTATTAGTTGTATTTAGAAACAGTGTGAGTACTTCTCCAGTGACAGATTTCAGGATGGTCAACAGGAGGGTGTTGATGTCATAGGTGGCTGTCTTGGGATTTGTACTGCATTGGTCTGTTGGGAGTGGAGCAAAGTGCTCCATTATAAGGTTATAGAGTATTTCATGGACATGGGAAAGGGCATTGGTCCTGTTTGATGCTCCTGTGATTGCTGAAGTCTAGTCAGCAGTTTTGTCTGTCTAGAGCAAGAGAAGTTTTGGTTGGTATTCTGTCAACTGTTGGTGTCTGGCTGAAGGTGAATGGGATGATGAAATTATCTGTCTAGTTCAGCTGTATGGAGGAAAATAATTAAGGGTTTTCATGGAGGTGATGGTGAGGATAAGAGTGAATCTGGGTATCAAAGTTAACAGAGGACCCACGCCGTACAGATATATGACACATTTTTTCTCCTTTACTCCTCTTAATCCTTGGCTATATTTTTTCTGACATTTATTCATATTCATAACCGAATGAAAAAGAGAGAACACAGGAATTGAGACTATGCTCAATGACAACTTCAAGTCACAACTGGGTTAAACAGTCAGCAAAATTGTGCACTACAACAAATAATATCCATCACCGAGGGCCAGATTATAAAAAACTAAAGTGCTTATTGCTCTCAAATCCATCTAGATCTTTCGAATTCCTAACACTTCAGAATCCAATGGAGAACACAGATACCTTAATTTAGATTTACATTTGGGACACAGACGAATCACACTAAATATGCTCAAATATAGCATCTGGCTTATATGGCTAAATACTGAAGAAAGCATTATAGAAGACTGGACAGGAATACCACTTCCATATGATAACCAATCTAAGCAGTTTATACAGACAACCCAGTGTTTAATTCCAAAATGAACCTATAGAAAAGCGCACAAATAATTGAAGGAAAAGCTAAAAGTGCATAACAAAACATTGTATGATGTAACAAGGGACATAGATCAGTACCAAGGTAATCTGGTAAGCGAAGGACCCGCAGAAAATTGAAACTTTAGTGGACAGTGGAAAGAACCATACACTACAGAAGTTGTAAACACATAGCGAGCTGATGACTCACAAATGTGGCGATACATACAGCTGAAATACTTAAAAGAGGGAGAAGGTGCCTCAGCATGAGGCACCTTAGGAAGTGTCACAAATGTTTGATATTGGGACTATAGTGTACTGGTCCTGGACCTATCCAATAAAGAAACCTCAGAAGAATTGTTTGACAAAACAGCAAAATCAGACTTACCATAAAGCTTCAGAAGACAGCTGGACCCGTATCCATGATGGGGACTCTGAATGGTCGAGATGTAAACAGAATTATAGTGATGTCACCCATGTGTTACTGCACAGAACCTTGGAGGATCCTAGACAGGCCCCTTCCATCTTAGGTGGCTTCCATTTCTCCCTTTCTGTATCGCATGTAATTTATACAAATCATGATCTGACTCCTCTCTCAGTCACTACATATTGTACTGGAAGACAGTAGTTGGGGCCCCCTTTTTGAATTGACAGTAGGAGTGTGTTATAATCCCGGGTAGTCTGCACTCTCATATATTCTCTGTGACTAATGTAGGAAAAGAAGGAAGAGGATTATGAGATCAAACCGGAAATCCTGACTATTGCAGATCTCCTACCGTTGCACAGGTGGTCGGGGCAAGGATTACGGGCTATTACACTACTTGCGAAAGAACTGTCACGGATCACTGGGTCTTGAATATTATCAAATCAGATTATTGTATAACATTTATCTCTACGTTTCAAGGAATCATCCCTATGCCTGTCCCATGAACACCATGAAGAGACAAGCCCTTTTGGGGGGGGAGTGTTGGCATTGCTGGAAAAGAGAGCTGTGATCCAGTGTATCGATTGTATACTTTCCCTAATCCTAATACAGACGTCCTCAGCGGACTACAGACCTGTGTTAAATTTAAAGAGGATAAACCCATGAGCAAAGACAGTTCACTTCAGAATGTTCATGCTGCAAACCATTATTGCAATGATAGTGGGCGGAGATTTCCTTTTCAACATAGACGTCCAGGATGCTTATCTTCACATTCCGATTCCTGTGAATTACAAAAGATTTCTGCGTTTTGCTGTTTAGGGTCACCATTTTCAGGTTACAGTCTTGCCTTTCAGGTTAAATCAGATCCCCTTGTGTTCACCAAGGTTTTGGCTCCATAGGTGGCAGTACTTCATCAGGAGGGTATATTCATGTAACCATATCTGGATGACTGGCCGATCCATTCTTCTTCAGAATCCTTAACAATCATGCACACAAAGGAGGTACTTTCAGTTCTCAGAGACCACGGTTTCTAAACAATCTTCAGAAATCTCAACTGACACGTTCACAAGATTTGAATGTTCACGGAGGTAATATTTCAGACCGATCTAGGAATAGCGACTCTTAGAGACAAAACAATTAAGAAAATCCACAGAAAAATTAAAAATGGCAGCCCCAATGTGTAAATAAAATGTGGGTGTTTCCCAGGAGAGTCTGGGACACCCAAAAAAGCCCCAAAAGAGCAATGTATTATAAATGACAGGAGCCTCTCATTTATTATTCACTGCTCCAGGGAAGAAGCACCCTGTAATGCCTTGCGCAGGCTTTTAAATTATACTTTTAGATCCTGGTGGTGCCTCTAGCAGGTTCACCACCAAGCATTTTTTTAATGTTGTGGAGGGCTGCATGAAGCACAGCAGCCCCCCAGCAACATAAAAGAAAATCACAGTAAGTCTCCTGGGTCATTCAATCCATGACCTCAGGAAAGCTTGCCATTATTTTTTAAGTATTCTGAGGTGGAGCTGTATGTTCAGCTGGAGTGTAGGGACCCCTTGTGGTTGGTTTTATGGCTGCATTTTGTGGTCTGAAAATGTAAAAACAAAAAAAGACTCAGACATGTTCATGCTTGAGTTTTTTTTACAAAAATGCTTTATTTCAAATATTTTGAGACAGTAAGTATTTTTAAACCTCAAAATGCATGTGTTTTATAAAGTGTACATTTTATTATAATTATTGGTGGCTTTTTTGACAAAGTCAATAGGTCTCCTTTATACATGTTGATGTGCTCACTCCCGATAAAGCCAAAAGGCATGCCTTTTACATTTTATATATTTTAAAAAAGGAGCTAAAGTAACTGCCATGGGGTAGGGCACAGGGCCTGCACCCAACCCTTGGCACGCAAGTTCAAAGGCCATGATAGGCGGGAGGTTGGGCGCCTGCGGGGTTTTGGCGCAGGGCCTGGCCTGCAAGGATTTCACAGTAATGGACATCTGACTTTACGTTAAAAATATTCCCTGACAAAGCTAAAGGTTAAAGTGACGTTTTAGTTAGGAATTGAAATAACATCTTACTATACATTTAAAAAAAAATATTAGATATTCACTTAAAGAAACAAAGGTTAAAGGGATGTTATAGATAGGGGAAATATTGATTAAAACATCACAATGTCCTCCACCTATATCAGATGAAACCTCATAGTATCAGGGGGTGTCATTCTCAGCCTACTGACTTTGTCAGGGTAACACCGCATTAGTAAAAGCAACCACATGTCAACATTCCACCACCATTAAGATCAATAGCACAGTATTAATAATAGCATTCATTATAATGGTAAACATTGCATTGTCAGTATCAATGATATCAATAAAGCCTTTTAAATTCAAAAACAAGTGTGGCAGAGTCATCCTTTTACTATTATTAGACTGCCATTGCAGTCATATAACCAACTACAAGGGGTCTCACACTCCAGAACCCAAGAGCACAAAGCTCCAGCTCAGAGTGCATTGAAATCAGTCAAAACTGATTTCAGGGTTCTATTCCCCAGGAGACTTGTGGTCAGATTTTTTTAAAGAAACATTTCTCGGGGCTGCTGCACTTCTTGCAGCCTTCAGATACTCACTACAGGACGTTGGTGGTGCCCTGCCCCTCCTTGGGGCACCACAAAGAAATTAGGCAAATTGTAATTCCCCATACAGGGGATTATGGGGTGCTCCCTCGCTCAATCGCTGCATATTTTATAAGTGAGTTTCTCATTTTTGTTTCCTTTTCCCGGGGTCTTTTCATTTTGTTTTTTTTAATTTTGAGGTGTGCTCCAGTTCCAACTGGGGTAACCACAGCTTAAGGGGTCCTCGGGAGATGCAGAGTATGGAGGGGATTGGGAGGGGTGGCATCTCCCTGCACATGTGTGCCCTTCTGGGCCTAGCTTGGGAGCTGGCATTTTGTCTTCTGCTCTATTTCTGTGCATTTTCCCCTTGGCCTTCCTTGTGGGTAGGGGGCAGAGGCGCCACGCCCCATCACCCCAGACATAAGCATGAGCGGGGCAACAGGGCTGGCAGCCGCATACTAGGACCTGGGGGATGGGATTTTTGGGACCTTGCTTACTACCATAGGCCCCCAGGAAGACTGGGGTCACATGGGGTAATAACGATTTGGGGAAAGTGTCCCTGGTATATGCTGTCCACTAATTAAAGTGGGCACCTTGCACCAGTCCAAACGACCCTTATTGATGATTAGGTTTAAAAACCACCTTTATAGAAAGCTATCCTAGTGGTAGCTGTGGAGAGCAGCCTTCAGGCTAAGTCTTGAAGGAATGTAAAGCAGCTTGTTTTACCAGTATATAACCTCTTGAATGACCAAATGAAAGGAGAACCACACCAGGTATATATAAAATATATGTATTTATTACTAAACACTCTCTACTAACCTCTTTATGAGATTAGAGAACAAGGCACACAATTACACAGTACTAGAACGACAGTAAATAGCACAATACACAGTGGGCTCCAGGGGAGACCAAACCATATACTAAGAAAGTGGTATAAGAACCACGACTTGACTAGACACAGTGCCTAGAGCACGTAGAATCGCTGGGACCCCAAGGAACCACCCAAGGCAGTGACACAGGGGACCCACGGAGGACGGGTGCAGTGTGGGAACACAGACGCGAGCTCCGTACAACTCTATGGGAAAGTCGCGGTTGGAATTTTAGAGTTTAAGGACACTTCGGAGAGGACTTCAAACAAACCCAGCTAAACTTAGAAGGTTCAAAGGCCAGCACCCTTGTGAGTACCGAGGTACCCGTGTTACCCAGCCCAGGGAAGCCGGGTGCATAGGGGTCAAGTGGTGTCGGAAACCCTCGTCGTTTTCTATGGCGTGTTGCGAAGAAGAGCTGCTGCCGTGGAGAAGAAAAGTGTCCGGTGTGATCCAAGCCTGGATCGAAGATGTGAAGAACCTGAAAGCAGAGGGGACAAAGTCTGGGTCACTTCACATGACCAGGAGCGGAGCAATCAAATGCCCACCGATGTCGGGTGCTTCAGGTGCGAAGAGGTGAAGCTTGACTCTGCAGCCACGGGGACCAGGAGATGTCGACAACAACCAGATTCCGCAGGCGAGCTGTCCCACAAAGGATGTCGATTGCTGAGTGGTCAGTTTCCGGATTGGAGACCAACAAGCCTTGGCAACTGCAACCCACGCAGTCAGAGTAATGATGCTTCTGTGAGGACCAGCAAGGTCCTGGGGACTCCCCAAGCAATGGAGAGTCAGGGCACGCCTGGAGCAACCAGGGAAGCCCACTGAAAGTTAAAGCACCCTTCTCAGGGACCCACAGGTTGACAAACCAGGGATCGCGAAGGGACCTCGAGATGAATCACAAAATGCCGGCCTACGGAACACTCGTGGAGTGTAGGCCTGCAATCTTTGGTGGAATTACTGCTCGGGGTCAGGGCTACAAGTAACCCAAAGCTCAGCCTCAGGGGTCGCCGGAAAGCCGATGCTTCTGCAAATCAACGCGGTGTCCAGGGGTTCGGGTTGCACGGGCACCACGAGGGATACGGGCCTCAGACTTACTGTGGGCACAGATCAATCTCAGAGACCTCAGGAACCCACCTCCTGGGTTGCAATATTCTTCGGAGTCCTCTGGAGCTTTGGAGATGCAAACCGGTCAGATGCGTTTAAGGTGCCTGCCTTGCAGGGGAGTAACTCCTTTACTCCAAGGGAGATTCTTCAGTCATCCAGCGTAGTGTAGATCGTCGAAGTACTTGGTTTCTGTAGCAGAGTTTAGTCCAGGTGTAATCTAAAGTCCTGTAGCCAGGGGTTCCTACTTTATACCGAAGGAAGGGGTGGGACAAACTCTGGGGACCCACCTATGGGAGGGTCAGGACAGAGGGGTGGCTACACCCATGTCCTTTGTCCAGTTTCACGCCAGAGCAGGGGCTGAGTGCCCCTGCAACCGGTTTGAGCTGGACTATGCACAGGGACACCAAATGTGGCCCCAGTGCAGACATCAAAGCACTCTTGGAGTGCACCCACCCAGCCCCAATACACTAAAGCCTGTCTGGGAGGTGGTCACACCTCCCTGTGACAGGAAACCTATTGTCCAGCCTCCCCTGCCGGAGTTTCGTCCAGCAGCAGGAGGGCAGACTCGTGTCTGTGGCTGGCAGCATCCATTGTGTGATGCCAGGGCTCTGTGAAGCTGGTACCGGGTGTACCGGTGCTGTCGTATTTCTCCCTCTAGGAGGGAGGAATCATACCTCCCACACCAGTTACTGGTGTGGAGGTATGATTCCAAGGTGTTTGACACCAAACATGACATAATTCCTTGCAGCCATTCTAAAGTTAGCATTTACCGCGAGGTCATAATGCACTTAAGAGTATATGGTTGGCTGCATCACAGACAACCCCGGAATAGTGGTTCCGAAGGCTGCAGAGGGGCTCTGCTCATGCATGGGCACCCTCTCACATAAAACCCAGCACCCTGCCTTCAGGATTGATAAGGCCTGCCATAGGGGTGACTGATAGGTTTATATGTGCAGTGATTAGGATAGATATAGTGAACCTATATCTAGGTAAGGGGTGCATGCACCACCTTACACAGGCTGCAGTAGCAGACCTGTTGTGTCATTTTGGATGGCCTCTCAGGGGTGGCATAATACATGCTGCAGTCCCTGGGAGGCCTCTGGGGTACCTATGCCCTGGGTACATAGTATACCATATACTAGGGACTCATAAGCGTACCCCAGAATCCAATCTGGAGTGTACCTAAAGTACATGCAATCAATTTAAAGGGGAAGCAGATAGGCTGGGGTCCTGAATAGCAGGATCCCAGCCAAACTAAGTCGAAAACCAGCAAAACACCAGGAAAAAAGTGGGGGCAACTATGCAGTCAGATTCCACCTTCCTACATAGACCCCCCCAAACGAAAGGAGATAAGGCTAACCTTGCCCAGTTGAGCCTTTATTGACTAAGTGGCCATATAAGGAAGAACCTGCACTAGCATGGTTACCCCCTGTCTCATGGTCCACTAAGCAATTCCTAACCCCAAGGGTATTGGATGATCTCCACCATTTGGAATTACTACCTGTAGTGTGTTTTGGCAAAGTAAAAGGCTGGTGGGGTGTCTGAGTGGAGAAGTGAGACCCTAATAAAGTTAGTCTCAGCTTCCTCAGATCACTGGTCACCATGGAGGCCTTTCTTTTCAGGACTGAGTTGTATCTGGCTCTAAGGGTCAACCTCTGGCAGCCTACAGCTGGGGGTTGGGTCCCTTTGGTTGGAACAATGGAGGGACAGGGTAGGTTTGGAACCACTTGGTCCCAGGTTTGCCTTTGCCCAAGAGTCCATCTGGGGGAGGTCCCTACACAATGGTAAGAGGGATCCCTCAGTGTGCTGAGGAATTTTCATCTGGCTAGGGCTACTAGACTGGGTGCCCCTAATCTGTGGATGAGGGGGTTCCTCTGGACAGGGAGCCCTTGGGGGTCCACTGACCTCCCTGACCTCTGCAGCCCTGGGCTGAGAGAGGGAGGGTAGAGAGGGGCAGGTTACCTGCTCCAGACTGGGTACTACCTTGGAAGGGTCCCCTGCCATCAGGGGGGTGGCCAGGCCTGACTACCTCTGGGGCAGTTCCTTCACAAGGGGTAGGATCAGTTCCCTGAGGAATCTGACCCTTACCTATAGTCTGGGGGGAAGAAGACTTTTCTTCAACCCTTCTGCTCCCTTGGGGAGTAGAGTGGGCCATTCTTTCAGGCTCCACTTCTCACAAATTTCCCTGGGATGGGGCTGAGGCCTTAACAGCCCCACCAACCTTCTCAGAGAGGCCCAACATTTTTAAATGGGCCTGGTATTCAACTTCAGCCCAGGATGAAACGTCCAGATCATTGCCCAACAGGCAATCTACAGGCAAGTTTGGTGACACTGCCACACTCTTTGGGCCAGTGACCCCTCCCCAGTTGAGATTGACTACGGCCATGGGATGATCTGTTCTGATACCATCAATGTTGGTCACCTGGTACTTGAACTCAGGTAAAAGCTGTTGAGGGGGGACTAGTTTCCCTGTCACCATGGTGACACTAGCCCCTGTGTCCCTGAATGCCACAGCTTTCTGACCATTTATTAGGGGCTCCTGTCTGTACTTGCCCAAAGTATTGGGACTCATAGTAAAAGTGGCAAATCCCATGCCACCATCACAGACTAAGGAGGCCTGGGAGGAGGACCTTGATAAGCTGGGGTCCCCCTCAGTTCCCCATGAGAATGCACCTACCTTTTTGTGTGATGGAGCAAGGACTCACAATGAGACTTGCTCGGAAGCAATCCTCTCACAGTATTAATTAATTTGTATTAAAACCTTGTAATGTCTTTATTAATAATGTGCAAACACAACATTTTTATCTAGAAGATGCTTGCCTATGTGTTTTCCACTAAAAAGTAATCCTTGTCTAATCCAAAATGGCCGCTAAAGCGCAGGAATTCTACTGTGCATGTGTCAACCATGTCACGTGGTATGACATCTTTCTTTGCTTGGAGGGAATCTTTTGTTTCTGCGCAGTGTATGCTAAAATGGCCGCTTAATGTTTTCACATGCTAAAGCTTTCGCATTGCTGCAATTAATAATGTGGTATTCTAACGCTACTAATGCGGGATAGACATTTATAATTAAATGGGAGTAGAGTAGAAGTAGGAGGTATACAGTGAAAACATTTTATTTTTGATTTTAATGTTTCTTCTTTGATTTTCTATTAGTTCGTAAAGTGGGCCTGGGTTGGCTAAACAGCAACTCGAGAGCCATGTGACCTGCGCATGCGCTCTGAAAACTAGCAAAGCAAAGCGATTAAGTCAACTTGGAGGATGTCCAAGGACATGACCCGCTGATCACCTTCAGAGCTCAACTAAAATGTCTTATAAAATGATACATTTTGTATATATTTTGTAATAATCATGGTGTGAAACGTGTGGGAAATAAAGCAAATGTATTAATTGAGAGGGGCGGGATTTTAAAACAATGGGCTTAAGAAAATTGAACTAAAAGGACATGGTGTGAGGATCAACCCCCTGTCCCTGTCCAATCAGAATTAGTGGGCCCATAATTTTGAAACATTAATGGGAGGTACATGGGCGTAGAAGGGTATAATAGATATAGAATTAGCTAATTAGTTAGCACAGAGCGCAGATGAACATAGATGCTGTAGCAGAGAACCGATGCTGCCACAGAGGGAACCGAGCAAACTGAATTGCTGTCCGAAGAGGTCGTGAAGTGGGGGCGGCGGACTGCACTAGAGGGAGACGCGGAAGAATTTCGAGGAGGACGAAGTGTCAGAGAGGGGAACGACGCAGGCGTCGTTGGTAGAGAGGTCATCTATCCTGTCCTGAACCTGGTCCGGAGGTCTTGGTCTTCATCCTTTCTTGGAGACCCTCTTTCCAACTCCTTGGCCAAGGGGTTTGGTTTTCACACCTTTAGGTAACTATAAATGCGTAATCTTTAGTTTGTACTGCTGTCTCTATCTTCTCCTTTCTGAGGGACCGTCATTTGTGATCAATAGGTGACAATAGTGTGCTTCCTCCTTGATATGCGATTAAGTATTATGTGGTTTGTAATTTACTCTGCTAAATAATTTTAGATAAACATTTTAAAACTTCCTGAGTCAGTGGTTATTTCCAGGAGTCTAATGAAAATTATGTTTTGTATGATCTCATTTCAACCCCAGTTATCAAAGGTCCATTGGTAAGTCATTACTCTTCAATCAGAAAAGGTAATTGGTAGCAGGGATTTTGATAAAGAGTACAACTGACTCCCACCAGCGGTGATTATTAGTTAGTGTGAATGAATGGGCCCAGGTGAGTATTTAGTGTATGAATGCTTGTTGCTAATAACCCGCTGGATCAGTTTTCTAGTAGCAGAGGATGGTTATACTTTGTTAATTGGGTAATGAGAATTTTATTTTTATGAACTAACATCCGGTTTTAAAAGTTTTGTTTTATGTTGTCTAGAAATCCCCGGGGAATTTGAATAGCGGATGGTAAGTGGAAGCCACACTGCAGTGAGGTTATCTGTCAGGCAGAAATAGTACTGAAAAGTTAAGCAGGGCTATCAGTACTTGTTAGGGACTCTGTGTGTGTGTGTGTGTGAGTGACAGCAAAGGAATACGCTGGTGAAAATTTGATGTTATATCACCTAGAAAGGGTAACATTGAAGGAGTAGCAGGTATTTCCGAAGCTTACGTGAAGAGTAAACGGAAGGGTTTTGCTCGTAGTGTATGTCTAGTAAATGGAAGGGTTTTACTAAGTGTGAGAAAATCTAGCCTTTTCAATTTAGGGAAACTGACAAGATAGCGAATGTTTTATGTTGTTACTGAATTTTAATAAGAAGTGTTGAGAAAATAAAGTTTTGCGTACGAATTTTGTAAAGGGAGGGTCAGCTGCCGGAGTAGAAGCTGACGTCACAAGTGCCGCGCTGGGATTGGCTGAAACAGCGGGCGTGGAGCGAGCTTGTAAAGGAGGGGTCAGTAGTCAGGAGTAATACTGACGTCACAGGTGCCGCGCTGGGATTGGTCGACACAGCGAGGGACAAAGAAGCGCAGATTGTAAAGGAGGGGTCGTCAGAGAGAGTGAATAGACGTCACAGAAAAGCCGCGCTAGGATTGGCCCCGAGACAAATGCAAGCTGGAATTTGATTGGTTGTCAGAATAGAAATCGAAATATTAGTGGATAGTGGATATTGTATGTGGAAACACGACTCGACTTTGATAGGGACCCGTCCAGACAGGAGATTCTTAGGTTTTGCAGAATATAATTCAATAAATAGATATTTACCCAAAATGTACGGAGAAAAGAGAAAATTGTCGTTCTTACAAAAGATTAAAAATTATTTTAAGAAAGATAAGCCAATCAAAACTAGGGAAGGGATTCTCATTCCACCAGCAAAAACGCCTGCCTCATTCATGATGATGGAGAGGGGTTATCATACTTGTGTATGGTTAGAAAATTGGATAGAATATACAAAAGATGACGGAGTATTAGCTTTCCCAGAGAATGGTACTTTCAATGGGAGAATTCTTCAAAATTTAAGAATGAGAATGAATGAATTAGAACCCAGACCAAGATTAACGCAGTACAAAGCCCGAGAAGAATGGGAGACAGAAGCATTTGAACGTGATAGACCCAGGAGCAATAGGGGTTATAGGGGATTTTTCCCTAGATATCAGAATGAGACAAGAGAAAGTCAGATGAAACAGTGGAGACGAGCGATGATTTCTGAAGGTTTGTATCCAGTGTTTATGGCTGATGAGCAGCTAGGGAGCAAATGCAAAGAAAAGACTAAACACATGACAGGGTTTGGAGAATCCGAAGGTGAATTCATGGAAGAAATATTAAAGAACCCTCCACCATACCAGGAAGAGTTGGGTGGATGTTCCCCAAGTGCACCTGTTTTGAGAACACCGTTAGTACCTCGAGTACTGCATAATCCGCCAGTTAATAGAGTACTTCAGGATAAGGGAAAAGAGGCTTGAGACAGAAACAGAGCAGAATTAATACAGAAAATAACAGTTGAATGTACATCCTGAATCTCTGACTATACCCGTAACCATTGGTCCCGTGGTCCCTTTATATGGAGACAAGGTAAATTGCCCAAAGCCTCTAGTTATGACTACGCCTATGGATATCCCTAAAAATGAAGCTGTAATAATTGATGATCATATCAGTGATTGTGAATCTATGATTTCACTAATGGATTTGTCTATTCGAGAATCCGCAAATATTTTAATTATTTTTATTTTGAGAGTTTTATATAGCGCTGGCTAGAACCGGAGGTATCAGAGCGCTTTACATTGGGTTACACAATGTTACAGAACACAATAAACAAGTTACACTTTAATCAAATCAAATCAGGGGCATTTGTACAGCGCACACATCACTCGAAAGTCTCATGGCGCTAGCAGACGGCTCTGAAAGGAAGTGACAATGGCTCAGATGTCAAAAAGCCATGTCTTCAGCCTTTTGCGAAAAGAGTTGTGATCAGAGACATTTCGCAGATGGATAGGAATTTTGTTCCAGGATGATGGGGCGAGAAAAGAGAAAGATCGGCCTCCTTTTCTGGCAGTATGTATCTTGAGAGGGGTGAGCAGAAATTGGTTGCTGGATCTGAGCGCCCTGCGTGGTTGGTACCAACATAATTTTTTGGTCCAGTATCTCGGGCCTTTTCCATACAATTGTTTGTGGATTAAACAGAGGACCTTAAAAAGGATTCGTTTTCTGACTGGTAGCCAGTGAAGAGATCTTAAGCAGGGTGCGGAGGGGGATCTGGGAGGAAGATCCAGGACCAGCCTTGCCGCAGTGTTCTGCAAGATCTGTAGTCTGTCCAGAAGGTTTTCATTGATTGAAAACAGTAAGGAGTTTCCGTAGTCCATTCGGTTTATTATCAGCCCTTGGACTAATGGTTTCCTGGCCTCCGCTGGTATCCACTTGAAGACCTTCCGTAGGCTACGCATTACTCCAAAACACGTGCCGATGATATGGTTGATCTGGTTCTTCATGGACAATTGGTTGTCCATGTGGAAACCTAGGTTCCGCACCGTCAGTTTGGGGGTGGGGCAGAGGCCAAGATGGGATGGCCACCAGTTGGTGGACCAGTGCTCCTGTGCTTTGCCGAAGAGCATGACCTCAGACTTGGCTCCGTTTAGTTGTAAGTGATTGGAGCTCATCCACCTGTCAATGTGGGATAGGCATTTATTGAAGCGTAGCTGTGTTTCGGTAGGGTCTGGGCCGATAGTGACCAGAATCTGTGTGTCATCTGCGTAGGATATGACATCAAATCCGTAGGATCTGATCACCTTGGCCAGTGGCGTCATGTACAGATTGAATAGGGTCGGGCTCAAAATGGAGCCCTGTGGCACTCCCATCTTGACTGGTCTCTCACGTGAGAGGTTGTTGCCGATCTGTACTGTTGTCACTCGGTCGGCTAGGTAGCTCTTAAACCACTCGAGGGCAGCGCCTCTGACACCTATCTCCCAGAGCCTGTGTTCTAAAATGCAGTGGGAGATGGTGTCAAAGGCTGCGGACAGATCAAGCAGGACGAGGATGGCTGACTGATGTTTGTCCAAGGCCAGCCTGATGTTGTCTGTTACCTCGACCAATGCAGTCTCAGTGCTGTGAGCCGCCCTAAAGCCCAAATGGGAGGGATCGAGCAGTCCCTGACTCTCCAGATGGTTAATGAGCTGCTGGTTGATCAGAGATTCTAGTATTTTCCTGAAGTAGGGAAGCAAAGAGATTGGGCGGCAGTTGGGGAGCAGCATTGGGTCGGCAGTGGGTTTTTTCAAGATCGGTCTTACCTTGGCTGCCTTCCAGCTTTTGGAAAGTCCGCCTCCAAAAGTGATTTATTAAATAGCTCTGTGAGACTTTCCAATAATACCGGGGCGATAGTGGGAAGGATTTTAGGCGGTACCATATCAGTGGGGGAGCCTGATTTTATCCTCAACATGGCAGTGGAGATTGCTTTGGTGTCAAGCTTGGTGAATTCGTCCAGGATGTGGGAGGGGTCGGTGGACATGCTGGGCACCTCTTCAGAATTAGTGTTGTATGGTGGAGGAAAGGACCGATGAATGGCCATGATTTTTTCTTCGAAATATTCGGAGAGAGAGTCGGTCCAGGTTTGGGAGTCAGGTATTGATGGCTGGTTGGTGGGAACTGTGAATTCGTTCAGAATTTGATAGAGTTCTTTGCTTGAGTTTTCTGCCAGGTTTATCCTATTTAGGAGAACAAGTTTTTTTGCCAATTTGATGTCAATCATGTAGCCATGATGGATAATTTTATATGTTTCGCGGTCAGCCATACTTTTGCTTTTGCGCCATTTGCGCTCCGCAGTCCTACACAGAAGTTTTGTAGTTTTTAGTTGGTCTGTGAACCAGGGAGCAGACCTGGGATTGATTTTGACCTGGGTGAGGGGAGCAATTTTGTCTAGCGCAGCCAGGATGGCTTTATCAAGGTCTAGTGCCGCCTGATGTATGTTGGTTTCTGTCCCTGAAAAGTCTAAGTTAAGATGCTTTGAGAAGAG
The DNA here is from genome assembly GCA_963921515.1 of Calotriton arnoldi. NCBI lineage: Eukaryota > Metazoa > Chordata > Amphibia > Caudata > Salamandridae > Calotriton > Calotriton arnoldi. Next base: position 206,353 of record CAWUFW010012745.1, read on the forward strand.
GGGCAGGGTGATTTTCCGCCAGTGTCTTCGCAATATTGACGTGTTATTAGGGCCGTTTTTAGTCATTGTTGTGATAATAGTGAATTTTAATAAGTGATGGACTGTCCATAATAGTGGCTCAGGGGGTTCGGCAGTGATTCCTGGGTAGTTTGTGAAAAGGAGGTCAAGTGTGTGGCCTGCTCTGTGGGTAGGGCCGGTGATCTGCTGGACAAGTCCGAGAGTGTTCATATTTGAGATCAGCTGGTCAGTCTCCACATTGGAGAGAATCTCAGCGTGGAGGTTAAAATCTCCGATAAGTAAAAAGTTGTCAGAGGCTACATCAGAAAATCAGCAACATATTGAAAGAGGAAGGAAAGGTGACAGATAGAGCGGAAGGGGGGAGGGGGGAAATGTGAAGGGGGAGAATGAGTGAAAAGAAGGCAGGAGAGACGAGAGGAAGTCTGCCCAAAGACTGACTGGGTAGGTGACGACCGAGGAGGGAATCCACAGCACGTCTCCCCTATAGCTAAACAAGGTAGCTCCATCGGGCATCAGTCAAAATAGCTAGGTCTCAGCTGACGAGGGAAGGTTCACAAAAGAAAGTCAAGTGGATAAGGCAGGGCGGGATCTATGAGCAAGGACGGGTGAGGGTAAGGGTCAGTAGCTAGAAAGAGGAGAAAGAGTAGAGTGGAGAGGGGTAGGGGGTAGGGTGAAGGGGGAGGAGGGAAATAAAGGTCCAGAGAGACGCAGGAAAGTTTGCCCAAAGACCGGCTGGGTAGGTGATGGTCAAGGAGGGTATCCATAGCCCATCTCCCCTATATCTCGCGAGGTAGATCCACCGGGCATCAGTCAAAATGGCTAAGTCTCCGCTGTCAAGGGAAAGTTCTCAGAGTAAATGCCGAGTTCAGCTGGGCAGAAAGGGATTCCGCACTTAACAGGTTAGAGCCGGCCCTCCAAGTCCTGGCATTTCGCTTCCAGGTCCAGGGTGCGTGTCCTATTGAGTCAACATCCGCCTGGAGCGCGACTATTTTAGTCCCCATTTCTGCCTTGAAGGACTCGAAGGAAGCCCCCAGGTCTGCCTTGATGTCTTTCCTGTAGCTCCCTTTTGAATTCCTTCAGAGTTGCGAGGAGGTCTTCTCGGGTGAATGCCATTATCCCTGTCTCTTCGTTACCCTCTTCCTCCTGTTCATCACTCGGTTTGGCTGTCCCAAAGTAGTTGGAGACCTTGGTGGTTTGTCCTTTTTTTTGGTGGCATAGAGGCAGGTCTTGCATCCCAACCCCCACTTCTCGGCACCTGGCTTGAGTGATTAAATGAGGGCGAGTGATGGCGTCGTAAAAGAGATGCTGCATCGCCCCGTCGCACTCAGCGGTTCAGGGGTTATTGCTGATCTTTCCCCCCCCCCCCCAAGTGTTCTGGGGGTGCTTGTCCTGGTGTCTTCTTTCTGGCCTCCTAGGCGCTAATAGTGTGCAGGTTCTGACCCTGGCCTTTGTGCTGGTTTCGCTAAAAACCCTTCGTGCTGGGTATTGGGTGCCATCTTAAGGTCAGGCATAGACCCTGGCAACCCTCCCAGAGCTCTTCATTCTCCCAAACATGTGCAATCTCCCTGTGGAATCGGCATGGGCGCCTCGCCGGTTTCCCTCTTCCCCAGCCTCCGTATTAGCCCCTCGCGTGTCCCTCTGTGTGGCTTTCGTGTTGTGGGAAGCACCCCCAGAAGAGTCACACCTGGTTGCTCAAAGGATGTAAATATAATAACCTCTTCAGGAACTAAAAGTGCAACAGTAGTAACTCCAGAAGACTTAGAAAGATGGGCACAAGGAATAGACAGAGTTCACCCCCAAAGATTTTGGACATTTATAAATTAAAAGTCGAGTTAGAAGAAATGATAGCTGGAAATGTAGGAGTAGATCGTTTAAATACCTACAGTGAAGAACTATTGTTCGTATGTAGGAGCATAACCAGAAATGTAAAAATATTCCATGAAAAGTTAACGGATTTGGCCTCAGAGATGGGATTTGAAATAAGGAAGTCAAAAGTATTGTAGAAACCATATAGAGCAGAATTTACTCACAAAGACTTAGAAAATATGAATACATCTGGTAGAAAATTAAAAGTTAAAGAATTAATGACAGTCTTACAGAAATGGGGAGAATTGGATAAATGGAAAACAAGATGGGCAAAGAAAAAGGAAGAAGCACATTCAAATAGAATGACATCTGAGTATTTATTGAAGGAAACAGGAAAGGTAGAACAGATGTACCCGATGCGAGAGGTTCCAGGAGGAGGCTATGTTCATGTCCCATGGAGCAGGCAAGACATTTTGTCATTTACAAATGATTTTCCAAAATTGAGAGAAAAACCAATTGAATGGTACAAGCAGGTTGAGAGGTTTGTGAAGGTTTCAAAGGACCTAGATGGTTTGTTCGACATAGTGGTACCTGCCGATTTATGGACAGACTGTAAAATTACAATTGACTGGCCTAGTGAAGGGTATCCTAGGGATCCAAAGACAGATGCCCCATCAAATGATGTGATGAAAAAGTATCACCAGGTAATAACTTATTTGAAAGGGAAAATACCACCCAAAGAAACAGATTGGGTGAAAATAGACAGAACTACCCAAGAAGCAAATGAATCGGTACATGCCTACTATGAACGTCTATTACAGGTGTTCAAACAGTATAGTGGTTTTGAAGATATTGGAGACAAAAATATGAGTCAGTTTGTCTATCGATTTGTTTATGGTCTAAAACCAGAGATTTGTCAGATGATTAAGCAACACATGTTATGCTGGCAGGGAAAGCCTATCGATGAAATGTTGAAATATGCTAAATATTGTGGAGATGACATTGAGGATAGACACAGGAAACTACAAGAAAAGGTGATGTGGGCTCAAGTGAAAATGGCTGAGCGACAGGGAATTAATTTAGATAATCCATCTGAAAGTCAGGGGAAAGAATCTGGAACGAATGGTGACACAGGAAATGGTGGAAAAGCAAGAGGACGAATGAGTAGAGAAGAGGCTAAAAAGAAATTTCCTTATCATGGATGCGAAAAGTTGGGACATTGGAAGATCGAATGTAAAAAGATTCAAAATAATAATGGCCCAAATCATAATTTAAATCCACAGACGCAGAATGACTCACAGCAGGGTGTAAATCCTCAGAGTCAGTTGCCACCTGCCCCTATACAGGGTAATGTAAGCAGAGCAAAGCACGGTACAGATGTTGGATATCAAGGAGGAAGTGGTAAGAACGAATATGTAACTTCACAGTTTCTTTTACAGGATGATTTTAATCCATATGATTATCTATGACGGTGCCTAAGAGAGGGGGAGAATGAGTGCGTACTTGGCGCATCCTTGCTGGTAGATCAGTCAGGTCCATATGTTGAAGGGAAAGTAAAAGGTAATGATATCACCTTTCTGTTGGACACTGGTGCTACCCGTTCTACTGTAAGAACAGCAGACATCCCAGACCTCCCTCTCTCTGGAGAAGCTATCCAAGTTGTAGGTGTAGCAAATCAAAAGATTAGAACACCCCTTATTGAGCCTATGGAAGTAAGAATCGGAAACTTCCGAGAAATGCACCAATTTGTGGTGTGTGATTCTAGTCCAGTAAATTTACTGGGCAGAGACTTACTGTGCAAAATGAACTGCACTATTTTCTGCACACCGGATGGTGTTGCAATACAGACCCCGGATGAAGATCATGTTTACAAATTCATGATAGCCAAGCAAGGAACGGAAGTAGATGAGATGTTTTCCTTGATAACCAAAGACGAATTACCAGAAGAGTTAAAAACTACAGTGAGTTCAAAAGTATGGGATTTTACTGGAAAAGAAGTAGGTCTGATGGCAAATATAGATCCAGTAAAAATAACTGTAAAAGAAGGCGCAATTTTCCCAAATACCACACAGTATAAAATGAGTGCTGAAGTGAAAGCAGGGGTTACAGAGGAAATTGACAGAATGGTAAAACAAGGTATATTAAAAGAAGTTATGAGTAGTCCTTGTAATTCGCCAATCATGGGTTTGAAAAAGCCTAGTGGAAAATATAGGATTGTTCAAGATTTCCGGAAAATTAATAAAATTGTGGTGCCTTGTTGTCCTATAGCACCAAATCCTGCAGTAATCCTATACCAAATACCATGGAACACAGAATGGTTTACCGTAATTGATTTGTGCCAAGCATTTTTCTCAATTCCATTGCATCCAGATAGTCAGTATTTGTTTTCGTTCAAATTCGAAAATCATGTTTATGTGTGGAATCGTGTTCCTCAGGGGTACACAGAAAGTTCCTCCATTTTTAATCAGATACTGAAAAGGTGCCTAGAAAAATTAGTAATGCCCAGGAACTCAGTCTTGGTACAATATATAGACAATTTGTTAATCGCATCAAGAACTCATGACGATTGTGTCGCTGACTCAATTGCATTACTCAATCATTTGGTTGAGGAAGGACACAAAGTGTCACCTGAGAAGTTACAATTTTGTACAACAGCAGTTAAGTATTTGGGACACCAAATTGAGAGAGGAAAGAGAAGAATAACGTCTGAGAGAATAAAAATAATTAAGCAAATGAAAATGCCAGTAACACAAAGAGAGGTGAGAATGTTTCTTGGAATAGTAGGATACTGTCGACAATGGATTGTAGGGTTTTCACTACTAGCGAAGCCTTTAATTCAGTTAACCAAAAAGAAAGCAAAGGATCCAGTTGAATGGGATGATGAAAGTGCCAGTGCATTTGTAAAATTAAGAAATGCTTTGTGTGAGGCACCTGCCCTGGGCATGCCTGACTATACAAAAGAATTTACATTGTTTTGCTATGAAAGAGAAAGTTGTGCACTTTCAGTCTTAACCCAAAGACATGGACTTGACAGGCGTCCTATAGCATATTTTTCTGCTACATTGGACCCAGTGGCTGCAGCATTGCCAGGCTGCTTAAAAGCAGTAGCTGCTACCTGTATAAGCATTGAACAAAGTGAGTTAATAGTAATGGGACACCCTGTCAAAGTGTTCGTCCCACATGCAGTTGTGATTCTGTTGACAAGAACTAGAACTCAGCATCTTACCCCTAGTCGGATGACAAAATATGAGCGAATAATTCTAGGAGCTGAGAATGTGACCATAGCAAGGTGCACAGTTGTAAATACTACAACATTGTTACCAGATCCATATTGTGAAGAAGTCAGGGACGACACAGATCATGACTGTTTGGAAGTCACAGAATTGTGTACCAAGCCGCGCCCTGACATTCAGGAAATGCCTCTTAAAAACGCAGACAGGGAGCTGTTTGTGGATGGCTCATGCTTAAGGCATGAAGATGGCAAATTGAGTGCAGCTTATGCTGTATGTGAACTTACCAGAATAGTCGAAGCAGCCTATTTACCAGGAGTCAAATCTGCACAAGTAGCTGAATTAATTGCTTTGATTAAAGCCTCCAAAATTGGGAAGAATCTAAAAGTGACCATATTTACGGACGGTCAATATGGATATGGGGTTGTGCATGATTTTGGCCAACTGTGGATGCAGAGGGATTTCATGACTTCTTCAGGATCCCCAATCAAAAATGGGCAGTTTGTAAAAGAATTATTGGAGGAAATACAATCACCAAAGGAATTGGCAGTGGTGAAATGTGCCTCACACCAGTCAGGAGATGACTGGATGGTAGCCAGTAACAGATATGCAGATTTAATCGCTCAACACTGTGACAGAAATAGACTGGCAGTAAACAGAAAAGTTGAAAGCGTGGGACTCAGCTGCCAACTTATGCTATGTTTAACACCTGAAACATGGAATGATGTGAGACAATTGCAGGATGATGCTGAAGAGAGTGAAAGGGATTTTTGGATGAAAATAGGGTGTACTCGAAGGACAGATGATGATGTGTGGGTTTATCGAGATGGCAGAACAGTCATGCCTGATTGCCTAATTTCACACATGGCTAGAATGTATCATGGAGACACACATGTAGGAAGAGATGCCATGATTAGACTTTTCAGACAAAGTTGGTACAATCCAAAGTTTAGGGCTGCAGCAGAGAGCCTTTGCCAGAGATGTTTAACTTGTCAAATGAATAATCCAGGAAGGAAAACAGTAATTGGTCTGGGAAAAATTGGAAAGGAAGAAGGCCCATTTGTGAGATTGCAGTTAGATTTCATTCAGTTACCACCATGTAAAGGGCTGAAATATGTACTTGTCATAGTGTGTCTGTTTTCAAGGTGGGTGGAGGCTTACCCTACCAGGAGGAATGACAGCATAACAGTTGCAAAACTGTTGTTACGAGAACTCATTCCACGGTTCGGTTTCCCAGTAACTTTGGAATCAGATAGAGGAGGTCACTTTAATAACGATGTAATTCGAATAATCTGTGAAGCATTTAAAATTGAACAAAAATTGCACTGTGCATACCGCCCAGAGGCTTCTGTAGTGGTTGAACAAATGAATGGCACAATAAAATCAAGATTGTCAAAAATGTGTGCATCCACATCATTGGATTGGCCAGATGCGTTGCCTCTTGTCTTAATGGGACTGAGAAGCATTCCTGATAGAAATACAGGATTGAGTCCGCATGAAATCATCATGGGAAGAGTAATGAGACAAGCCCATGTACCTGGCAATAAACTGCTGAACATAACTGATGATATGGTTCTAGATTATTGCAAAGCATTGGCTGACCTAGTGCGTTCTGTCTCTCACCAGGTTGGAGAAGACGCAGTTTCCAGGCAGCCTGAACAAGAGCATGATCTGAACCCCGGAGATTGGGTGGTAGTGAAGCATCACACCAGAGAAACGTGTTTATCACCCAGGTGGGGCAAACCTTGTCAGGTTATATTGGTTACAAATACAGCAGTGAAATGTGCAGGTTTACCTAATTGGATTCACGTAAGCCATACCAAAAGGGTGCCAGCTCCTGAAGAAAGAGATCCTCAGTCAGCATCAATAGCTGAGGAAGCTGAAGGTTGGACAGCTGAAGAATCCCAAGTGATAGATTCGGGAGTAGCTGAAGAAGAACAACCGAGCACAAGTCAGGACTGGATACCAGTGGTTGATATACCTGAAGTCTTTATCAAAACAAGGAGCAGAGCTAGATTAGAGGAAATTAGAGAGGACCAGATAGGTGAAGAAGAACAAGCTCAGGATAGGGAGGTTGAAACTATAAGAGAACCTGAGCAGGCCCAGCTAGGGAAAGGAAATTGGGCTCAAACTATCAACGAATCAACAGGGTTTGAGCAGGGACAGACAGGTTTAGAAGAACGCGGTCAGGCTGCAGAAGTACAGAATGCAATAAGCCCTGATCAGAACAAGTTAGGACAAGGAAAACACGTTCAGGGAGAAGAAAACCAAGAAAACATCGAACAAGAAATGATCAAGCATGAAAACGTCAATCCTGAACAGGGCAAGTTAGCAGAAACTCACATTCAGGCAACTGAAGAAACAAGGATAGGACCTGAACAAGAGCAGATAGAGAGGGAAACCGAAAACAAGGACAGACAATTTGTGCCACACATTATTGTGAATACAGAAGTATTTGCAAAAGACTCAGAAAGTGAAATTACAGTGCAAACCAAGAAAGTCCGAAAGGGTGATCATTGGCCTAGTGTTATTAAAAGAGTAAAATATCATATAGCAACACGAAGTGAAGACCCTGAACAAGTAAATGAAGTAACAAGCTTATCTGGACAAACAAGTGGGACTGAAAAACAAAAAAGCAAAAGATTGAAAATCGTGAACAATAAGTTTAAAGGCCCTGATTGGACTTATATAATTCTCGAGGACTGTGAAAGTTCAGAGAACAGTGAAAGTGGTGACGAAGGAACAAGTGCAGAACTGACTTATGAAAAAGACGTGAAACTACCTTGATAACGTTAAAGTTTTGAAAGAAAAGAAGAGAAATCTTCTTGGACAAAAATGGCTGACGACAGAGTTTCTGGGAGACCGAAACGGAAATGTTGTAGAAGATGCTGTGCTATCAATCAATCAATCATATCACTTGTAAAGCGCACTACTTACCCGTGAGGGTCTCAAGGCGCTGCGGGTTGGGGGGTGCTGCTACTGCTCGAAGAACCAGGTCTTGAGGAGTCTTCTGAAGGTCAGTAGGTCTTGGGTCTGCCGTAGGTGGGTGGGGAGGGTGTTCCAGGTCTTGGCGGCGAGGTGGGAGAAAGATCTGCCGCCGGCAGTTGTTCTTTGGATGCGGGGGACTGCGGCGAGGGCGAGGCCGGTGGAGCGGAGCTGGCGGGTGGGGGTGTAGAAGCTGAGTCGTCCGTTGAGATATGCTGGTCCGGTGTTGTGGAGTGCTTTGTGTGCGTGGGTGAGGAGCTTGAAGGTTATCCTCTTGTTGACGGGGAGCCAGTGCAGGTCTCTCAGGTGGGGTGTGATGTGGCTGCGGCGGGGGATGTCGAGGATCAGACGTGCAGAGGCGTTCTGGATGCGTTGCAGCCATCTCAGGAGTTTGGCCGAAGTTCCTGCGTAGAGGGCGTTTCCATAGTCCAACCTGCTGCTGACGAGGGCCTGGGTGACCGTTCTTCTCGTTTCGGTGGGGATCCACTTGTAGATCCTGCGGAGCATGCGGAGGGTGTTGAAGCAGGAGGAGGAGATGGCGTTGACCTGCTTAGTCATGGAGAGGGTGGAGTCGAGGATGACCCCTAGGTTGCGTGCGTGGTCGGTGGGTGTTGGAGCTGTTCCCAGTGTGGTCGGCCACCAGGAGTCGTCCCAGGCCGAAGGGGTGGAGCCGAGGATGAGGACCTCCGTCTTGTCCGAGTTCAGCTTCAGTCGGCTGTTCCTCATCCATTCGGCGACGGCCTTCATTCCTTCATGGAGGTTGGTTTTGGCGGTGTGAGGGTCTTTGGTGAGGGAGATGATCAGCTGGGTGTCATCGGCGTAGGAGATGATGTTGAGGTCGTGCTGTCGGGCGAGAGGTGCCATGTAGATGTTGAACAGCGTTGGGCTGAGGGATGAGCCCTGGGGTACGCCGCAGATGATCTCGGTGGCATTGGAGCGGAAGGGGGGGAGGCGGACGCTCTGTGTTCTGCCGGAGAGGAAGGATGTGGTCCAGTCCAGGGCCTTCTCTTGGATCCCGGCGTCGTGTAGGCGTGTTCGTAGTGTGCGGTGGCAGACCGTGTCGAAGGCGGCTGACAGGTCCAGGAGGATGAGGGTCGCTGTTTCTCCGTTGTCTAGCAGGGTCCTGATGTCATCGGTGGCGGCGATGAGGGCGGTTTCGGTGCTGTGGTTGCTGCGGAACCCGGACTGGGACGGGTCCAGGATGCTGTTCTCCTCGAGGTAGCGGGTCAGTTGTTTGTTGACGGTCTTCTCGATGACCTTCGCCGGGAACGGGAGCAGGGAGATGGGCCGGAAGTTCTTGAGGTCCTTGGGGTCCGCCTTGGGTTTCTTGAGTAAGGCGTCGATCTCGGCGTGCTTCCAGCTTTCCGGGAAGGTTGCTGTCTCGAAGGAGATGTTGATTACTTTCCGGAAATGGGGTGCGATGGCTGTGCTGGCTTTGTTGAAGATGTGGTGTGGGCATGGGTCTAATGGTGATCCGGAGTGGATGGTGCTCATAATCTTGCTGGTGTCCTCGTCGTTGATGTTGGTCCAGGAGAGCAGGCGGTTGGTGCGGGTGGTGGTCGTGGGGGCGGAGGTCTCAGTGGTTGTCGGGGCGGTCATGGCGTTGAAGCTGTCGTGGATGTCGGCGATCTTGCGGTGGAAGAAGGTGGCCAGTGAGTCGCACAGGTCTTGCGAGGGTGGGATGTCGTTGGTGTTGGAGTTGGGGTTGGAGAGTTCCTTCACGATGTTGAAGAGCTCTTTGCTGTTGTGTGCGTTGTTATCTAGGCGGTCTTGGAGCGAGGCCCTTTTGGCGGATCTGTTGAGGTGATGGTGTCTGCGGGTGGCGTTCTTGTGGGCTGCGTAGCTGTCTGGTGTTCGTTCGCGGATCCAGTTCTTCTCCAGTTTTCGGCATGTTCGTTTGGAGGCCTGGAGGTCTTCGGTGAACCAGGTGGTTTTCTTGCTGGTGTGGCTGTTGGAGGGTTTCTTGGGCGGGGCGAGGGTGTTGGCGCAGTCGTTGATCCACTGTCTGAAGTTGCGGGCGGCGGTGTCGGGGTTGGTGGGGTCGGCGGGTGGGCTCTGGGCGAGGGTGGTGGTTAGCTGGTTTTCGGTGACTTTGCTCCAGCAGCGGCAAGGCATCTGTTGGGTGCGGTGGTGCGTGGTGGGCTTCCTGAAGGCGAAGTGGATGCAGTGATGGTCGGTCCAGTGGAGTTCGGTGGTGTGGTTGAAGGAGACGTGGGAGCTTGCGGAGAAGATGGGGTCAAGCGTGTGGCCGGCGGCGTGGGTGGGTGTTGTCACGAGCTGTCTGAGTCCGAGGTTGGCGAGGTTGTCGATCAGGGTGGTGGAGTTGGTGTCGTTGTTGTTCTCGAGGTGGAAGTTCAGGTCCCCGAGGAGGATGTAGTCCGTGGAGGCGAGGGCGTGTGTGCTGATGAAGTCGGCGATGGAGTCGCTGAACTGTGGTCGGGGTCCGGGGGGTCTGTAGACGAGGGTTCCTCTGAGGGTGGTGTTGGGGTCGGTGTGGATCTGGAAGTGCAGGTGTTCGGCGGTGCTGAGGGTCGTCGGTGTTGGTCGAGACTCTGAGGGTGTTCTTGTGGACGATGGCGATTCCTCCTCCTACTCCGTTGGTGCGATCCCTGCGGGTGATCTTGTAGCCTTCCGGGATGGCTATGGCGATGTCGGGTGCTGAGGTGGGGTTCAGCCAGGTCTCCGTCAGGAAGGCGACGTCTGGGGAGGTTGAGTCGAGAAGGTCCCAGAGTTCGACTGCGTGTTTGCGGGCGGAGCGGGTGTTGAGGAGGATGCATCTGAGGTAGTTGGGTTCTTTCCTGGGCGGAGGTTTGGCGGGGCGGATGCTGGTGAAGCTGCAGTTCCGGCAGGTGAAGGGTCCTTGGGTGCGCTTCGGGGTGGCCCGGTAGCAGGTGTGTTCTCGTCCGGAGTTGAGTGCGTGGAGGGAGCTGGCATCGTAGCGGAGTCAGGCGTCGTGGCGTTCGCGGGGGCCAGGGGTTTTGGCACTGGGCGCGGTCCAGGCGCGGATGGGCGCAGACGGGCTTGCCTTAGGCGCGCCTTCGGCGATCCAGCAGCGCAGCGGCCGCCATTAGAAGGGGAGGTGGGAGGGAGGAGCAGCTGGGAGGAGGGAACGACGAATGGGCGAGCGGGGGGGCGGGGCCGCAGGGTATGCAGCGGCGGGAAGAACGGGAGGAAGGGACGGCGAAGGGAAAACAGAAGGCAAAAGGGCAAAGAAATAACAGGAGGGAAAAACGATCACAGAAACAAGTAAACAAAATACAAAATACAATACAGTTACAGAAAGGCAAACCTACGGCGAGCGGGGGGGCGGGGCCGCAGGGGATGCAGCGGCGGGGAGAACGGGCGAAGGGAAACAGAAGGCAAAAAGGGCAAAGAAATAGCAGGGATAAGAACGGTCACAAAGCAAGTAAGCAAAATACAAAATGCAATAAGATTACAGAAAGGCAGAAGGGCACAGAAATAACAGGAGGGAAAAAACGGTCACAGAAAAGTAAACAAAATACAAAATACAATGAAATTACTGAAAGGCAGACCTACGGCCTACCACTGGCCACCAGGGATGAGGCGCAGGTGGTAGCCTGCGGGTGGAGGCGGGCCTCGAACTCGGCACTCGGCAGCAGCTGGGCACAGGAGCACGGGCGCAGTCAGGTGGAGCTGCGCGGCGTGGGGAGCGACCTGCCTGGAACAGGGTCAAGGGTCGCTCTCACTGCCGCGCAGCGGCCGCCATAAGAAGGGGAGGTGGGAGGGAGGAGCAGCTGGGAGGAGGGAACGACGAATGGGCGAGCGGGTGTGCGGGGCCGCAGGGTATGCAGCGGCGGGAAGAACGGGAGGAAGGGACGGCGAAGGGAAAACAGAAGGCAAAAGGGCAAAGAAATAACAGGAGGGAAAAACGATCACAGAAACAAGTAAACAAAATACAAAATACAATACAGTTACAGAAAGGCAAACCTACGGCGAGCGGGGGGGCGGGGCCGCAGGGGATGCAGCGGCGGGGAGAACGGGCGAAGGGAAACAGAAGGCAAAAAGGGCAAAGAAATAGCAGGGATAAGAACGGTCACAGAGCAAGTAAGCAAAATACAAAATGCAATAAGATTACAGAAAGGCAGAAGGGCACAGAGATAACAGGAGGGAAAAAACAGTCACAGAGAAGTAAACAAAATACAAAATACAATGAAATTACTGAAAGGCAGACCTACGGCCTACCACTGGCCACCAGGGATGAGGCGCAGGTGGTAGCCTGCGGGTGGAGGCGGGCCTCGAACTCGGCACGCGCCAGCAGCTGGGCACAGGAGCACGGGCACAGTCAGGTGGAGCTGCGCGGCGTGGGGAGCGACCTGCCTGGAACAGGGTCTATATGCGTATGTAGTTTGGTAGTGGTGCTTATAGTGTGGTTAGTTGTGATTGTAGCAATGCCTTACCTTATGATAATGGACAAAAAGAATAACAACGACACCAAGGGAAGGATAGATAATTTGAAAAGTGATAGAGTAGAAATAGAAGCAGAGGATGAACCAGATTTTCATCACGTTGTAACAGATAACGATACTAGTTTAAATGTTTTTACTAAATTATTGTTTCAGTACGTAGATACAATGGATGTTAGTGACTGTTATGTCTGTATGAAGTTACCTGAATCAGTAGCAGAAGGTCTAACCTATCATCATTTGCCTTTAACTTATGGTATATCATGTAGTGTACTAACTAGTTTATTTTATAGAACAGGGAAACTTCAGTATTATTATTCAAATATAGATGTGATATTTTCAGAGGTTCCTATTCGAAAGAATCTGAACCCAGTGCTTAGTAGTCAAGACGCACAATTTATGGGAGAATTTTTCTTAACAATGAAGTCAATAGACATAACACATGCACATAGAAGCAATTTAACATGTTCATTACGTGAAGAAGAAAAGATATTTTTAAACTTAGTTGAAAATAGAAGACAGAATTTCCAAAGGAAAGCGTCTGAGCATAAAGCTCATCTTCCACCTTGGGCTGAGAAAGAGGGTATTTATACACCTGGCAAAGCTCAAGCTGCTATGGCTCTAGATTTTGTAAAGACAGGGAAAATTTGTCTTCATAGGTTAAAGACTGAATATAACAACGTTTTTATTGGTACCAGTGAATGTGAACATAATTTCTTAATTCTTGGAGGTTGGCGACTAAAAGGAGGAACAGATTCAGTTTTTCCTGGAATATATTATGTGTGTGGGAATAAGGCTTACTTTAGGCTTCCGGCACGGTGGTATGGAAGTTGTTATTTTGGAATAGTTTTTCCAAAGGTATACCACGTAAAAAGAAACACTGGGAGCAATGAAAATAATAGTGAATTAACACGTAGCAAAAGAGCTAGCTTTTCAGAAATTGTAGGTGACATATTTGGTGCATTGATACCTTCAGTGGGAGTAATTCTGAACTCAAGGAGAATATATAAATTGTCTACAGTGGTTGATCGTTTATCAACGGATACTGCTGGAGGATTTCTAATGATTAATTCGGAGATGGCTGCGATTAGATCTATGGTTATGCAAAATCGACTTGCTCTTGATATATTGTTAGCAAAAGAGGGCGGAGTCTGTAAATTGTTGAAAACGAAACATTGTTGCACGTATATTCCGGACAAAAGTGCATAAATCGGAACATATATAAAGAATATTACTATACTTGAGAAGGAACTGAAACCACTGGAAGTTGATAGTGTATGGGAAAGATTGACAAATAGCATTGCGTCAATTGGTACCTGGTTTACTAATGTAGGGAAAGGACTTATAGGTCAAATAACAGTACCCTTAGTAGGGATAGCAATAACAGTATTGTCAATAATGATATGGTGTAAATGTTGTAGAAAGAAGGAAACATATAGGGTAATCGGACTCGGTAAGAAAAGAAAATTTGAAGAGATTGAATTAGAAGACCTGCGAAGTGAAATTTACAAGAAACTGAAGGGAAAAGATAAGAATGGACAGTGTAAAAATGAAAATGTGACTGAAATATGCTAAAGTTGGCATCTAGTTGTAGGTAGTTTTGAAGGCTCAGAAACGCCATCAGAGAGGGGATTGATGGAGCAAGGACTCACAATGAGACTTGCTCGGAAGCAATCCTCTCACTGTATTAATTAATTTGTATTAAAACCTTGTAATGTCTTTATTAATAATGTGCAAACAACATTTTTATCTAGAAGATGCTTGCCTATGTGTTTTCCACTAAAAAGTAATCCTTGTCTAATCCAAAATGGCCGCTAAAGCGCGGGAATTCTACTGCGCATGTGTCAACCATGTCACGTGGTATGACGTCTTTCTTTGCTTGGAGGGAATCTTTTGCTTCTGCGCAGTGTATGTTAAAATGGCCGCTTAATGTTCTCACATGCTAAAGCTTTCGCATTGCTGCAATTAATAATGTGGTATTCTAACGCTACTAATGCGGGATAGACATTTATAATTAAATGGGAGTAGAGTAGAAGTAGGAGGTATACAGTGAAAACATTTTATTTTTGATTTTAATATGTTTCTTCTTTGATTTTCTATTAGTTCATAAAGTGGGCCTGGGTTGGCTAAACAGCAACTCGAGAGCCATGTGACCTGCGCATGCGCTCTGAAAACTAGCAAAGCGATGAAGTCAACTTGGAGGATGTCCAAGGACATGACCCGCTGATCACCTTCAGAGCTCAACTAAAATGTCTTATAAAATGATACATTTTGTATATATTTTGTAATAATCATGGTGTGAAACGGGTGGGAAATAAAGCAAATGTATTAATTGAGAGGGGCGGGATTTTAAAACAATGGGCTTAAGAAAATTGAACTAAAATGACATCGTGTGAGGATCAACCCCCTGTCCCTGTCCAATCAGAATTAGTGGGCCCATAATTTTGAAACATTAATGGGAGGTACATGGGCGTAGAAGGGTATAATAGATATAGAATTAGCTAATTAGTTAGCACAGAGCACAGATAAACATAGATGCTGTAGCAGAGAACCGATGCTGCCACAGAGGGAACCGAGCAAACTGAATTGCTGTCCGAAGAGGTCGTGAAGTGGGGGCGGCGGACTGCACTAGAGGGAGACGCGGAAGAATTTCGAGGAGGACGAAGTGTCAGAGAGGGAACGACGCAGGCGTCGTTGGTAGAGAGGTCATCTATCCTGTCCTGAACCTGGTCCGGAGGTCTTGGTCTTCATCCTTTCTTGGAGACCCTCTTTCCAACTCCTTGGCCAAGGGGTTTGGTTTTCACACCTTTAGGTAACTATAAATGCGTAATCTTTAGTTTGTACTGCTGTCTCTATCTTCTCCTTTCTGAGGGACCGTCATTTGTGATCAATAGGTGACAATAGTGTGTTTCCTCCTTGATATGCGATTAAGTATTATGTGGTTTGTAATTTACTCTGCTAAATAATTTTAGATAAACATTTTAAAACTTCCTGAGTCAGTGGTTATTTCAGGAGTCTAATGAAAATTATGTTTTGTATGATCTCATTTCAACACCAGTTATCAAAGGTCCATTGGTAAGTCATTACTCTTCAATCAGAAAAGGTAATTGGTAGCAGGGATTTTGATAAAGAGTACAACTGACTACCACCAGCGGTGATTATTAGTTAGTGTGAATGAATGGGCCCAGGTGAGTATTTAGTGTATGAATGCTTGTTGCTAATAACCCGCTGGATCAGTGCATTACTACCACCTGGGGATTACTACTTGTAGTACCAAGAGGAGTGGTAGTATTACTTGGAGGAACATTTTCTTTATTGCTGACCTTAGGGCAAATAGGGTCATTTTTCCAGTGGCCAGGCTTCTTGCAGGCATGGCAATAGGGTTTCTTTTCAGGGGAGGAAGGAGTTTGGGACCCACCCCCAGAAGAGAAATTTTGGGGCCCTGTAGTGGATTTATCTTTTGATTTAACCCCACCTTTCTCTTGGTTTTTGGAAGAATCTTTCTTCTGGTCACCACCCTGATTCTTTGGCTTTACCCTGGTTCTGACCCATTTGTCTGCCTTCTTTCCCAATTCTTGGAGAGAGGTCAGATCAGAGTCCACCAGGTACTGGTGTAAAAGCTGGTTTTGACAATTATTAAGGTTCTGCTCCCTCATAATCAAATTGTACAATCCTAAAAAGTCATGCACCTTGCTGCCATGTATCCAACCTTCCAGAGCCTTAGTAGCACAATCTACAAAGTCAACCCAGTCCTGAGTCTGTGCCTTTTGGGTGTCTCTGAACTTTAACCTGTATTGTTCAGTGGTTAGGCCAAACTCATCTATCAGAGCACTCTTCAGGACTTTATAATTATCTGCATCCTCCTCTCTAACAGTGAGGAGCTTGTCTCTGCCTTTGTCTGCAAAGGAGAGCCACAAGATTGCTGCCCACTGCTCCTGAGGGACCCTCTGTACCTTACAGGCCCTCTCAAGTGCAGTTATCCATTTGTGGATGTCATCCCCACTCTGATAGGGAGGGACAATCTTGCTCAGGTTCCTATGGTCATGAGTTTTTTCTCTACCACTAGGGATATTGTTGCTGCCACCATGGGGCTCTAGCCCCAATTTTCTTGAAGCTCTCTGAAGCTCCAGGGATTCCCTGTCTAAGGCCAATTGCTCTCTCTTGATCCTGAGCTTTGCTCTCTCAAACTCAAGCAGTTGGCACTTCTTCTCATAAGAGGACTCCCTTTTATGAGAAGAAGTCCTATGAGAAACAGAGCTCCCTACAGATGTACCAGAACGATTAGATTCCAGAGAAGGAGATCTAGATCTTCTTGGTAAACTGTTAACCCTTCCAGGTGGGGTAAAGAGAGGCCCACTGGGGTCTCCTTCCTCACCTTCAGGAAGAATTGGATTTTCCAGGTTAGAATCATTTTGATCCTCCTGGCCAGCATCAGAGTCCTGGTCATTGAGGTTTTCACTCCCTGGCCTTTCCTCTTCTGCTGTCCCACCCCTTTGCCTGCCTCATCAGACCCTGGGGTCTTTCTGAGGTCATCTAAAAGCAAAGTCACTATGAGCTTTTGGGTGTTTGGGTTTTTCCCTGTGTTCAGTTTCCTTGATGCACACATGTTTCTCAATTCTTGGAATGTGAGATGGTCATACTTAGTTGGCAAGGAGTCACTGACTTCAGGCCTTGAAGACATTCTAGTGTGGTGTGGTGTATGCACCTACCTACTCTAGTGGGAACTACTAAACTCTCTTGAGTTGGAGAAAGGGTGTGCTAGGCCCTTGACACCCAACTCTAAGTTCAGTAGAACCTACTTTATTGTAGACTTGATTTATATGTACCTAAGTACCTTTAGTGTCAGTCAGTCAAATCACTTTATTCGATTAATTAAAATCATAAAAGTACAATACACAGAACATAAAACAACAATAATATCATTCAATTCAGTTGGGCGATATAAAAAAACTTTAAAATTCCTACAAAAATCTATAATTCATCAGAGCTTGTGTGGTTTTCAGTTAGTCACTCACTGAGATTATCTGGTAAAACAATAGCAAGCTTGAATCCCAACCGCTGCACACCAATGTGAGAAGTTGGCCTGGTATATGCTGTCCACTAATTAAAGTGGGCACCTTGCACCAGTCCAAACGACCCTTATTGATGATTAGGTTTAAAGACAACCTATATAGAAAGCTATCCTAGTGGTAGCTGTGGAGAGCAGCCTTCAGGCTAAGTCTTGAAGGAATGTAAAGCAGCTTGTTTTACCAGTATATAACCTCTTGAATGACCAAATGAAAGGAGAACCACACCAGGTATATATAAAATATATGTATTTATTACTAAACACTCTCTACTAACCTCTTTATGAGATTAGAGAACAAGGCACACAATTACACAGTACTAGAACAACAGTAAATAGCACAATACACAGTGGGCTCCAGGGGGAGACCAAACCATATACTAAGAAAGTAGTATAAGAACCACGACTTGACTAGACACAGTGCCTAGAGCACGTAGAATCGCTGGAACCCCAAGGAACCACCCAAGGCAGTGACACAGGGGACCCACGGAGGACGGGTGCAGTGTGGGAACACAGACGCGAGCTCCGTACAACTCTATGGGAAAGTCGCGGTTGGAATTTTAGAGTTTAAGGACACTTCGGAGAGGACTTCAAGCAAACCCAGCTAAACTTAGAAGGTTCAAAGGCCAGCACCCTTGTGAGTACCGAGGTACCCGTGTTACCTAGCCCAGGGAAGCCGGGTGCATAGGTGTCAAGTGGTGTCGGAAACCCTTGTCGTTTTCTATGGCGCGTTGCGAAGAAGAGCTGCTGCCGTGGAGAAGAAAAGTGTCCGGTGTGATCCAAGCCTGGATCGAAGATGTAAAGAACCTGAAAGCAGAGAGGACAAAGTCTGGGTCACTTCACGTGACCAGGAGCGGAGCAATCAAATGCCAACCGATGTCGGGTGCTTCAGGTGCGAAGAGGTGAAGCTTGACTCTGCAGCCACGGGGACCAGGAGACGTCGATGATGACCAGATTCCGCAGGCGAGCTGTCCCACAAAGGATGTCGATTGCTGAGGGGTCAGTTTCCGGATTGGAGACCAACAAGCCTTGGCAACTGCATCCCACGCGGTCAGAGTAATGATGCTTCTGTGAGGACCAGCAAGGTCCTGGGGACTCCCCAAGTGATGGAGAGTCAGGGCACACCTGGAGTAACCAGGGAAGCCCACTGAAAGTTAAAGCACCCTTCTCAGGGACCCACAGGTCGACGGACCAGGGATCGCAAAGGGACCTCAAGAGGAATCACAAAATGCCGGCCCACGGATCACTCGTGGAGTGTAGGCCCGCAATCTTTGGTGGAATTACTGCTCGGGGTCAGGGCTACAAGTAACCCAAAGCTCAGCCTCAGGGGTCACCGGAAAGCTGATGCTTCTGCAAATCAACGCGGTGTCCAGGGGTTCGGGTTGCACGGTCACCACGAGGGATACGGGCCTCAGACTTGCTGTGGGCACAGATCGACCTTAGAGACCTCGGGAACCCACCTCCTGGGTTGCAATATTCTTCGGAGTCCTCAGGAGCTTTGGAGATGCAAACCGGTCAGAAGCGTTTAAGGTGCCTGCCTTGCAGGGGAGTAACTCCTTTACTCCAAGGGAGATTCTTCAGTCATCCAGCGTAGTGTAGATCGTCGAAGTCCTTGGTTTCTGTAGCAGAGTTTAGTCCAGGTGTAATCTAAAGTCCTGTAGCCAGGGGTTCCTACTTTACACCCAAGGAAGGGGTGGGACAAACTCTGGGGACCCACCTATGGGAGGGTCAGGACAGAGGGGTGGCTACACCCATGTCCTTTGTCCAGTTTCGTGCCAGAGCAGGGGCTGAGGGCCCCTGCAACTGGTTTGAGCTAGACTATGCACAGGGACACCAAATGTGCCCCCAGTGCAGACATCAAAGCACTCTTGGAGTGCACCCACCCAGCCCCAATACACTAAAACCTGTCTGGGAGGTGGTCACACCTCCCTGTGACAGGAAACCTATTGTCCAGCCTCCCCTGCCGGAGTTTTGTCCAGCAGCAGGAGGGCAGACTCGTGTCTGTGGCTGGCAGCATCCATTGTGTGATGCCAGGGCTCTGTGAAGCTGGTACCGGGTGTACCGGTGCTGTCATATTTCTCCCTCTAGGAGGGAGGAATCATACATCCCACACCAGTTACTGGTGTGGAGGTATGATTCCAAGGTGTTTGACACCAAACACAACATAATTCCTTGCAGCCATTCTAAAGTTAGCATTTACCGCGAGGTCATAATGCACTTAAGAGTATATGGTTGGCTGCATCACAGACAACCCCGGAATAGTGGTTCAGAAGGCTGCAGACGGGCTCTGCTCATGCATGGGCACCCTCTCACATAAAACCCAGCACCCTGCCTTCAGGATTGATAAGGCCTGCCATAGGGGTGACTGATAGGTTTATATGTGCAGTGATTAGGATAGATATAGTGAACCTATATCTAGGTAAGGGGTGCATGCACCACCTTACACAGGCTGCAGTAGCAGACCGGTTGTGTCATTTTGGATGGCCTCTCAGGGTGGCATAATACATGCTGCAGTCCCTGGGAGGCCTCTGGGGTACCTATGCCCTGGGTACATAGTATACCATATACTAGGGACTCATAAGGGTACCCCAGAATCCAATCTGGAGTGTACCTAAAGTACATGCAATCAATTTAAAGGGGAAGCAGATAGGCTGGGGTCCTGAATACCAGGATCCCACGCAAACTAAGTCGAAAACCAGCAAAACACCAGGAAAAAAGTGGGGGCAACTATACAGTCAGATTTCACCTTCCTACAGTCCCCACAAACACCTCCTCTACCAGAAAATACTAAAGTGACTGTTGCGCTGACCCCCGGACTCTGTCCCACTCCAGGGTTAATTTTAGGTAAAATGGGAGGGCAATATGCCCTTGAATTCTTAATTTCTTTGCACAAAGGGGCCATACTTCACACGCCTGATTCTCGAGCCCCATTGGCCCAATTCAGACACAACTTGGGCTTGTTTTGCTACTGGTGGCCAGCCCTAGCCGCCAAGAGCATTTCCTTTAGGCCACCTGGCCTTTAAAGAGTGAGGTGGATTTTATGGCTACCTGCACCAGACCTGTCCTCTGCTTAACTCCTAGTACTCTTCTCCTTCTGGTGGGGGCATCTTGCGCAGTGCCTCAGTAACAAGCCAGCAAAGCACTGTGCATGCTGCACTCACCCACTCCCAGAGCCTCCTGGCTTCTTGATGGGTCTAGGTGGGTCCAGGACCAGTTCACAGAAGTCCTAGGGGAACCCTCCAAGGACACCCAGCAGGTCCATTCTGCCAACTGTTTTTCAGGGGTCATTAGGGGCCCAGCGCCACTGGCCCTGGAGAGACCCGTCCTAGTCCTGGTCGTCACCTGAAGTCAAAATCCTTCAGTCCAACCTTGCAGGGCATCAGGTGGCTTCTTTCGTCAGTTTTCGCTCCCAGGTCACGGGGCTACCGGGTCAAGGTCTTCTTTGTGCAGGGGTGTTGGACCTGGCCCTTTTTGCAGGGTTATCCACTAACTTTTTGCCTTCCTCCTCCTTTTTTTCTGACCTTCTTTTTGTTGGCTTTAGGACTCTGGGCACTTTACCACTGCTAATCAGTGCTAAAGTACATATGTGCTCCTCTAAAACATGGGATGATTGGCTTCTCCATGATTGGCATATTTGGTTTACTAATAAGCCCCTAGTACAGTACATTACTAGTGCCCACAGCCTGGAACTCAAATGCTACTAGTGGGCCTGCAGCACTGAGTGTTCCACCCACATGAGTAGCCCTTGAAACATGCCTTAGGCCTGCCACTGCAGAGCATGTGGGTGCAGATTGTAACTGCCATGTCGACCTGGCAAGTTCACCTACTTGCCAGGCCCAAACCTTCCCTTTTATTACATGTAAGGCCCCCATTATTGTAGGCCCTCGGTAGCCCCAGGGGCAGGGTGCAGTGTATTTGAAAAGTAGGACATGTACTTTTGAGTTTTACATATCCTGATAGTACAAAACTGCTAAATTAAATTTTCACTACAGCAAGGCCTATCTCTCCCATAGTTTAACATTGGAGCTGCTTTATAACACTTTACAAGTGTAACTTCCAATTGGGAGCAGATAGAAAATTGGAGTTTGGTGTCTCTGGACTCACAATTTGAAAACACATTTTAGTGAAGTTGATCTTTAAATTGCAGGTCTGAAAATGACACTTTTAGAAAGTTGGAATTTTCTCACTTTAACAATTCTGTGCCTTTGTCTATCCCTAGAATATACATCTGGGTCAGCGTGACAGCTGGGCTTTGTGAATTCATTCTAGACAGTCACACACAAAGGGAGCTGAGGTGTGCCCTGCATATTCTGATGGCCCATCACCAGGCTGATAGGTCTTCCTCAGCTAGAGTGGTGGGAGGAGTGGACACTTGTAACTGAATAGGGCTGTGCCTGTCCCCACACAAAGAGCTGCATACCTCCTTGTAGTGTGTCTGGAGCCAGGGTCAGGAAGGGCAGGGTCTTGTGCACTACAAAGACCTTTCTTTGAAGTCTCCCAACTTCCAATCCTAAAATGGGTATAAGTACTGGACCTCTGACACCATATACTCAGAACACTTCTGGACTGAGCACATTCTGCCAGGAAGAAGAGCTGTTGTGCTGCCAGGAGGAACTGCCATGTTGCTCCTTGCTTTGCTGTGTTGGCCTACTGCTTCTGTCCTGGAAGTGAAAGGACTGGACTTTGCCCTCTGCATCTTGCTGTCTACAGTTTCCTCAAGGGCTTGAGTTTAGCTTGCCCCCTGGTGAAAGTCTCAGGGCCATCAAAGACTTCACCTGCAGTACCTGGGCTCTTCTGCTGAGAGTCCTACTCTGCCAAGTGGTGCCAAATCCAGTTCCTGGGCCCTTGGAAGTGAGTTTCTGTGCTAAAATAAGAAATCAACACATCAACTTCGAGCGTCACTTAGGAACCGATGCCAGCCCAGAAGTCATGGTCCTTGCTCACCCCAACAACCACTAATTACAACGCGTGCTCCTAGGCCACCGCAGCACCTCCGAAGAACCTCCACTGTGTGAGTCCCAAGTGCTGTGTCACCGAAGTCCGTGACGCCCGACTAACTCTTCCACAGCACCTGTGGCACTGTGGTGTGACATCGAAGCTGCAAAATCGACAACTCGCAGCTTGACCCTAGATGCTTCAACACCACCGCACCGCCATCAGAACAGACGCCTCGCCGCAAATGTCACATCACCTCTCCTTCGCCTGGCATTCTCCCTGGGCGTCGGAGGCTCAACGACTCTGCACCGCTTCCAGGAACCGATGCCTCACTTGCTTCAGTAACACCACACCTCCTTTGTGCAATGCACTGTCCCTGAGTGCCCACGTGCCAACGGCCTGCATAGCAGTAAGGAACCGATGCCACAATCGCCTCCACAATGCCTCACCTCCCCAGTGCTTCTCGTCGTCTTTGATTCTCAACGTCTTCAAGGTACTGTAACTGGGGTCTGTGAGACTCCGTATCGGTCAGCCAGAACTTGTGGATTCATCCCAGTCAAGCACGTTGAGATAGCTCCAACCAGAACTACTGTGTTTCTAAGAGCTATAACATTATTTAATATTGATCATATCTTGACTAGCGTATGCTGGATTGTTGTTGTTTTGGTCTTGTTTTACTCAGATAAAAATTGGCTGTGTTTCTAAACTGGTGTGGAGTACTTTTGTGGTGTTACTGTGTGTGTGCACAAATACTTTACACATTGCCTCTTTAGTTTAGCCTGACTGCTCTGAGCCAAGTTACCAGAGGGTGAGCACAGGTAAACTTGAATGTGTAGTACACTTAGCCTATCTAAAGTGTGGGTCCCTACTTGGACAGGGTGCAAACCACTGCAAACTAGTAACCCCATTTCTAACAAAGGGCTTTTTTGTGCATTGGACAATTCTATGAGCCAGCCGCCACTGGCCAGTTCTAGGTTGCCACATCATCCCTCCACCCATTGTTCAAACCTACTGCACAGCATTCTGGAACAAACCAGTGTGGTGAATTCAAGTTGCGGAAAGAGCTCCCCTGAGAGCCTCAGCTTCACCCCTTGATGACACAGCTGCCTGATCCCTTCCCACCAAATCTTCAAAGATGAGCCCCACCTGAGTTGGCTCCAGAGGTCTGGCCCTACTCCTTTGTACCAGTGGGCCTGGACTGTCCCAGACCAAGTGCAGTGTGACAAGCTAACTATCAGATGTATAATTCCTCCCCATCCTTTACTTTCCCAAAAAATGGGCCAAGAACTGTTAATTGCTGTATTTTGTGGGGAGGCCTTTGGTCCCTCTACTGGGAAGAACATTAATTAACTTGGCCCAGTAGGGGGGACAAAGGCATGGAATTTGATCCTGAGCTGAGCCAAGGAGACATGACAAATCTTAAAGTACCAGAAGGTATTTATGTGGGACATTGAAGGCTGTAAATTCACACCTGGGGTGCATGTTTATCCCCAGATTGGTACCTTACTGGACCCTGTAAGCCTAAGTAGTGCAAAATTACTTTAGGAAGATTTTGCCTATAATGTGTACAGAGTATAAGTACCACAAACCTTCAGTAAGCATTGCAGGCCTACACTATGAATGCTCACTCACATTATAAAGACTACACCTGGTCAGCTCAATCCCTGAACTGCGCAAGTTTCGCACACGTAGCCCACACACATGTGCACATGCATTTGCACATGTTCACGTGTAACCTGCCCACAGCTTCTTATCCTAGGTGCACAGCAGTAGCCTTATGTTAAAAGGCGGACACTGGAGATTAACACGCTCAGTTTAATTACTGTGAATTTACAGTGAGTAAAACTCAGGTAGTGAGACTCACTGGCAGTAAAAGTCTAAAAAATAGGCAGTCAAAAAAGCAAAAAATCCTGGGGGACAAACAAAATGGGTTGAACCCTTTTCCTATAACACCCCACACACCTGAACACTTTGTGATCTCAGATCTGAGAACAAGTCCAATTACCACCATCTCCAGAACAAGACATTGTAAACACAATCAAAAAGTCTGCCCAAGCAACATCAGAAGAATCATCTCTTCACTACCCAGTTGCCCAACACCTACACATAACATGAAAGTTGCCCTCCTGAACTGCAAGTCTTAATTCTCTAATTTAACTTCCATGTCTGCCCTCATCCACTACGCTTAAAGAACCCTAGTTCTGCTCATCCTCCACACCCCTATCTAATCACTGCTATACAATATCTTCCTTGACAGAACAGCAAAAACTAAAGGGGGTTGCCTTTATTCATAAGTAGTTCCTGAAATGCAAATTAGTTAAATTAATAAACGAATCCTCGTTGCACTGCCTTATGTGGAAATTACATTGGATTAGTCAGATCACTTCTACATTCCTTTCACAATCCTGATCTGTACTTTACCCATGCTAAATCAGAGATGAACAGTAACATATAGCAACCTCAAACATATTGGCCCTGGTTTTTATTACTGAAGCTTGAGGTGTTGCTGTTTTCTTATTCCTTTATTTGTGGTGCTAGTGCCATGCAGCACCACAAGCTTGGGAAATACAAAATAATGCATAGACAAAGGTGACACAGAAAGAGGCAGGTTGCACAAAGACAGGGAATACATGGTCTGTGTGCATTTATACATGACTGTGTTTCCATGTGTTAGCACATTAAAGGCAAATCTATTGGTTTTGCCAATGTTCTTTAACAGAAAGGCATAGGAAACATCGGATATTAGAACTTTTAAAGACTCAGACAGGGATGTACTAGACTGAGACATTGGTACTGAATGACAGCAGAGGGTGTTCATTCTATGAAACAAGAGGCAATAAATAAAAGGGTACACTGTACAATGTTTCAAGGGATCCTCTTGGGTTGTTGCCATTAGTCGTTTTGTGGACCACAGTACAGCATGAAGGTCTTATGTTTCTGATTTGTATGCAAAACCAATGAGGAGAGAATGTGGCCTAACGGTTAGGGCGGTCGACCTCGGAGCTGGGGAACTGGGTTCGAGTCTTGGCAGGGACGTTCTGTGATTTTGGGCAAAATCACTTAATCTCCCCGTGCCTAACAAAAATGAATGTGTCTGTCTGTAACGTAACTGGCGCTTATGTAAAGCGCATAGATACCTTCAGGTCTAGTTCACGCTATATAACACTCCACAAAAAAAAAATGAAGTAGAGGTTCTTCTTTATCATGGGTGGCACTGGGGTCCAGCTGAGCAGACATTGTTCTTGTTTGAGGGAGGCTTCAGCATCCATCAAAATATGGTTACTTTATGCTTGAGGAGGAAACGTGGGTCCAGCAGGAAAGAGTTTTTTGCCTAGAAGCACATGGAGGAGAAGAGATTTGTGTGACAGGGGTCAGAGACATGAGAGGAGAAGCACTCAGGGCTTGTTTGGCAGGACACGAGATATCAAGGGCTAGACATATTGCTGTGTAGCCGAGTATGTTATTCTGGGGTGTATGAGGGCAGCAGATAGTTTTGGGTGAATGGTGAAGCACTTAGATCAGTAGCTATTATTTTTGAGTTCATTGAAAAATTGCGCTGAAGCATTTCTATGGGTGTTGGGGAAAAAGATCATTTAATTTAAATATGAAGCGTGGCGGAGTAATGCTTTGTTGTGGTCTAAAACCAGTTGCCACCGTAGTCCATGTTAGGTGACTGCAGGGGTAGAGTTTTTTTGTCAAATTGGTGGGTAGGCTTTGCCAATTTTTGGAAATGGGATAGTTGGTATATAGGATTTTTTTTAGCTCATCTTTCTACTCACCTACTTGCCTCAGGGAAAATGAGAAGCTACAATGTTCCCATGACTTGCCCAAGTGTTGAGTCTCTCTCTCTGTCTCTCTCTCTCTCTCCAGTGACTCTCAGGAGTGTGGGGGGAGTTCTTTATCTTTGGGTTTCTTGTTCCTCCTCCTGCTAGTAATAGGGGAGGAAGTGGGAGAGGATTTATTCTGCAAAAACTAGTTGGAGAATTAGTCGTTGTGCAATTTCCCGTGCTAAAGAAAATGGCTATGCTTTGAAAGATTCGGAAAGGACATGACACGTGTGGTGACTGAAGGATTTCTGGGAGGTCATGAACTGAGCTGTGCAAAATCTTTATGAAGAGGGTGTGCAAGAAGGAGGCCTGTGTCACTCTATAACTTTCAGACTTTTCCAGCATATCAGCTATAGCGATGGTGTGAACATTCAGGAATGCGTACAGTGTAACCACTGGAACTCTTTATTAAAGGATATTGTAACTAGACATCGAGAGAGACAGGAAGACGTTCTGTGAACCTGACGTGCAAAACGATTTTACGGTCGCAAATCCTGTGATTCGCAAAATCATAGGAATTGCACCTGCATAATGTTTTTTGCTATGTACTAAATTCATTTTGTTAATCAGAAAAGCATTCCTCACTGGCAAAATGGGTTCTGTGTCCCATTATGACTCACAATGAGGAGGTGTGAAAGAGGCGTTTCCTTCTAATTGCAGTTCTACAGATATGTACCTCCCTTGATGTTTTGCCAAACAGGAAACATTTTTTAAGCATCACTGGTTCCTTTTAATCCATTTGGGAATGCAAACTAAAGGATGGGGGATACTGTTCCCTGCAGACCTCCATCCCTATGTTTATAGGCAATCACAGGGGGTCGTAAATAGCGACCTTTCTGTGATCCACTGTGACTGGTGATTTTGTGACGCAACAAATTGGTACATATATTGCATCACAAAATCAGAGACAGGTCACTGAACAGGTTGGTGCGCAGTTTGCAACAAAATTTTGTGACCTGTCTCTTGATAGATCAGGTCCTATGCATTTTATACTCCACACATGACAAGTCATACCTACTTCCTCTCTACAATATACCATTAAGCCTCTCTTTTAGGAAAGGCCAGGTCAAAAAATGCTGAAAATAATTGCATATTCTCTGAAAAAATAAAACCTGCTTTTTAGCATCTGGATCTGAGAATGAAAGCACTCTTCGCTGACCAGCAGGGGGGTGTGCACGCACGCACGCACGCACGCACGCACACACACACACACACACACACACACACACACACACACACACACACACCCCCCCCCCCCTCTCCCCCCCCTCCCTCCTCCGGGGAAGATGAAGTGCCATCAGAGGTCAGTTTAACACAGTATAATTCCACTCAAATCCGATTATTATCCTATGCTTAAAAAGGTCAGCTGTAAATTCAAATATGTTTAGCTGTGAGTGCCTCTCCACACCAGTTCACTGTTACCAGAGGGAATTATCTGCAGGGTGTGATTTTGAAGCCTCACCCTAACCTTCAAATCTGCTCCCACTGGTCATGATCTTACTCTATCTCATTCACTGGTGTTAGAAGCTTGGTAAGAAATTCTGCCCTTCTCTATCCACATTTCTATCTTGTATCAAAAAACAAGTCAGCATATAGTGATATCAACTCAATGACCCACCTACAACGATGCCATCCTGGGCTCCAGAGACGCTGCTTGTATCGTCTTGCCTTTTGCTGTCCGGTGGCTGATCTTGGCATCGAACTGGATCAATTTCTTGTGTACCTCTATCTGATACAACTAGGTCACATGTTTTCCCTTCCATAGCACTATCTGGTTCTTTGCTAGGCCTGGGTACGTCTGTACAGCTTTGGAACCGACTTTCCGCACCTTTCCCTTGCTCCTTTTCTGTAGTCTCTGGCCGTTGAGTACATTTTGGCATTGACTGTTCTTTCGACTTCACCTCTGAAGACTTATGAAAACACAGATGAAGTTTCCCTTCTTTGGGTCCATGTGTAACCTGAATGCTGTCCAGCTTCACTATATTTCCCACTTCGACTCGGTCAGTTCTACTGTCCTGATTGCATGGCGAATGTATGAATTTTCCTGGCAAATGTCTGCTTCCTTCTGGCTCAGTCAGTGCCAGAGAGGACGATTTCCCTTTCAAACTTTTTGGTGCCAGATCACAAGAGGCTTTTTCCTTAGTCACTGATATGGTTTCCTGTGTAGCAATCTGTTGTGAAGGCACAGAGTCACTGCAAAATAAATATCTTGTGTTAGGAAGATGTGATAATGATTTACAGGTGCAGGTGGGATAGCGCAATGACAAATGGTGGTATAGTTGCATCACTCTCCTCTTGACTTAACCTGTTGTCATAAGTATACTTATCAGGCCACTGTTGGCAAAATATATTAATACTGCACAGCCCACTCCTGTGATTCTCAAAGCAGCTTCTACTTCTTGCACTTTTCATCCTCATCATGCCATTTATATAGCAATCTAGGTCCTGGGGTGTCTGAGCCCAGTATATAGGTTCATCCAGAGATATAGATATATAATATATAATATATATATATTTAACATTCATTGTTTCATCAAGCTCTCTGACCATGTAAGGCGCTTTGACAGGTTGCTGGACTATAATTTTGTGCTGTAGAAATTATGAAATAAAAAAATAAATAAACAAATAACTAAATATATAACTAAAGGTCTAACGAGGTTTCCCATTTGCTGCCGGCTTTTGACAAACATTTTGCATAATCGCTTTCTACACATATATTTACTCTGTACCTGTGTTTCATTGTGGCTGTCATTGGCTGTTTTAGGTCTGAGCTACAGACAACTTTACTTGTCTCCCAGACTCATTCAAAACAATACAAACAATGATACATAATACATACATAAAGGGGGCCTGGGTCACTGCTTCCAGCCATTGCTTGCTTGACATATCATTCACGATCTGGCTCTGCCCTCTGTTAGCATGTGTAGAATGGGGAGATGGGTCAGCCCCATTTAGCCATTGGCTTTGCAGCCAATGTCATTCATATTTTAGATCATGACAGTCATCTGGTGTCTAGGCTGTCAGGCAGTATGAGTGACAGTATTTTCCTTATTTGTTATGTTATATGGGTTTGTAAAGCGCACTGTTACCCAATGGTGTCCTGGCGCTGAGCATTGTATGCCTAAGGTAATGGATACATGAAAAACCTCCCCCCCAGAGCCAGGCTGAGACTAAGCTGAAAACAACCAGGTTTTCAAACCCTTCCTAAACGAAAGGAAATCAGTGCCGGTCCTTAGATATAGCGGCAGACCGTTCCAGGCATTGGTGGCTCTAAGGACAAAGCTCTTCCCACCCCAGTTAGCCTTTCTCATTCTAGGAACGACTGCCAGCTTTGCATCCATTGAGCGCAATGTTCTCCCTGGAACATACCATTGGATGCGCTTTTGTAAGTCTTCCGGGCCCGAACCAGTCAGGGACTTAAAGACCGTGCAGAGAGCCTTGAATTGGACTCGCTGTAAAATCGGGAGCCAGTGAAGGTGACGTAGGTCATTTCTGACCGACATAAACCTAGGAGTCCCTGTCAGCAACCTAGCTGCCGCGTTCTGCACCATCTGCAATCTATTGAGATGTTTTTTATTAATGGTCAGGTATAGGCCATTACAGTAGTCCAGTCGGGACAGAATGAGGGCAGAGACGACTGTTCTAAAACTATCTTCTGAGAGGAAAGGTTTTATTTTCCTTAAGGTCCTCAGAATAAAAAAGCTTGTCGACACCACCCCGCTAACCTGGTCCCCAAATGTGAGGGTGTTGTCCATAGTCACCCCCAAGTTCTTGACTTTCTGAGAAGGGGTTGGGGGCAGGCCCATAGTGCAAGGCCACCATGCTGGAGTCCAGAGGTTAGGGTTGTTCCCAAAGATAATCACCTCTGTTTTGCCTGCATTCAACTTCAGGCAGTTAGCAGACATCCAGCCAGTTATTGCTAGCATACAGTCATGGCAGCTAGGGGCCTTTTCTGCTTCCTTCCCTCTCTGCAGAGACACCACGATTTGGGTGTCATCTGCGTACGAGGTTAGGAGTAGCCCGAAAGATCTTATAAGGGCCACCAGCGGTCTCACATAAATGTTAAAAAGCGTCAGACTAAGGGATGACCCTTGTGGGACTCCACAGGGTATGGAGAAAGGTTTCGATCTATCCCCACCTAGTTCTACCGTTTGTGTTCTGTTGGCCAAAAATGATTTTAGTAGGTTCCAGGCCGTACCCTGGACCCCAGCCTCCGATAAACGGCCCATCAGTAATTCATGATGGACCGTATCGAAGGCTGCCGACAGATCCAACATGATCAAAATGGCGGAGCCTCCTTGGTCCACAACCTCACGCACCTCCTCCGTGGCCTTGATCAGCGCTGATTCCGTGCTGTGTCCCGCGCGGAAACCGTATTGAAAGGGATCCAGCAAATTGTTTTCCTCAATGAACAGACTCAGTTGCATGTTCATAGCCTTCTCAAGTATTTTAGCCGGTAGGGGGAGACGGGAGATGGAACGGTAGCTACTTGGATCACTGGGATCTAGGTTGGGTTTCTTAATTAGTGGCAAAATTGAAGTTGTTTTCCATGCCATAGGGTAGTGCCCTTCCCTCATTATGAGATTCAATAGGGAGGTTAGAGTGTTGGAAATAATTTCCGGGGAAATTTTAATTACTGCAGCTGGACAGGGATCCAAGGGGAACCTGATCTGCAACCCATCAGCAGACTGGTAACCTCTTTGTTCCCTAAAGGGGAGAATCTATTAAACATAGGAGAATTGTCGA
Organism: Calotriton arnoldi; assembly: GCA_963921515.1. Lineage (NCBI taxonomy): Eukaryota > Metazoa > Chordata > Amphibia > Caudata > Salamandridae > Calotriton > Calotriton arnoldi. The sequence goes on from CAWUFW010012745.1 coordinate 237,389, forward strand.
TTACCATTTTCCCAGCTGCCAGATCACTGGCCTCCCCTTGTAGATTGCTAAAGGAGGAAAAGATGACCTCGACTTTATTCAAGAAGAAAGAGGCTAAGACATCGCAAAAATCTGGACTACAATGAGTAATCGGTTTAAGGGGGTTCATAAGAGTGGTGACTGTTCTAAAGAGTTCCTTCGCAGAGGACTTGGCACCGGTGATCTGTTCTGAGAAGTAGGCCTTTTTGCTTCCTGAAGTGATTTTTTATATATTGTAAGGCTGGATTTATAATCTTCCTTATTGGTCAGATTATACCCTTTTCTCCAGAGCCGCTCTAGTCTCTTACAGTCTGATTTATGCTTCTGTAGGTTCTGAGTAAACCAGGGGGCCGAGGGGAGCCCACGTCTGGGGGTACACCATTTGACCGGGGCCAGTCTGTGACAGGCGGCATTAATCCAGTTCGTATAGGCCGCTGTGGCATCCTCTATATTATTGGAAATGATAGGAACCGAATCTATCAGGGTTTTATCAAAGCTGCACCTATTGATGTTCTTCCAGGCCAGTGTAAGTATTTTATCCCTAGGCTTAGGTTTAGGAGTTTTGAGGGGGGACGAAGTGACCGAAAAAATAATGGCTGAATGGTCTGTCCAAGGAAGTGGCAGAATGTCCAGGACAGAGAGGCTGGAGGAATTGGAGAAGATTCCATCCAGCAAATGACCCGCTTCATGAGTCGGACCATCAACCCTCTGCGTAAGGTCCCCGCCCGACATAATTTGCATCAGTCTTACGGTGTCTGTATCGATGGGGTCCTCCATATGGAAGTTGAAATCCCCAAGAATTGTAAAAGCTTTGGCACAGAACCCCTCCTTGTAGAGGTCTTGGCAAAGAAGGAGTCCTCTACCGCCACCAACACAGCAACTGCACACCAGTCCTCTTTCAAGCTGGAAATTGTTGTTTGCTGCTCTAGGAAGAGCAGAGCTGCCACTGCACACAGAGTGCCTGCAGGGAAGCAGGGTTGGTGTTGGAACAGCATCTGGGACACACTCCAGGGCCAAGTGCCATCTAACTTGTGCTTGCATTACTGCATTTTAGTCAAGAAGTGAACTGCTCCGCTTTGCTGCAAATAGAAATAATGGTAGATCCTCCATGATATTAAAAGGCGCCATATCTTCTAGAAACTACTCCATTTCTTTTTGAAATTTTATTTAATCAATTAAACATATATGTTGTGGTTATCCACAACAATTGCTCAGTCCTCAAAATTACGACAAACCTCAGCGGAGGCAACTAGGGGTGGTCATTCTCACCTATGACTTTGCATAAGGACATGCAAACCTCTGCTGGAAAGTTCTGATGCTTGCTGAGCAGTTCTGTAACAGTTTACCAATGCAGATTAATGCTGCTATAAGATTGAGGCTCATCTGTCCCTGCGTTCTGCGTTCTTACGAACAGAACACTCCACCAAGCGGGAGAATAGTTCCTGAGCGGAGCTCAATACGAATGGTCTGCACAGCCCCCCATCCCCGCACCTTTTGCCATGAGAAGCAATCCCCTGAGAGAGTGCAGACCCTATAGCACCTGGCTACAGACAAGGTCGTAACCTTCTCTTCAACAAATCCAGGTCATACATCCTAACTCATCAGATTCAGGAGGGAAATTCCCGATGTTAAGCCAATAAGAGCTTTATTTTAGATATTTCCTGTCTAGGATCGCCTCCTGTTCAATGCAAAGATTGAAGCTGGGACTCTACAATCTACAATGGGACTCTTCTGGCTTCCCAAGAATACATTTCACCATTTTTTTTCCTCCCGAATTCTCCCTCTTTCCTGTTTGCAAATGCTGGTGTGTGCAATCCAGAGGGGAAACTGCTTCCCCCTGCTGATCCTCTACAGACGCAGAAGCCTACCTTGTGCTGGAAGGAACGACCTCCTATGATTTCTGGGGGGTGACTGCCACTGTGTCCCTTTCTGCTGAGATTTCAGAATCTTTCTGCATGAATCACTGTGAAATCCGCCCTACAAATATAACTGGCATAAAACTATAGATCCTCCAGAGAATGCCTGACGTTCCAGAGGACCCAAAGGGAAACCCTGTCCTGAGACGAATCCTCAGACCTTGCCACTGTTCGTTTATTTTATTTACCATTGAGCAATATTTGGACCATGACTGTTTTTTCCGACCGCCGTGACACAATTGTTCTTTGTTTCAGGGTTCTCTCCTGCTGAAGGGACCCGGGCTGTAGTCCCTGACATCCATAAAGTTGTTGCCAATCACTCCATTCTCACATCTCTGGCCGATCTATGCCCCAGACTACTCTCTCTTTTGAAGTGGGGGCCCAGTTGGCTGCACCATCACAAACAATCACTACATGGCCTTTCCGTCACATAATCATCTGCCACTCCAGGGACTTCAAGCCCTACAATCTTACTCAAAGGCTTACTATACCATCACTTTCTTCGAGAGACCAAACTGCTCACCAACTGAATAAGACTTCTACATTAGGGTGTACGGCGGGGTGGGTTGATTTCATTGGGCCCAGTGTGGTACCGTGCATGCGGTGGTTGTTAAATACATACGAGCTCTAGTCTCTCTTTCCATAAGCACATGGAATAAAAAGTATTTATTTGCATTTGAAGTTTATTGGCGTTTATATCATTTATGGGTAAAGTGCTAAGGTATTATTTATTGTTAGCAGCCCTCAATGCTTAATTTGAGCCGGTGGTTTCTGGTGCTCTGCACCAGCACTTATTTGTCAACACCGGCGCTTGTGACAGTCTGCCACAAGGTGGCGCTGTCTAATTTAGAGAGCACAACAACCGTTAATTATTAATTCAATATACATTAAAAATTACAATTACCTGCTGCAAAAGCCATTCTTATAGCTTTGGGGGCCTGGAATAGTTGGTTAGTAGTTGTATTTTTTACTATCATTGGCAGCGGTGCCAGAAGCAGCATGTGGTGCAAGCTGCAGTGGCCTCCTGTAGAATGCCCTGGCACTTCTGTTTTTTGTTTTTTTTTACAAATTTAGCACAGCAGCCCTTCCATTTCTCCCTTTGTAGCTACCGTCCTAGTCCCAGTTTCTCTTTCTTGCTCCTCACTTTCTGTGCCTAGCTAGAGCCCTTCACTTCCTGTCTTCACAGCTAACTCATCGACATTGCTGGCTCCCGCCAGCAACAGTGCAAAGATTTTCAGCGCTCCAGGCACAATAGCATCCTTTTTGCTGCGACAATTATGAGACACTGATAAAAGGACATCTTTCAGGCATTTTTTTGCATTTAAATATCTGTTTCTATATTTAATGTATTTATAAAGTACAGACCATGACAGAGACCAATGGAGCATTGTTTAAAAATAGACTGCAATGCAAAATGATAATTAAAAAAAGACTCCTGCACAATATTTAGTAAGTCGAGTACAGGGTCAAATAGATTTCCAACGCTTGGACGATGTCTATGAAAAGCATAACTGGCCATGTGTAATTTCCTGACCAATGAGACCTCGGCATGCACAAGAGGCTTTCTACGAATTAAACGTGCCCTCCCCCGCCCCCTCCCCGTCCCCACCAGCTGGAGGTTTTCTGCGAAGTCTGAGGTTTTTGTATAGTAAATGTTTCTATGCAAAGCAGCTTCAAATGTGCGCGAGCCACAGGTGGCAACCAATTAAATAATCTAAGAATCAGCCACACTTCTGAATGCACGTTAGATTTGAGCGGGAGAAAGGCACATGTGGCAGCCCACATTAAGGGCGCGCGGCCTTCTCCATTTCACAACAAGGACTGAACCACAGCCCTGAACACCTGTATAGAAATGAAAGGTTTTGCATGCTGGAGGGGAGGAAATGCAAATTAAAGAGGACAGTCTGTGTTTTCTTGACAATGTGTGTTCGCCCTGAAAGTTTTGAATCAAGAAGAAATTGAAGACATTTGGCAGAATAGATAATTACAGCCGTGATAGCATTTGATGGCACCTTGTAGTTGCCCTCTGAGGATGCTGCCCCCCCCCCCTTACTGAAGTACCGGCCCTCGCTGTCGCTGTACAAGAAGCCTATCAAGCAGTGCTTGAAATGGAAGAATAGAAGTGCAGGTACTCTGTACCAGAGTACCTGCTTGTTTCTGAGAAGTGCCGGTACTATCCAATTAAAAGTATTACATTTCTCTTCAGAAGTGCCACTACTCTCCCTCTCAAAATTAAAAAGTGCCGATACGCCGTACCGGACAGTACCGGCCCATTTAAAGCACTGCTATCAAGGCTAATCGTGGGGATGTTTTAACTAAAAAGAGGAAAATTATAAATCAAGCATATCCCCATCCTCCCCCACAAGATGCTAGAAAAACGTCGAATCAATGTGGCCTCACAACTTACTTCTTCAAAGTATGATTTCAATGCTAACCCCCACTGCCCCCCCCCGCCATGTTTTTATTTGCTGATGGAGCTTAAGGTCACTCGCTCATTAGGACTTCTTGTTTACTCCCTTACAATGCTTCACATGTCTTGCCTGGTACATGCACGTTGTTTACTGCCCTGTGGGATTTGAATATTATGCTGTTTTTCTTAGACGTTTGGCATATTTTATTTTGTTATTTATAATGCAGTTCAAAACACTGAAAAGGTCAAATAGTATTGGTATATTCTAGTGCACACCAAGTTATAACAGTGTCAGTACTTAATTTGTAAAAACAAAAGTGCCAGGACCCTCATCAAGAGGTCACTTCCACCTACACTGCCCACTGCCACTGTCAGCGCTGCCAACCACACTAACAACACAACTACTAACCATCACACTCCTACAGTTGTCGCAATTCTGACTATTCCATAGAACCCTACTTAGACATAATCCAGACACCATTGGACAGGAAACTATATATGCAGCACAGGTTCGGCACGCTTCCCCTTATTGTTTACACCTGTTCATGGCGCAATTTCCCAGCAACTTCACGGTTCTGCCCTCTTTGCACTGCTTCATCAGAAACACCAGTGCACGTCTTATTTGCCTGCCCTGCTTATTCTCGCCCTAGAGCAAAGTGGCTCACACCTTTATGTAAACAGCTGGGGACGCGCGACCACGCTGAAGATTTGCGCATACTTAGATCTGATCCTAGACAAGTGATGGCCTGTGCAGTCGCAAAGTTCTTGGGCCATATGCGGGGGATAAGGAGGAAGCTGTTGCATATGGGAGGAGATTGATAACTATGCACTTTATCTGTTTGAAATCAATCCAAAGCATCAGCTGTATAGTATTTTATGATGAACATACTCATGTTTGAGCTGGTAGTAACCCAAATGTCTTTTGGCAACATAGCAGACCCCGTCAGAAGACTTTGCATCTCTGAGGTTTTCGTTGCTTTGGTTGTATCAGTTAGAGAGCTGTCCAGCATGCGAACAATAAACCAAGCTTTTATCTTCGGGCTTGATCCTTAGGATATGATTTTATTATTTTATTCTCTTTTAACTTGTTATGTATGGAATGAATTGTACATTGTATTTCCACGATTTCACTATGTATTTTATGCTCTATTTTAATCCCTTCCAACCTGTAGAGTATGAGTAAACTTGCACATAACATAACATGTGTATTTGTAAAACACACGTTCACCCCTAACGGGGTATCTTGGCGCTGAATAACAGATGTTTATTGTTACCCAACTCAATGGTACTCATTTTATCGACCTCAGATGGATGAAAGTCTCAGTGGACCGGCTGGGATTTGAACCTGTGACCATGAGGTCGAAAGCAGGCCCCTGCAGTGGATGCATTAGTCCACTGAGCCACCAGACCCGAGCCTTGTGCTTTTCATTGATTTATTTTTATTGTTTAGGTCTTTTTTTATTTTGTGTTTATTATTGTTTGCATTTTTGCGTTTTAGAACGTAATTCCTGATTTTTATTTTGCACACAGACTAGTACCAGAAGGGCCATATGAGTGTTTACTAACATGAGATAGACATGGCAATGAGGACGATAAATCAGAGATTCCGAACTGTGCAGCTTAAATAATAATGTTTTGTGTCTCATATTTATGTTTTGCAATGTACACTGCGGTGCTCGAGAGAGCAGAAAATAAATCTAACGGAGACACAAAAAGACCAAACTGGTTCATATATCACTTACATGCCAGGATTTCCAACATTGAATTTAAGGAGAGGGAATTATTTATTGACACATCATACGGATCATATATCACTCCACCGATGAATTGAAATGTTACTTTACACCCTCTACACATGATGCCAATATAACCAACCAGAGCTTGCCATTTGCTTAACACACAGCTTCTACTTGGGACAACCCTAAAGTTTACACATCGCACTTTTATGGTCATACGGCCGAATAAAGTTTGATAACTAACTATTCCAGCCAAGAATGGCTTTGGCTGCAGGTATTAATTATTTTTTAACATATATTGAATTAATAAACAACTGTTGTTGTGCTCCTCTATAAATTAGACAAACATTGCCACCATGTGGCAGACTCTCATAAGTGCCGGTGCCGAGCACCGGAAACCACCAGCTCAAATTAGGTACTGGACAGTCTTATTGTAGAGTCATCGCTGCACAGTGGACTATCCTCCACTTGGGTGGAGTGTTTGTATCCTTTAGATGATGTTAAGCGGCCGTCAGACCCCGGGATCCATGCCAGACTTGGAAGGACTAACTTCATGAGAGATCAGGCCAGTAACAATCAGGTTGTAATTTGAACATGAACCTACTAACCACTGACTCCAATCATCTGTTAAGCACTAGCACTTTACCCTATTTGGGGGTTACTTTCAGCGCAGCTGGTTCATGGGTTCCAAACATAACACAGCATAGGGTGAAGCTATCCAGGGCAGTCGGTTCACTCATTCTCCCATCCCCACCAGGCGGCAGGGTACTCGCTCCACTGCTGCAGATGATATACACCTCTCAATGTGTCCCGGTGGCATCTTATGGGGCGGAAATCTGGTGTATTGTAGAGTGAACGGCCTTACAAATAGAGGAAAACCATTTATACATAAAGATTCTGTCCGTTCCCCTATCCACCCCCCCCCCCCATTTTATCTGCCACAAGGAGTTGGGTTTAAGCTACCTGAGTGACCGAATCCGTATTCGACTACTATTGTTATGGCTGTCACTTTGGAAAACAGAAGAGACCTCTCTTACAAGTGATTGTTTAGCTTGCGACAGAGGCCTCTCCATCCATTGGTTGGCTTATGTAAAGAAGTCATTTGAAGATATCGTTCTCGGTCACGTTTTTTCCAATGCAGCATCACGTCCCCATAGGAAGAAAACAAGTACAAGCCTAATTACTAGCGCAGGCACCAGCTCAGAGGCTAAGCATAGAAACAAAAACCGACTGTTTTAGCCTATTTACATTTAAGTCATTAGAACTCCCCTACTAGTTATATCAGAGGAGATGGGAACATTCATTACGGTTTCGTTTCATAGCTGAATCTAGATGGTGCCCATGCAATGACCCTTCTGGTCAATCAATGCTACATTTTACCTTTTTTTGTGTTTTTTTTATAAAAGATTCACCAAACTGTTTTTAGTCCCTTTTATGAAATCTAGAAATTTCAGACACGTACTCAAGCTCAACACCATCTTCAACAATTATCTGAGGACAAGACTTGCTTTTATGTTACTTCCTGCGCGCTGCAGTGCAAACTCAGGGCAAAATGCATTTTGATTAAATCAGTTTTTATTGTTTATTTTTTATACATTTATTTTTATACTGCTGATATATCTGTTACCAGGCTGTATGTTGTCAGTTTATTGAAAATGCCAAGGAGATGTCGGATTTGCATGTCTGTTCAGATTTGTATGTCTGTTTTTATCGCACTTACGCAGTTTTTTTGACACATTGTTAGTCCATGCAAAATGTTAAGGAGAAGTTGGACTCGTATGCTTGTTTTATCGCATTCACACAATTTTATGGCACAGTGTTAGTCCATGGAAAATGCCAAGGAGAAGTTGGACATGTACAATTGTTTTATTGCACTTATGTACTTTTATGGCTGCTTTGCAACAGAATGAAGTTTTATGATTATGATTAACCACCGACTACAAAAAGGAGGTGGAGAAAAACCCCTCATATATGTTAAGGGGAGTTACAAACCTCTGCCTCTTAGACAAAAACCTTACTGGCCATTCATCAACATTTAAATCTGGATGAGTTGGAAGAGGAGCAGAAAGCTGCAATAGCACGACACTAATCATCAAGAATACAGACACATAAAAATACAGTGCTGCTCCTCCTGATGGAAGAGAGAGGGTAAACTGTCCTGACCACCACCACTTAAGCCCCTAATAATGCAGCAGAAACCACGACCCCCAAACCAATCCGGAGAAGGATGAGAAAATGCAATGTAGAAATATTAAGCTGATATTCATAGAAACCAATAGCTTGTCGACCACAGGAATTTCTCAAAGACGTAGACTCATCACAGTCACGGTCTACCCTACTTGGCCTCATTATTTACATTGCAAGAATGCGCAAACCTGCGCAAACCAAAGCTGCTGCAGAGGAAAGGAGGAATAAAGCAGAGCAGACAGCAGTAAACCATTAATTCAGAAGAAACAAATCTTATATAAAAGTTGGTGGATGTGCAAGGGCTATGGTTTTCATACTATAGCAAAGCATGCGTTTTTTAACAAGCAGTGGAAAGCTGATAAGTCAGGCGCTGGCCGCCAACCTATTTGCCTTGTCAATGCTTGTTTTGTTTTATCATGTTTTGGTGGGGAAGCTGCGGGCCTTCATCAAACTAAATAAGCATTTGCAATGCAATAGATCTCGCATTAGTGAATGTTTGAGCTATTGGCGTTGCAAATGTTCATGTTTGTTAGTTTTTTATATTTTTGTCAAAAATCTACTACCAGGAGCAATTTGAAATGCTCAAACGCTATTCAAGAGTATGATCTCAAATTCAAACAAGCAGTGTTGTGAGGGTGCAGTACCATAGGCTGTCACTAGGTGTCCCTTGGGACCTCTTTTGGCAACATATGGTACTGCACCCTGCAACATGACTAGGGAAAGGATATGGCACAGCGGTGAGAGCTGCAGACTGGTGAGCTGAGGATCCCAGTTCGAGTCTGCTGTCAGGCTCAACCACTTGTTATAATGGGCTGATTGTTTAATTTCCCCTAACCCATGGCTAGGCCCACTATATAAATAAAAGCATTTGTAAAGTAACAAGCAAAACAGCAGTGGCATCGGAGGGGTGGTGAGGCCTGGGAGCAGTGTTGTGGGAGGGGGGAGGCATGGGGAGATTAAGTGTTATGAAGCAAAGCAGTGTTGTGGAAGGGGTGAGGGGAAGGCACAGGAGTTAAAGAGATGGCAAGCAAATGATGCAACAGAAGTTTCACTGCACACAGTTAATGAGCAAAGAGGCAGGCCAACTAAAGAAAGAGTGTTCTCTAAGTATAAATAACCTTAACAGTAAGAACAAATGTTAGAGGGGCAGTCCTCATGGGAGGATACAAAATTCGAAAAGGAGGGACTACTAAGTGTATTCACCAATGACAAACCAACATTTCTAGAGAACAGCAATAGGAACCAATGGAAAAAATGGGCGTTTTTTCAAACTCGTATCCTAGATACAGCATGTCTCGAAGAGAAAGCGCAAGCGCTGCCTAGGCGAGACCTAAAAACACATTGGATAAAAGCAACAAAAAAATTAATGGGGTCTCAAAAGCACACATTGACGTAATCCCTGGCACTTAAGAGAACTACTTTGTGCATGGACATGCTCCTTATGAAAGGGCAGAATGCCGTCACTCACATTCAAGTTAGCCAATGGCTGAAGTGGGCTGACCCACTGCCCCATGCTGTATGCTTTAGTGAATGGGAGAAAAATGTGAACACCACCATAACAGACCAAGGAATGAGGAGGGCTTTCTGAAAGCCCGCTATAAGTAGGGATATTATTCAAATAATTATAGTAAAGTCACAAGGTCTTGTCTGACGCCAGACCTAAAAATGCAGGTCCCTTTTCTTTTCGTAACCCTAATACAGAGCCAGCATTGTGATGTCAGTTTGATATTTTGCCTATTCACTTAGGAGAAACGTGATTTTTTTTCTTCGTGTCCGTTACTTGTTAGACTTTACGTTGACTCCCGCATGGCCTATCTGAATGAAGTCGGTTTTATTACAGCGAATGATTTAATATACCATGTATTTAATGCGTGAATCTGTCTTTCCTGCTGTTTTTCTGTGAAGCCATAGTACATAATGCCACCAATCACAGGGGGCATCAGCAATATTAAGGCCATATGAAGCATCCCTGACTAGTCTCCCTGACGTGGTTCAATTGTGAGGACTTCTCACCAACATAACTTCTGCCTATAGCACTCAAATCATAAAAGAGATGCAATAACTTTGCAGTACGCCAGCAGCTGCATTAAATTTCCGATGCATTATTACATTGTTTACTTTGGCATTTTACGAAACAAACTATGTTTTACGTGGCAAATTTGGCGCATCTCTTATTTATGAGGTAATTGCAGAGCCTACAAAATCCCAGCGGCCCTTTATATAACGGAAGCAGAATAAAGGTGGCATTTTATAACAGTGAAGTCAACTAAACATCTTAAATCCCACTGCTGTAACTAAAGCACTTTGGGTCAAAACGTCTCTTCCACTACCAGCTAATATTCTCAGAGGCGTTTTAAAACAGCACACAGCAGCATTTCCGACTCCTACACCTTCCAGACTATCAAAGCGACTGAGACAATTAACATTTCAATAGAAAAGGGGACTTAAGGAAATACAAATGATGTGTGTGGTCTAACCTAGAACAAAGCAAGTCATAGCGTGTTGTAGAGCTGGATGTGACTTGAATGACCTCAGAAGTGCCATTGCCTCGTGCGTGCAGGAGGTATTCAAGATAGATGGAATGCTAGCACCTAAATCCCATTACATTTTAGAAAGTTGTGTGCAATCAAACAATACTGTACAAAATGGAACCGACTATGGCCAAGTTACCTTGGCTGTCTTCATGGTCCATTGAGACTGCTCAGATCGCATTAGGATTACATCCACACAGGACTGAAGGCACAGATCAACCCTGAGAACATGGATACTGTCCTGTCTTTGACCAGCTCAGATCATTCTACAAAAAGCTCCCCAAGCAAGACCGCATTATGATTCAGCACGCTAAACTGACCATCCTCAGACCTACTAGAGGCCATTAGACCCCATGAAGTACCCTTCGTACACTGCCTTGAAATATTCCCAAACTTGCGCACCAACACAGGGTGAAACTTGTTGTCTGTAACTTCAGTAGATATTTGAAAATATAAAAAAAACTTTTCACACGATTTCCCAATTGTTATTAATTACTTATGTTTGGATGTAACAATTGATCTGATTGCACATAACATTCTCAAAGTGAATGCCATCATGAAATGATGATTTAATGTGTGGGAGGGACGGCTCTACCCACTTGCTAAAAATAAAATTGCACAACTACCCAATTAATACCACAGTCATCAGGTTTGGCAACTGAGTAAAATTGCTAGGTTTGGGGCCCCAAATCATAAGCCTACCCAGGTGCAGGAGGTAACCTTGTTGCTTCGTCAGATTTACCCCTGACACGAGTCTTTGAAGTATATTCTTCCAACCGCATCTTCTGTTGAGTTGTGGCCACACGGTCAACATCCCTGGCAATATCCTGGGTTTTTCCATGATCCAGCTTCGCACAGGTTTGTCCAACATCTATTACATGTAGAGTCGCATTTTCTTGCTGTTTGCCTGTGTTGGAACTGTGTATTGTATCAGAAGTGCCGATGGTTTGTGTTGCTAAACTCCTTTCTTCTGATGGTGGTTTGCAATCCACACTTAAGATGATGGAGCCACACGTGTTCACCTTTTCACTTTCTCCATTGTTTTCATCTGCTTCCTTTCCCTTTTGGGTTTCTAAAGAGAAACAAAAACGTGTTACCCCACGGCTCATATACATATCTTTACCTCCTGTTTGTTAAAATACAACCTAGAAGATGAGCTAATATCTTCTGTTTCGCTTACTTGACAAATTTAGCATTGTATTTTCTAAAAATAAACAGTTAGATTTGGTTAGAAGTGCATAGTGGATATTATATGCCTTGCTTTGAGTCAGAAAGAGGCTAATGAAATAAGTCTCCTTTATGTCTTCCAACACAACAGGGCAAACAGCCTTTGGACACTAAGCAACACTTTATTCACAATATGTCCGATGACACCTATAAACAATAAGATTAATTCTATTCTTATCTTCATTAACATGGATGGCAGTTCACCAAGGTGGCCGGGGTAGTGGAAGTGACATCATGAAGACCCCCATTCCCTATGGTATTACTACATGGGTCGCACAGTGCCTCACCCTTAGCCCTTCCACAGCATAACTCCTTATTTGCTGCTGAGTAGTAACTGAAAGGGCAAGGAGTGGACAATATCTGAAGTAAACAGGATGCGTATATACCTGTTTGCTTTCAGAGACCGTGGTACTATGGACAGAGCTAGGAAAACCAAAGGGAAAGAAAGAAGTTGGAGTTGCCATGGCTTCCCCTAAATGACATTCATGTGGCATATAAGCCAAACATAATAATGTCATTAGCAAAAGAGGACAGCTTTGAGTCTACACAACAGCCTCCGGTACACACCAAAGATTGGTTGAAATAATACTATTAAATAAGTTCTGAATGCTCCACATGCACATTGAAAAAGATTGCTGAAAACTCTGTTGGTCCATGGCGACTCCACACTCAATAACAAAATGTGCAACCAAAACGTGGTCCAAGTAACACCATATCAAATCTATCTTTGTAAAATTAGCTAATCTGCAGGACCACAGAATGAGGGTGATTAGCCAGGATGAATACAGTTTAACAGGCTTTGCCCATCCTAACTCTTATGTATCACTTAATGCGACTCCCCTGGCTCATTGCATTCACAATGCGAGCAGGTAGGTCTTAGGTAGGCAATAGCCATTTTCTTTACAACCTTAGAGGATGGTTCAGTGTTCATGTAAACAATAGAGATGTTTGCCTGTATTCATGAATAGGGCAAAGGCAATATCATCTGTTTCCATCATAGAGATCGAGGAAATAATTGCTATTCAACCTTTATACAGAGAAAGAGCTAATGAAATACCTATTTTTTAAATGATTATTGGAGAAAATATAATCCCTGAAAAGCATAAACAGGTGATTTAATTCTTAAAAACAAGTACATGGCTTCATAGTTACCCAGGATTTGATGGTGAAGGGCTTCCATATTGAAATGGGAGCAGCGAGGACATCTACATGTGTGTACTGGAGGATGTGTGTGCCGGAAGACAAAGAAGGCCTTGTACAAGTGTGAATAAAAATATTCCCCTTCCTATTAGGAAACAGGACAAGGGGACTTCCTTAAGAATATCTCCTATCTGAGGGATGAATATGCTGTGCTACAAACTGGTGTTCAGTCTTACAGAGGTAAAAGTCTTCTATGTAAGACAAAAAAAGACAGAAGGAAGATGTAGTAAAGTATAGATTTAAGAGTGTGATATTATTTAAGAGAGTATTCTTGAAAGGAAAGTTCTGAGACGTTCTTCCAGAGACGTAGGTGAGCATCTGAGGGCAAAAGATTTAAAATGTAAATATGGGCAGTTAAGAGCAATACATCTGAGCATTGAAGGATACAAAATGGGTTGATCTACGAAGCACAGGAAATAAAAAATATATATATATATTCTAGGGTTTAGCTGGGCGGTTCAGGGAAGACCATATTTGAAGCAAAGAATAGGCTAATACGATAATGCCATTCAGCATCGCAATGGTACCACAGGAAGAAATCATTACTACTGGAGTCTGAACTGAGCTACAAACTGTGGGAAAGGTTGAAATATACACCCAGAGATCAAAGTTTTCAGTCTGTCTAGGCTCAGACTGAACTAAATGCAATTGACTTTGTTGTCTACTTGGGGTCACATCTTTTTTCCACTTCTAGCATAGTTTCCTGGACAACTTTTACCCTAATCAGAACGTCTTCTCTATGCCTCAGTCATGTACCCCTTTAGGGTGGTTGTGAATTAGCTCCACGTTGTTTGCCATCACTATTTGGAAGGGCAATGCCTTTGATATACAGGCTCTAGACAACATTCTCCTTTTAATGTCTAGCATCATAATATGAGGGGACGTCCACTTCCAAGGGGGTACCAGGCATGAAACATTGATAGCATGCTTTGTTTTCTACCTCCTGTATATAGTTCAACACAGACTATTTTTATGTTGCCCCTCCCCTCCAACTTTGGCTGATGGGGATGGAAGATAAAGAAACTCTGGCCAACTGGAGATGATTGTACTGAAGCATTACCGACATAGAACATGATCCTTCCCCTTGCCACTGCCTCCTCGCTCTCTTGTCCATGGTACGAATGGCTCCCTCTGGTCAAAGCTCCATACTGAGCAATAGTTCACCTCTTGTGCCACTGCTTATGTCACTGCCAGATATCCCACACTTTCCCTCTCCTGTCACTGTTAACTTGTTCCATAAGTATCTGCCAAGTACATGAGTATCCACTGTTTCCATCACTTTACACCTCTCCCATCACTGTCCGGATCTTCAGTCGCTGTCCACCACCACAAGCACTGCCCACCTCTTTTCTAACACTATGCTCCATCCCATCAGTATCCACTTCTCCGGTCACTGACTATTTCACAGCTAACTGTCCACCTCTCCTTTCACTGCCCCTCTCTGCTGTCACTGTTCCCCTTTCTGGCAGTGTCCACTTCTCAACTAAGTGTTCACCATGCCTGTCACTGCACACCCACTTCGTGATTGTCGGTCTGTTTCATCACTCACCACCTTCCAATCAATTGCCACTCTTCCCATAATAACTCACTTCCTCCTTCACTGCCCGTTTCTCCAGTCAATGCCCCCTCATCAAGTAAAAGTCCTCCTGTCACTTAAACTTCTCCTGTCAATTCTAACCTCTCCTATCATATTCACTCTATATTCCCAGTTCCCTCCCTTATCCTTTCACATTCACTCTCCTATCATTCACCGTACATCACTCCTACAGCTTCCTGTCTCCTGTCACTGCCTAGCTTCCCATCACTATGCGTCTCACCTGCCACGATCCATTCATAGTGCTGCCTACCACTACAATTCCACTTGGCCTGGCACTCTTCATATAGCTCCATATTCACCAGGCGTGTGCCCCATGGTTTGAAGATCCATGGTTTAATAGGACTCTTTCAGCCCATTCCGAAATGCTTAATGTTTGATAAATACAAATAAGCACAGGCGCATTACACAAAATTCTGTTGATTGCGTAGTCGTGCAGGAGTACACAATGAGTGTAGACTTATATATATTATCAAGCGGAAAATCTAGCAGGAGGTTTATTATATCTACGGAACATTGAACCCAACATGTTTCCCTCAGTTAAGGAACTGGAATGATATCCTGGTGGTTGGGAAGTCACAACAATTCTCTCTGAAACAACATTTTACCAGCGCGCCCACTTATGGTCATGAAATCCGGTCTACAAGATTCAGGCCACTAACACTGTTGTCACTCTAAGAGACAGGAGGTCTGTGGCAGGACCAATCCATGCAACAAATCACAACATTGTGTTATCTTAATACACAAACCCATCATTTGATGCAGTGTTTGGGTGCACCTTTTTTAATTCCAATATACGTTCCAGGGTTGACAAACCCTAATCACATACTGATGTATCACAACTGCAGACTCTAATCATAAGTCTCTAAAAACACTGTGGTCAAAGCGTTTGCTCACTGTGGCGCGAGCGGTGAAAATACACATTAGAACTATTTGCTACAAATGTTTAGTAGTACCAAGGTGGAAGTGGCATGTACCATCTCAGTGGTAATTGGAGTAGATCTTGGGCCACTACTGACAACACAGGAAGTGACGTCTTTATTGAAAATTCAAGGTAGGTGCATGTTCATAATGAAGAATGCAATACAGCTTATACAAACTTCCAGCATCTAGGAGGAACGCTTACATTTAAAGGCTGAGAAATCATTTTTGGCTCCATCACAGTAACTGCAAGAGTCCACAGGATGTACAAGCAGCATCACAGGTGTAAATGCAACACAAGCTATCCCTAGATGTCATGCTTGACAAAAACTTTGTCTACAATGGGCAGCTTCATAATTTTCTGAACATCCTAAACTTTTATAAATATAGCATTATCCTAGCAAAAATCTCGCAAATCTCCTTACCTTCCACAGCTCTTCGTATTTCCGCCTGGACACCTCTAGTGCTAAGGACATGCTTTGCTTTGACAGTTTTTTCTTCTGGTTTTTCTTTAGTCTTATAAACAAAAGTAGAAAAGGAAAAGAAAATGTCGTTTTTATTTTGGTTATTCCATTTTGCCCACAAAACAAAATAGGAGACAGTTAATTTTCTGGTTCTTTCATGGGGGACAATGTATTTGATGAGTACCCTTTTATTAAACCACATGTTCACCAAGAATAGAGGAAAAGACAGTGGGCACTAAAGCCAAAAGAATAAGTGGCTCAATGACCGACTAAGAGATGTGCACCGCAAGTGACAGGATCCTAGTCAATGGGCCACCTGAACAAGGAGGAAGTGATGCAATGAATACAACTTCAACATTATGAATGCACCAAGTGTCCCAAACGTTTCATAGATAGCCATGCTGCTAATTGGTGTGTGGGAACACAAATTCTGTAGTGGTGGATAAATTATGTATTGGTGTGAGGAGGAGCCCGATGAAGAAGCATGCCACATAAGGGTGGGTAAGAGTTTTCGTCCCTAAAATAAAATATCTGTTGCAAATTGTGAGCACCACTAAAGATTGGTTACTCTAATTAGACCCTCTGCACCTATTTTGTGTTGTATTAGTTAGCAAGAAGTCCTCAAATGACAACCGTAGAATCTCACAGTGCCAACCTTCCACAAAATATCAAGGTATTCCCCGCATTCAATAGATTCTACAGCTGAGACCTTTGGCATAGGTGATACACCAACAAACGCACAATAGTTAGAAATGCTAAACTAAGCACTCTACATATACATCCGAGAACTAGGCAGGTAGTGAACAATATCAAGAAGTAATAAACTCTACATATTGAATAAAGAAAACTGCTCAAGTCGTCCCTTAAATCCCCGGCATTCACTTGCTGACATTTGCAGTACACTCAACACTGATGCACTTTCCTCCTTTGACCAGCACATTTACCTACAGAAATGACTTCAGTTGGTGGTCCAAATATGGAATCCCCGGTTACACTAAAATGCAGCAATTTTATCTTCTGCAACTCACCCTTTTAAAATTTCCTTGACTTGACCTAGTGTCTTTCATCATAACACACCTTACTTTTCTCTTGCCCGGCCTAAGCCTTCCTCACAACAGCTATTAACACCCTCTGTCCTCTGTCTCATTCATGCTCAACCACCACAAACACACTGCGAGCACACAACTCTTCTATCGCTCATCAATTCAAACGACTGAGACTTGTAACAGTATGTAGGGTGAAGCGGTAGAGCCGTGCATGAGGGGGCACCTCTTTATGTGGATTTACCCCAGCTGCCAAAGCAAAAAGTATAGTTCCTTTTAAAACATTATTAACTAATATATACACTGATAAAGTCTTATTTCAAGTCTTCGTGATTTTGCCCTAAGAAATGTGGAAAGGTCATTGCATAATTAATTCGAGGAGATGATAGGAAGTTTGGGGATGCTGTAGCTCATATAAGATTATAAAAAGGTTTTAGCCAGCAAAATGGTCCGAGAAATAAGCATTTTGCACTAAGAAAATGCGCTAAATGAAGCAAAACATGAACAGAGTATGCCTGCTTGCATTTGCTATATGTGCTTTTGCGTTCTGATTTTTTCCCCCAAATTACTCATAATCGCATAATAATCTGTAATTCTGTGTCAGAGTAACACGGAATTACCAAAATGACCCCAATTATCCCAGAGTAAATTAAATTCTGCCCAGGCCTAACCAACATTTTGGGACACCCACCACTTGTTCCCTGAAAAAGCAGCCGTAGACGTGACCACTGCAGTCCTTTTTTTTTATCTCTTTACCAACAAGGGCTTCTGTCAATACCAGACGGTCATTTTCCTGTTGCTAATACACCTTGTACCAGCTATACATGTCATTCTTGCTTTACAGATACCCTTCCCCACAACACACAAATAAAACCCTTTCACTCAACAATTCAAATGGCACCATCAGACCTGAGCACATGTCAGAGGTGGTCAACAGAACTAGAATCAATATATTTCTGAGGTCATTTTAACAAGTGAAAAAAATATACCAAAATGCCTTCTAAACTTAGACTCAGATTTCCACAAGTAGACTAAAAACCGTACACACTAACCAGAGGTGCTCTCCAGAACTATATATACACACTCCTTATGTGGCTTCCACAGCTGGCGAGGTGGCTTCCAGAACTGTGCAAAAACTCTAGATAGTGCGTCCAGGACTTGAAACAAACCTCCACATGTGTTCCACAGAGGTGAGCACAATTCTCCAGTTGGTGGCCACCGAACTGGACAATACGAGAGAAGTGACATCCAGCACTAGATAGAAAACTCGAAATGTCCCCAGAAGTTTCTCCAGTCCCTGAACTTCCCTGGCAGGGTGTCAGGCACCCTGATTTGTGGGTTGGTGCTCCTCCATCAGGGCTTGTGAGGGGCACCATGTACGAAGAAGTCCAGAAACCTGTATGAGAAGACTGAATTACACAAGCAGGATGGTGCCGAACACCGCTGAAAAGAAAAAAATCTCAAAAAGCATCATCTCTCAGAGCAATGATAGGCGAAATTCCTTAATTTACACAACAAAACTGCATGCCATGATGGATTTTAAAAAAAACTGCTACAGACTACCAAGAAGAGAGTCAAGTAACTTCATTTCTTATTTTTAATGTCTTAGTTTGACTCTTCAGCTTAAAATGAGAATATTGAGAATAAAAATATTGTTGATGTAATTAAAAACCAGTCAACTGACAGCCTGGTGAGGTCGCTGTAAATTGACTGTCGATCCGTGGAAAAGACCAGAACGTCAAATAACCCTGAAACCGCGTTTCATTTTTTGCACGACACTAATAGTCTCGTTTAATTAATTTAGCGATTAATGAATGAATTGATTCTTATTTAGTAGAAGTCGCATGCCTGCTGCGAGTGTTATTCGTCTGGCTCAGGGATGACGGACAACAGTGGACCAAAGGGGCTCGCGGCCGCGGTGCGTCACAGACGCAATGTTCTTGTTTATTTCAGACGTTAACTGTTCTGACCTTTCCAGGCCTGTCATTTTAGTTAAATTAGCCACCTGTCGGCGCCTCCGCGAGAGCCTTAATGAGAACTGTATGGCTCCACCGGGCACTCTGCTGATGGTTCAGTGGTCAGGAAATCATGCATGAAGGCTGCTGAGGTATTTTAGTTCTTCGTGAACTCCCCCCTTTTCATTGCACCAGAAATACACTGCAGCCATGAACAACAATCTGCATTTTAAGTTTCAAAATACTAGCCTAATGACGTCAAAGCAGTAATTGTTTATGCGTAAGCCAGTTGGCCATCTGTTTACAAGGGAAATTGAATTTTAATGAACTTGATGCAGCCAAGCAGCAGCCCCCACTTTTGGTATTGTTATTGTTTAGTAGCATACGTGAAGCCCACAATCTGCCAATAGTATGGCACCGCAGAGCTTTTCGTAGTCTGGGATATGGCTTTCCAAACTTTTCCATCACCCACCACCGACCTTACAGAGGTGTGTGGTCGGTAGTGTACGTATGTCCGTTTTAAGGAGTTGTGTGGTTTTTGGGTGGATTAGACCGAAGGGCTGTACCAAGCTACATATGCATTTCCTTGCTTGGTGTGGTTAATTAATGCCAGGCAACTGTATCTGTGCAGTAGATAACTACTGCTGTTGGATGCCTTTAGAGCCAGTTAATAGCATATCCAGGCAGATTTGGGAGTATGTTCAGAGTTCTGTCTTAATGTGTACTGTTTTAAGGTTTTATGATATATCTTGGTGGGCACTGAAGTTATGGGTACGTTAACACTCAACTACATGGCAAGTGAGTGCTGTTTTGTGAGGTTTAAACGAACACATACCTGTCCAATGTGCTCTGCTTGAGGTTATGATTCTTTTTATGGTAAATGTCTTTGTTAAACTTTGTACAATGTACATAAAACTTGGAAATTAAGTGCAATTAAAAAACATAGTCAGCATTAACTTATAAAGGTATTAAAAAAAAAAAAAAGAAAGGTTGGCAACTAACCAGAAGTGAGGTTGAACCGAGTCACAAGAAAAAGATTTTTTAAAAGAAAACGGGGCAGGGTAGAAACACCCTGACCCCTAGGCCTGTTCAGCAAAAAAATGCATTTGGACTTTTTTTGGGTAAGAAATCGAGTGGATCCACGAATCCTGCAGAATTTTTTTTTTTAAACGAAGAGCGGACTCCCACGCTTCGTTTAATTTAGGCTCCTGGGTGGGCCAGGTCCTGGGGGCAATTAAAAATAATGATGGGGGCCCCGTGCGGGCTCCTCGCAGCTGCAGGGACTGCCACATCCCCAGGGCTGATACACTGAAATGCGGAGAGCCACGCCCCCGCTGCCCCGGGGACCTATACCTCCCCGGAGCTATATTAAAAAATTATGAGTGGGGGGCTCCAGCCCCCCCACGCAGCCCCGGGGACCGCCACCTCCCCGGGGCAACTGTATGCTAAATTATTTACGGGGTCGCGCGGCCCCCAGGGACCACCACCTCCCTGGGGCTTAATTTTTGTTGGAGGGGGGCTGTGCAGCCCCCCTCATGGAGCCGCAAATGGCCCTGGGGACCGCCACTCCCCAGGGCCAGCTCCAGCAATGTCCCGGGGTGCCCACCCCGGGACATTGCAGTCTGCTATGGCTTGGTGGGCGCACCGCTTTTGCTCCCGCCAAGCCATAGCAAACGCTCTCCGCTCTCGCTTCCATGAAACAGAGCAGAATTGCTTTTGGACATGCAGCTCCCTTTGTCCAAAAGCAATATGGGCTCTCGCAGGAGACGGGGAGCCAGCAGGGACTGCGGGGCCTTAAGGCTCCCCCTGCGGACCCCAACATGGTGGCCATGCCCCGAGGGTTGGGCTCTGCGGGGCAATATTGGCCTTGGGGAGGGGACCGAGCTGGCCCCCTCCCCAATTAAAAAAAAAATTATGAAGGCCTGGCCCCGGGGCCTAAAGTGGCCCAGGGAACAAGGGCTACGCGCCCACCCACCTTCCTTTATGTTAAACTCTTTTTTTGAAAAAGGCCGGACCCTGGGAGACGGGGTCCCCGGGGCGGTAATCAGGGATGGAGGCCGCACAGACCTGCTCCCCAGGCCCCGCTCCCCATTTAAAAAAAAAAAATACTGGCCCTGGGGGATGGGGTCCCTGGGGCCGAAATCGTCGAGGGAAGGGGGGCTACAAGGCCCCCTCCCGTAAAAAAAAATATTTAATATAAAAAAGAAAGAACTCCTGCAAGTCGCCGGAGGCCACGCCCCTTCACTACCTCCTGGCGCAATGATGGTTGTGGAATGAAATGCCCCTGAATGCTGAGGGTCTTTGGGGACCAGCAAGACCTCTTGTTACCTCCAGTAAGTCCCAGAGAGCGTGATTGCCGAGAGGACTTGAAGGCCATGCCCCCTTTCTCCACCACTCTGCAAACACGCCTCCTGGGGAATGAATTCCACTTTACTCCGGAGGGGGACTAGGACAAAAGTGGACTACTTCCCCCAACCAGCTACATGCCCCCTTCCCTGTTTAGTTGCATGTGTACCCGGGGGATGCCATATGATGTTGAGGCCTAATAAGGCTCATGGAGGATGGCCACATGGCTGCCTCCCCTTTTTAATAGCATATGGCCATGGGGTATGGGATCCTCGGGCCGAAGAAGGCTCGGTGAGGGGGGGCACACACCCCTTTCCCTCAATTAAGCAATTTAGCCCAGGGGATGAGGTCGCCGGGGCTTTTTAAGGCTTGGGGAGGGCCCATGCTTCCCCCACTCCTATAATTAAAATATGGGTGGAGGAAAGGGTCCCTGGGGCCTCTTAAGGCTCTGGGAAGGGGGGTCACATGCCCCCCTCTCCTATAATTAAAATATGACCCGGGAGATGGGGTTAGTAAAATATTTCTTTATGTTAAAATAAACAAACTAAAAATTCACTGATAAAACCAAAGGTCAAAGGGCCTTATGTACGAAAACATTTTCCCACAGACACAGAATGGCTAAAACCCTTTGATACATCTGGCCTAATGTGACATCATTTGAGAAGTCATCAGTGATGTCATAAATTATGTCATAGT
The DNA here is from genome assembly GCA_963921515.1 of Calotriton arnoldi. Taxonomy (NCBI): domain Eukaryota; kingdom Metazoa; phylum Chordata; class Amphibia; order Caudata; family Salamandridae; genus Calotriton; species Calotriton arnoldi. The sequence continues at coordinate 259,633 of CAWUFW010012745.1, forward strand.
ACATGTCATGAGTAACCCTGGGCGAAGTGCTACGCTACGCTCGCGTAGTTTGCGAAGTCTGCGCTACTTCGCACAACGCGAATTGCACGTAGCACAGTGCAAACACGCGTAGCGTAGTGCCGCGGTCATTTTTGCTTGCTCGCGGTCCTCAACGTCAAGTTGGCGACCGCGAGCAAGAAAAATGACATCCGGCGAGACTTTTTCCTCGTTCGCGATCAGCAACATCAAGTTGCCGATCGCGAGCGTGGAAAATAAACCTCCCGGCGAGATTCTCAACGCGGGAGGTCAGGTTTCTCATTGCGAGTGGTCGCGTATGCTCGCGACCGCTCGCGATGAGAAACTACCAGTCCGCGTTGAGAAAGCTGCCGCTCGAGTAAAATCTACTCGAGCGGCAGTAAAAGACAGCTCGCACTGTGCAAGTTGCCGTTTTCAATGATTGCACAGTGCGGACAAGCATCCGGCACTGTGCAATCATTGCGAACACGCACTACGCAGTTCGCATAGTGCTACGCGAAGCTCGCGTAGTGCGAACTGCACTTTGCGTAGCTTCGCGAAGCACTACTTCGCGAACTACGCCCAGCCTTAGTCATGAGAGATGTAATATGTGAGGTCATAAGCAGTGTATGACGGGGGCGCAAGTTATAGTTAGCTCTGTGGTTTTTTTTTGTTCAAAGTGTTGTGTTGGCACACATGTATTCACCGAACTATAACATCACTTTAACCTTTAGTTTTTTTCAGTGAATAGATATATATGGATTATATACCCAGCTTTCTTGGTTTAAGGGAGATATCATACATAAGAGTGGTACGCTACTATTTAATGCTCACACATCAACAAAGACAAGACACATCAGGGAAACACATGGAAGGTTTGAAATTTTAACAAACAATAGTAGTGAAAAATGACCTTCATTTATATGCTGATGGATGAGCAGAGGTCCTTGCTTCTGACCCCATAGCACAGGATCCCTTGCTATGTTTAGAGATCCTCCTCTCCTTATTTATTTATTTTTTTCAAATTATTTTTATTGGGTTTTCAAGGAAAAGAGCATTATAAATGATAATTACAATAATAATAACAATCATAATGATAATTATAACAAAATAGAAAGCAAGGAAGAACTACAAAAGAAGAAGAAAATGTCAAGAGGCTACAAATTAAGTGGCAATTGGAATTGCAGTTAAGTTAGAGATACAGGTGGTCTATATATATCACATTCTACAGTCGGTCTAAGATAAAGTTACATTGCAGACGTACAATTGAGGACATAAAAGTTTGTATACGATGCACTATGAGGATATCATGATAGAGCATCAATTACAGTAGTATAGTATTCACAGTCACATATCCTAAGTACAAACCTAATGTCAAAACATCAGTAAACAAGAAACACTCACATATCTGCCCACATCGAATCCGACTGTATAATATAAAGACGTAATGGGGTAGCGTGATGGAAGTCCTATGTGGAACGATCCTTATGTGGAGGGATTGGCGAGAGGACTCATGTTCGTGGTCAAGATCCATAGGGAGGGTGTTTGTGCAATGGTAGTTATCGAGAGGTTCAGTAGAGTGTATGTGTTAGTTTATTGGGACTTATGCATTTCACGGAGGGTCATATTTAAAGTAAAAGGCATCCAGGGACCTCCATAACTTCCTATGTGGGAGACGCCAGGGCGAAGAGTGGAGAGAGATATTATCAGCCCCTCTGAGAAAGGACAACCATTCTTGCCACATTCTGAAGGAGACTTCTTTGGAGTTCTTCCATTTATTAAGTACTATTTTGCAGGCAAGTGTAAGCATTAGGTCTAACAGATAGTGGTTATTCTCATCCGGAAGCACTGGGTCTAGAAATCCCAGAAGGATGTAGGAGAATTCCCTGGGGGAGTCGATATTGAATGTTTTGTTTATACACTTGTATATTTTGTCCCAATATGTTTGTAGGATGGGGCATTGGAAGAGCATGTGAGCTAGATCACCAACATGTGCATTACAATTCCAGCATGTAGGGCTCTGGCTGAGGTTAAGCTTAAAGATCCTTTCAGGGGTCCAATATGTTCTGTTTATTAGCATAAGTTTCGTTTGGGATAGTATTGGAGAGATTTTATTTGAAAAGGGAGTTTTATGTATCTTGTCCCAGTCGAAGGGGGTGTTTCTAGTGTTAGATTCAGATTCCCATTTTATCTTGCTTCTCAAGTGTGATTTGCGTGGTTTTCGGGGAAAAAAAGTTTGTAGATTTTAGAAACAGTGCGCCCTGACTTTAGTAGCTGGAGTATCCTTGGGAGGATCGATGGTTCGGTGGGTAGTATTGAACGTAACGTGAGCTGTGCCTTTAGTTTCAGAAATTTATAAAAATCTAAGGAGTCTAAACCAAACCGTGGTTGTAGTTCGGAGAAGGGAGATTGCTTGTAAAGAGGTCTTTGACTAGGTTTATGCCGTTTTTTGACCAATTTTCCCAGAGTAACATTTCTCCATCTACCTTCAGGTAAGGGTTGCGCCATAGAGAGGCTAAGTTGGATTTGTTGATTTTTACCGCTGACATTTGATCCAGACGTAGTAGGGCTCATTTAGTATTTTGAATGATATATTTAGAATGAGGGATGGAAGAGATACCCATGGTTAGGCGAGCAGGTAGAGGGATTTCGTTGATGATTGACCTTTCTATGTCCACCCATACTGGGATGTAGTCAGGGTCGTTTAATAGCCAGTTAGATCCTTGCTTGCAAAGATACGCAGTTTGATAGTTCCTAAAGTTTGGAAGGCCCATGCCCCCTTTTTCTTTGGATAGTTGAAGTTTCTTCATGGAAATTCTGGGCCTCTTTCCTTGCCAGAGGAACGTGTTGAAAATCTTGTAAATCTTGGTCAAGAACTCATTAGAGAGTGTCATAGGCAACATACTGGCCATGTAGTTTACTAATGGGGTGATCATCATTTTTAATGTCCCTGCTCTTCCCCACCAGGATAAAAATTTTGGTGACCAACCGTCTAGTAACGTGGACATATGTTTGATGAGGGCATTCTCATTAGTCTGCAGGGTGGTGATTAGGTCTCTTGTGAAGTCTAAGCCTAGGTATTTGATACTATTTGGTTGCCATGTAAGGCCCGAGCTGCCAATTATTTCTTTGTCGCCAAGATTGTTGAGCAGTTTTACCTCAGTCTTATCTTTATTGAGCTTATAACCAGATACTGCGGAGAAGTCTTCTATTGAGGACATTAGGGCAGTAATAGCAGACTCTGCATTCTCGGAGATGACTAACACATCGTCTGCATAAGCTGTTATTTTGACTGTGTTGTTGTTGAAGCATATTCCTGTGATCTCTTTGTTGTTCCGTAATTGATAAAGGAACGGCTCTATTGCTAGTAGGAATAAGGAAGGTGAGAGTGGGCATCCTTGCCTGGTTCCCTACTCTAGCTTAAAAGATGAGGAGAGGCTCCCACCTGCTCTTACTTTGGCGGACGGGTTAAAATACAGCGCCATTACCATTCGAATAAAATTGTCTCCCAAATTGAATTTTTCGAGTGTCGCTTTAAGGTAGGACCAATCTATTTTGTCGAAAGCCTTTTCGTCATCCAACGTGATTGCTACTCTGGGGGAGTCTGTTAGTTTGGCTTTCTCCAAGGCGTGACAAAGTTTGTGTATTATCACTAGAAAGTCTGTTCTTTAGAAATCCCACTTGTGAAGGATGAATAAGTTTGGATAAATATTTTTGGAGACGTTTAGCAAGGATCATGGCATACATTTTGCAATCTATGTTAATCAGGGATATAGGCCTGTCATTTTTAGGTTGTGATGGGTCCTTCCCTTCCTTGGGTATCACTGCTGTGATAGCCTCTGCAGGTGTCCCATTTATCTGGCCGGATTCACTAAATTTGTTGAACATGTTTAGAAGAGGGGGGATCAGAACAGATGCGAATGACTTGCAGAATTTTGCATTGAACCCGTCAGGTCCCGGCGCTTTCTCTACTTTAAGGGATTTTATCGTGTCCCCAATTTTGTTGGCGGATATTGGGGCATTGATTTCATCCTAGTCTTGTTCTGAGAGAGCAGGTAGGTCACATTTGCTTAAGTAGTTTTGGGCTTTAGCAGTGCATAGGTCGTGGTTTTTGCTATACAATGTACTGTAAAAATTCTTAAATATTTCTGCTATTTTGTCAGGACCAGAGTGAGCGTCGCCCTTCTGGTCCAGTAAGGTCTTAATCGTATTTTTCTGTAATTTGAATTTTAAGTAGGAAGCTAAGCCCTTCCCCGACTTGTTGGATTCACAGAGCCTAATGCTCTTTTGTTAATTAATCCACATCCCTGCCCTATTACTTATTATTTTATTATACTCATATTTCTTTTTCACCAATTCATTCAAGACAGAGGTTTCTCTAGAGGCATTGTGTTTCCCTTCCAGTATAGATATCTCCTTTTCTAGTTTTTGAAGATTGCTGTTGGTGTCCCTGTTCGTGGCGGACCTAATTTTAATGATCACACCCCTAAGAGTGCTCTTTAGTGCTTCCCATCTTGTGAGGTCTGAGGTGTCTCCCATTTTATTAACCATGAGGTAGTCAGGGATCGCACATTCAATGCTTTGCCTGTTTGAATCTATATCTAATACCTCATTATTGAATCTCCATAGGGATTGTTTTTTTAAAGGTTTCGGGTCAGTAATGGATACACTGATACATGAGTGATCTGAGATCACTCTTGGTTCAATGGAAGTTTGATCTATTCTGTTTACAGCATTGTCGGAAATAAGCAGGTAATCAATGCGTGAATAAGAATTATGGGGAGATGAATAAAAGGTGTACTCCCTACCTGTGGGATTCTGTTATTCCAAGTGTCAGTCAAATTAAAACGTTTACATAAATTGTTAAGAGCTTTGTGTGACTTGTTGACACGGAAGGGACAGCGTGAGTCCCTATCTAAGGCAGGGTCCAAGGGAAGATTAAAGTCTCCCGCAAGTATGTGCATGGCGGTGTCTGGAATTGTTTTAATTTGTTTACAAAGATCTTCCCAGAAGGCCGAGTCGTCCTTGTTGGGGGGCATAAATATTTGTGATGTAGAATTCTGTGTTGTGTTTTGCCAATTTTGTTGTGACCCACCTACCCTGTGTGTCAGTTGAGCTTGAAACGAGGTCAATGTTGGCTTTTTTGGCTACTAAAGTCAGGACACCGTTTTTTTTACCTATTGCATCTGAACCTGCAACGTCGCTGTAAAACTTATTTCTAAGTGAGTTGAATTGTTTTGTTGTGGGGATTCTGCACATACACAGAGCTATGCACAGGATAATAGGACCTCGGAGTATAGTGGTGAGCCAACTATGCCCCTTAGTACCCACAATCCCAATCCGACTAACTTTAGCGTCTCATTAGCAGCGCCGTTACCAATGATTAGACAACTCAGAACACGGTCTCTCTCAGGACTCGCGGGAGCAAGAACACTCTTTCATCAATCACTCATACTTGTCCACAACGTGCGTAATAAGAGACACTGTATAGTTTAAAATGTTTATTTCAACTATCGTGCTCTAAGATACAGTACACGTGCCAGTACTATCAGCATAATGCATAATGATAAAATAATAAGCATGGTTACAATTCCAAAGAATACAAACGGGGACAGCATTTATAGAGTCAGTGGATATAGGGCTAAAAGGCCTTCCCACCCTCCCCGTGCTAATAACTAGTTTATTATAAAAATAGAAGACCTCTGGGCTTTGTTGGACGGACCCTCATACCTCAATATCTAGATGCAAGGTTTACATCATCAGACAAGCACAGCTCTTCTCCCTGGAAAGGTTTTTCTCCAAGTGCCACAAACAGCGAGATCACAATATTAAAAGCACACGAATTTCTCCAGTGCAGCTGTATTTTGTGTTATGTCTAAGTGCGAGGGGCTGACCAGATCAGCAAGAACAAGGGACGTTGTTTTTTGACCTTGTACATGTTGTGCAGACGAAACCCACAGGGAACAGGAGAAAAGGTGAAAGGCAAAAAGTCAGACAGTTCTAATATAGCCTGGCACAAGCAGAGGCTGGAAAACAAAGTCACAAAGTAACGTGTGCAAAAAGGCATCACGGCAGCCAGGCCTAAGTTAACTTAGCAATGTAGGCAATGAGGCCACAAACCACACTACAGTTTGAGGTCAATTTTAGTTTCTTGTAGCAAAATGATGTCACCCCTTTGTTTGTGGAGATAGTCAAGAATCTTCCTTCTCTTTAGTGGGTGGTTTATGCCTTTAACATTAAGCGAGACTATCTTGATGTTGTGTTGGGCCGTAGCTATCGGTAAGAACTGAGACATGATAGGTTTGATATGGTCATAATGTGCGTTTCTCTACCTAGGGGAATCCTTTTGGATCGTTTTCTCCCGGTGTGGGTAAGGAGTGGGCCTCCTTTTTGTATGAACAATAGAATCATTATGCGCTCTGATGCTACCGTAAGTAGGATCGTGAACATATAGGGCACTCCTCCCGTGGAGGGACCACCTGTATGGACAGAGGTTGCACTGCAATTCCTGACGTCTGAATAATAAAAACAATAATGATAATAAATATAATAATAATAACAGCAGGCAAAGAAAAACAAAACAAGTACATAAGGGAAAACAAGATCTAAAACCCTTCCCCCTCCCTCCCATCCCCCAATCCCTCCCTCCCAACCCCCAAAGTAGTGAACTGGCATGGTGACAGGCAAAGAGAGCTCCCCTCTCATGGAAAACCAGATTAGAATAAGCTGAACGCATGAGACCAATCTATGCCCGAAGGCATGAACAACAATAATCGGATGGAGATAAAAGTCTCTGCTAGAGATAAACTGACTGCTCGTTAAAACGTATGAGCAGTTTGGAACAATTTGGAACAAGCTAGTTGCTATAACCATTACTCAGGTGTTATTTGTGTGTTGTATGATGTTATAAACCTAAGAGAGTATATACTCAGACAAAGAGTCATCTGCCAAACTAACGGCATGACTGAGCATGGACAGAGCCATGTCATCACAATAACGGGCAATTTTAGTACAAATTTATACTTACTCCAGAGCTGTTTTCAACGGATTTGTATAACTTTAACACAGTAATGATGTGGTAAATTTAGATCAATTACATACATACATACATACATACACTAACTACTGGCCGTTTAGCTTAGCAAGCATGTCGCTTAGCAACATTACACTAGTACACTTAACTGGATTACGACAGAAAAATCTAGTTTGGCAATTGAACACTAAGCAATTTAGCGGATATTAACTTATCTGAATAACGTCATGAATTTCTTAACTGGGTTTCGTCGAAGAATTTCACGTGGCAAGATAACCAGTATACCTAGGATGTATAGCTTACAGCTTACAGAGAGGACAGAAGATTCAAAGTTGTGCACTTGCCAATACAATGGTAACTCAAGAACTTGCAGCAGAAGGCCCAGGGGCCAAGAGGACCATAAGAGTTGCATCTTGTCCGTTGTGCACTTGCCAATACAATGGTAATTCAAGAACTTGTAGTGGGAGGCCCAGGGGCCGAGATGTCCATAAGAGTTTCTTCTTTTCCGTCGAGGAATCTTTTCAATGCTAGATGATCGGTGAAGAAGTGTGGAGACCCCTGAATCGTGACGCGATATTTGGCTGGGCCTGCAAAGGCGAACTGGTAGTTCATGGCCCTTACTCTGGGGCAAAGCGCCAGGAAGCCCTTTCTTGTGTCGACAGTTTCTTTACTATAATCCTGCGAGATATAGATTTTATTGTTTTTCCAAAGGATGTGGTTATTTTTCCGCATGAAGGCGAGGATCAGCTCTACATGTTGGCAGTGGAGAGGCTTACACACTATTGGTCTTGGTGATTTCTGACTTGCGAGTATTCTTGCTGGTACCCTGTGAGCTCTGTCAAACTCCAGGGGTTTACTGAAAGTCAGGTTTGTGGCTTGAGTAAACCATTTTTCCAGAAAAGAGATGCATGACCTGGAAGGGTCCTCCTCCCCTTCTGGGATTCCAAAGATTCGCAGATTCCCCCTTCTGTTTCTGTCTTCCAGGCCTGATAACCGTTTCGTAAGCGAGTCCGTAGTGATGGTTAGGCACTGGAGGGATTTACTCATTTTGTTCTCCGCATCTTCCAGTTGGCTAATTCTGCTTTCTGTTTCTGTAATTCTTACGTTGGTGTCTCTGATGTCTTGTCGGATCGCAGAAATCTCGGTCTGCATCCTATCGGTATTTTCCTTTGTGGACTTAGCAAGTTCGTGGACTTCCGCTAATTTACTTAATATGGTGTCCATAGTGGTATTGATGTCCTGTTTGCCTTTACTGGGCGAGTCCGGATTAGGCGGGTCCGCCTTGACTCTTTTGAGGTTTGTCTTATTCTCTTTATCTGACATTTTTGTGCGAGAGCCATGCTTCTTCAGTGTGCCGGTGGAGCCGTTGACACCGAAGGGGTGTCCTTCGTGCCGTCGTATTAAACAGTCGTTTGCAGCTGTTGCAGCTGTTGCTCTCACAAAGACCTCAGTGACCTCAATGTCCTCAGTACCGCGGTGCCCTCGCAATGGTTGGTTGGCACAATGGTGGTATAAAGGTGCTGTGCTGTGATGAGGGATGAATATGGTTGGTTGATACGATGACCCACTGATGCTGTGCTGCACTGTGGGATGAGTTTGCCAGTGCACCAGAACACCAGTGCTGTATGCTGACGCCTGTAGCACTGTGGCACTGTAGCACTGTTGAGAATTGAGACTGGAATTGACGATGCAGCACGGATAGCACAGAGAACACCAAATGTTAGAGGGGTCTGCTGGTCTGCGGGAGAATATCAAAATTAGAGAGGCCTGCTGGTCTGCTGGTCTTCTAATGAATCTTCTAGAATGTTCTTAGGTCATGGTAGGAGCCATAGCAGGGCCATAGTTGGGTCAGGCACTACATAGATGCTGGTAGGCACAGTATTCGCTCTACAAACACTGAAGCCGCAATAGAATAGCCTGATCTTATGGGAGCAATGGGCTAGTAGAGTATTAGGCTATACTGGTGGCAGAATTAATCAGGATTGGCAGAGAATCTTGCGAGATCCTTACTGCGGCTGCCATTTTGAAGTCAGGCATTGCGAGGGATTAAGCGTATTTGTGTCTGCATTTGTCCACAACCACCACAATCATTGGATTCCCTGGCCAGCCCGTTATAATGAAATGCTTCCTGGTCGCTGTATTGATGGCAGATCTAGCAGATTAGTTCTTCAATAGATTTCCATTAAGGCCGCCATTTAGGATCAGGCATACAGAGTACGAGGGATCACACGTGCGTTTCTTACTTGTATTTGCATTGTCCGCGTACACTGCATTCCTCAATCTTCACACAGCTTATGGCCCCGTAACCCGTTGATTCCATCTGGTCATCGAGATGCCTCAACAACGCCTACCATGACACGCCTGAGCAGGACACTCGTCACGGCTTCGGGGCCGCGATGCTCGGTGTACGGGCTGGCAGAGAACAGAGAGCGGGCCGCTGCACAGCCGGTGAGTAGAATTCCCAGATCTTGAAACCGCTCGATTCCTCTGGGATGCAGCAGATGATTAGGCAGTGTAGATGTCCTTAAGCGCCGAAAAAAAGCACATGAAAAGTCAAATAAGGCACATCCATGGGAGGAGACGAAGGCTCAAGCTACCATCTTCTCCGCGATCCAAACCACGACTCCTCTCCTTATTGAAAGTGCTTTTGCTGACATGGCAGAGGATCTTTCAGCAAAGATAAATGCTGAGCTGGTCACCATCTTGTTGCAGCCTGCTTGCAGTTCCTTTTTAAAAAAAAAAACTAATTGGTGTTGCAGGGTTTATCTACAAAGTAAATAAAATACCATGGGTATTTTTCTTTTTCTTTTTTTTTTTGGACCGCTGGAAAAACCAGTGATGGATGCTCTACCTTAAACAGGGGGTGTCTTCCATCACTGTGATGTGGGTGCCAGAAGTGGATTGGCAGACTGTCAGTTCCGCCACCTCTAAATGTGTGGGCAACCACAAGTGTGGCCGGGTAATTTACAGCAGTTCTCCTATCCCACCACACACTGAATGACCTCCTATATTAACAGAACAAATGATCAATGCAGAGCAGTCATGAATATCTAAAACTCCTTTCTAAATTTCAAGAAAAGGGTTTTCTGAGATTCTTAGCGTACACATTACCTTCTAAATTTGAGCTTAACATGACATATCAAAACTCAAGGTATCATACTAGGTGCATTTCTCACCTTCCAGCACTCTGACTCTTGTTTTGAAAGACATTAAAACATGCCCAATCCATTGTTTTTGAAGTGACCAAAGTAACTCCTGGTTATAAGTTTCATCTCAGTTGTGATAATTGTATTCATGGTAACCCGCTCTTCTGCGATTTCATTAATAATGGGCACTCTATAGACATATGTTCGAATACAGCATGATAATTTTGGCATCTCCTCTAGTTATATTTGGATTTGAACAAGAGTCTGCGTGTATTAGTTGGGGTCCAGTATGCTCTTAGGAGGATTTTCTGTTGTGTAAACACAGTTTGTAGATTCACACTGAGTTTTAGGTCTGGAGCAGCCAAAACCTTATTTGAACAGCGTGGGGCTTTGGGTCAGTCCATTGTTAAATTTCAGCTGGTGTTTGCTGGTGTTAGTTTTAAGCACTGACACTTACAAATCCACTACATGATGGCAATGTTTGTCAATGTTTGAGGTTAGTACCTCAGCAGCATGTTTAACAATTAAACATACACTAACAATAAATAACACAAGCATGTCCAGGCCATTCTGACAGCATTGGTTGGCCATGATTAGTACAAGTCACACTTGCAACAGTGTGCTGATTAGAATTTGTGTTGGTACTGATATTTGGTGGCAGTGGGTGGTGCAAGTTTCAGTGGCATTCTCAGAAATACCTTGGGCCATGGCACTTACTTTTTTACAAATTAAGTACTGTCCTCTTTCATCCATTGCTTAGATAAGTCCACATGAGTATTGCACAGGTTGCACTGGCAAAACAGTCCATTTCTTTGCAGCTAATGAGACAGCTGTTGGCTAGGCACAGCATAGGAGTGCATTGCGAAGCTTCTCTTTATTTCATGTAACTCTGACACTCCACCTTCACATGAAAACCATAATAGATTCCTCCACCTTAATATCATAAAGAAGCCCCTTTTCTTTATTTCATATCTTCCCACTCTGCTACTGCAGAGCAGACCAGCAGGTCCAACACTGTCAGGTGTTAGCATTGAAGTAAAAAGAGGACAGCGAGTGAGCACATCTACTCACTGTTCACATATTTCAAACAAAGGAGAGGAGACCATCTGTACAAAAATCTGGGTGAAAAAAAACAAATAAAAAAACCAAATAAATGGCAGAGAGCATTACTTAAAATTTGGTGGCTACAGAACATTTGCCAAAAAGCAACAGATGTCCCATACGTCCTATATAGAGCACATGGAAGCCCTGTACATTCGAAATAGGGTGGACAGGACATTATTGCTTTGTGGTGGATGCCCAGCATCCATAAAACTCTAAATGGGACGACTCCTGGTGGCCCCCTGCCCTGGGCAACGCACCCAAACCAACGGACCACGCACGCAACCTGGGCTTTATCCTGGACTCCTCCCTCTCAATGACCCGACAAGTCAACGCCGTCTCCTCATCTTGCTTCAACATCCTACGCATGCTGCGCAAGATCTTCCGGTGGATCCCCACCGAAACCAGGAAGACGGTCACCCAGGCCCTCGTCACCAGCCGACTGGACTACGGCAACTCCCTCTACGCGGGAACCACAGCCAAACTTCAAAAAGACTCCAACGCATCCAGAACGCCTCAGCTCGACTCATCCTGGACATCCCCCGACACAGCCACATCGCCGGACACCTGAGAGACCTGCACTGGCTCCCCGTCAGCAAGAGAATCACGTTCCGACTCCTCACCCACGCACACAAAGCTCTCCACAACCAAGGCCCCAGATACCTCAACGACCGTCTGACCTTCTACACTCCCACCCGCCAGCTACGATCGACCAACCACGCCCTCGCCGCCGTCCCCCGCATCCGAAGAGCCACAACGGGAGGAAGATCCTTCTCCTACCTGGCTGCCAAGACGTGGAACTCCCTACCCATCCACCTCCGCCTTACCCAGGACCACCTCTCCTTCAGGAAGCAACTCAAGACCTGGCTGTTCGAACAGTAGCGGACCCCCCTCCCCCAAGCGCCTTGAGACCCTCTGGGTGAGTAGCGCGCTATACAAATGATTGATTGATTGATAAATATGGACCAAGGTTTTTATTATAGTTTTTAAAATCCTCTTATTCGTCTGAGCGAAAAACAAAAATTCTCATGTTTTTGGTAGAAAAAAGTTCAATAATAGTTTTAGTACTGGAATGCGGGAACTAACAAAAACCCTATATGCACTTCAATCTGAACAGATTTATCATTTTGAGGTAAGAACTCCCATTTCATCGCTTTTACAACTATACCAATGCTACACGTGCTCATGATGGCCACTTACTGCCTTTGTGGTATTAAGGTTGGCTGCTAACCACTATCTAAAGCCCTTATTTAGTCTTTACTCCTCAAATTTGTGGTAAATAGAAATAGTATATTTATTTGTTTTAGAATCTAAGTTCTTTAGTCCATACATGGACTAGGCAGGTGAGGAGTGGAGGAGGCTCTTGCTGTCCCTCTTGTAGGCTCCGCCTGTGCAGAATACCATAAAAGGCAGGGAGCAAAGATAGAGCAGTGCAGGGGAGGAAGACAGAAGACTGGTAGCACAGCGGGCAGAGCCGGTCATCTTGATGGCGCCTGAGGAAGATGACCAGTGGACGAAATAGCTGAAATGCCAGGCAGCCACTCTACGGACCACCAGCCAGCAGTTTCCCCTCATAAACTATGCAGAGCCCCAGCAGTAATTGGACTCACTCAAGAAGAACCATCTGCATGAGTACCGAGCATAGCAGCCAATATTTTCTGCTTCCACCCCCAACAAATCTTGATACCCACTGCTACCATCACACCCTCTGTATTTATTGCTCAGCAACAATCTCCAAACATCAATTGATCCATCCAGCTAATTCACTCTTCTTGGACCAGTAAACATCCAGCTCTCCTCCATGGTTTCAGTCCTCCACCAGTTTTTCAAACAATTTGCCTTTGAATTCCTACTGATCATCTGTGTCCATTCGTGAAGACTTTTGCTAATGCACTCACATTACCCTCCACTATTTGCCTATTGGTTATGTTATCAGCATTCGTATAACACACATCTGTCATCAATAAAAGTATTTTAGCATTATGGCCTGTCTGGTGTCCACGGACACTCGGACATTATCCCCTGTACGTGCACCAAACTTATTTTTTTCTTTTAGCTTTCTCTTTGCCATTCCTTCCTAAAGATACCTAACATTTTCTTTCAGCACGTGGTTCCCTCAGTAGTTATCTTTCTGAGGCTGCAGTGCACTCCGGTATGCTCTATTGTATGTACCTCCCTATACCATGCACAGACTCTGGTAGAGTCTCTTCAATACCTTAATGTTAGGCCTGACACCCTTGGGTGGTAGTCCACTGTTGGACTTCACCCTCTCCGCAGGTTCACCTCCAAACTGTTTTCCTTTACCCCCTCATGTTTGCTGAGTTTGTTTTTGTTGGCCTTAGGACACTGTGCACTTTGCAACTGCAATGCACTGCTGAAGTCCTTCTGCTAACTCCCTAAAACATTGTAAAACTGGCTTACGGCTCATTGTTTTTTTTTATTTACTTGTAAGACCCTAGTAAAGTGGTATGCATATACCCAGGGCTAGTAAATTAAACGATAAAAGTGGGCCTGCAGCACTTAGTGTGCCACCCACTTAAGTAGCTCCTTGAAAACATGCGTCAGGTCTGCCATTGCAGCCTGTATGCAGTTTTAAACTGCCAATTTGACATGGTAAAATATCCTCTCTGCCAAGCCTAAAACTCCCTTTTTAATACACATAAGTCATCCCTTGGGTAGTAAACAGCCCATAGGGCAGGGTGAATTATATTTAAAAGGTTGGACATGCACTTTTAGGTTTTACATGTCCTTGTAGTGAAAATCTCACAAATTTCTTTTTCACCACTGTAGGGCCTACCTCTCCCATAGAGTAACATTAGGTTACCTTATTACATTTAATAAGTGATAACTTTTGAGTGGGAGAAGGTATAAATGTCATGTTTGGTATACAAAGGCGGCCCAACAGCGGACTGTCCAGCCTGCACCTCACGCCTTAGTATCTTAGATAGTAGAATGTCCTGTGCACAAATTCTACGGCACCTGCCGCTGTTCAGTGCCACTGTTGAACAGATCCTGGATATATGAAGCTAATGGAGGTGCACCAGGTAAGAGAAGTCCAATCAGATGTCTTTGGCAAAAGTTCTTTATTTTTCAAAATTCATTTATTTGTGTTTACACAGATAGTCCAGCCAATGCGTTTCATTCCATAAAACACCTGGAACTTCATCAGGGCTTAAATGTCTTGATACGATCAAAGAAATCTTCCGACTCTGTCTACCGGTGATCGAATGTGAGGACTTGTGAAGTGTGTGCTCAGGGGGGACGGGGACATGAACTCTCTGGAGCAGGCGGAAGGTATCTAACATGGGCACCCTGATGCCCTTGGTAAATTTTCTATCTCCAACAAATCTGAGCTGGAGCCTTCGTGTCGCATGAATTCGGAAACATCTTTGATCGTATCAAGACATTTAATCCCTGATGAAGTTCCAGGTGTTTTATGGAACGAAACGCATTGGCTGGACTATCTGTGTAAACACAAAGAAATGAATTTTGAAAAATAAAGAACTTTTGACAAAGACATCTGATTGGACTTCTCTTACCTGGTGCATCTCCATTGGCTTCATATAAATATCATGTTTGGTGTCTAGAGAATTTTAATTTAAAATCCTCTTTAATGGTAAAGTTGGATTTTAAGTCACAATTCTGAAAATTCGGCTTTTACAAAGTTGGCATTTTCTTGTTCTAACCATTTGGGGCCTGAAACCGGTTTCCTGGTCACATGACATGGGGTAGTTAGCAGTTGGCCTTTGTGTACTCCTCCCAGATACCCACACAATAGAGAGAGTGGGTTTTGACAGGATGGGCCATCCAAGACAGGAGGGGGGTGCAGTTCACTTCAAAGACACTGCCTCAGCTCATACCCAAAGAACTTCACACTAGCCTATTGTGCCTGCAGACAGACTGGGACCAGAGCAGGGAGGCAGGAATTCCAGATACTTCTGTAGGGGGAAACTCCAGAGGTGCTTTCAATTCAAACGGGGCAACAGGTATAAAAATAGGGCTCTCTGACCCACTATTTGACCTGCGGAAGGACTCTCAGAAGAGTGTAGCATGTAGCCTACTGTGTACTTCAGAGGACTGCCCTGCTGCACCAAGAGGACTGCCCTGCTTCCTGAAGTCATACCTGTACCCTCAGAGGGCTGCCCTGCTGCCTGAGATCTGCTTTCCTGCTTGAATCCAGGGCTACCAGAGTGTTACACCTCGAGCCTCTTGCTCGATTGCGTGGTGTAACCTGCCTTAAACTACTAATCCCAGGATGCATCATTACTAGGATTGTAGCTTATTGAATTCTATTGGGCCTTCTTTGTGTGCTACCACAGAAACTCTCATGATTGTTTTCTCGCGTGATTGGCCAGTGAGATAAAAGAAGGCCTCACGCAATTTTCCATGCTTGGCTTACCTTTTTGTCGAAGTTGGACCAAGCCCCATTATTTGATTCCTGTTCTCTTGCTCCGGACTACGGTGGTGAACTTTTGGATTCCCTTACCCTCTGGAAGACTTCCTTTGTCCTTGGAATTGGTCCGGTTCATGTACCCAGCAGAGGAGTGTATCCAGTTCATTCTTTTTGGCTTCTACGAAGAAACGGGTTTCCTTTTTTTTTCCTCTTCGCGTTTGTTAACTCTGGAGCTCGCGTCTGCCTGACTCCTCCCTTCCTGCCATGGTGAACACCCGGAGTTGAAACTGACGCCTGCAAGGTTCCCGCATCCTTCTCCTTTTTATTACTGTTTGTGATTTTCTCTTTTCTGTTTGGATTTAAACCTTCATGGAGACAACTTGACGGTGGCAGACGTATGCTACTGTTTCCACGGGGGAATAACCCGCTTCAAGTTCACGGTCAGTGCACTGATAAGAAATTACTTTGTTTGCTGGATAATAAGGAAGAGACTTTTTCTTTTGAGTGGAACACCGATAACAGTTCATGTGACGAACTGATTGCTCCTCTGATCGCAATTAGCATTGTGAGTATGTGGTTATGCACAAACAAGGCTTTAGGGAACAAGACACATTATTAGTGTATATTTGTTAAAGTCCCAGAGAAACGAATTGATGTTCATTGTCTTTCTCTTTTCTTTGTTATTTTTGTTTATGCAGGGTTTGGTTTACAGTAGAGAAGAACCTTTGCTGCACATATCGAGTACTGTTGTCTCCTTCCTCTGGTGGTCCATTCCGTTGTCTCTTCTCTCCCTAGAGGCGGTAGCCTGTACTTGAGTGACTATAAGATATTCGGTTGGGCGCTGCCTTGGGGGAGAGTAAGAGTCCATCTTCGCTCCTGTGGAAGCATGCTCTGCAGATAGGCAGAGTCAAGGCCTGACAGAGTGATTCCAAGGGCTAGTTAGCTGGCCTCCTGATCAGAGCCTCAAAGACGGAAAAGTCTCCAACTATCTTGAACTTGCACCTGGACCAAGCCTGACTGAGTCCTGATCCTCCAAGTGGTGCCCCTCCAGTCCTGTACACTTGGAAGTGACGCTAAAGGTGCCCAGATAGCCCAAATCCAAAAAGTGCCCTGAGAACCAAGCGGAGACTTTGAACTGCCTGCTTGCCGATCCGGCCAAGGTGCATCTCCAGTCAGCCGGACTTTGCAGTGGCTTTTGCTACATTCTTCTCTGCAGCAGCAAATCCTGTTCAGCGGCTCCTCGCAGAACAGGTATCCGGCCTCATGGAGCCCTCATCGGCTACAGCCTGCAGCTTTGTCCAGCTGGTCATCTTAGACTTCAAAAAAGAGACTATGTCTGAATGAGGAAATCTTCACCGCAACCTCATCCAGCGGCTCCCCGGCGATGACTCCTACTCCCTGGATACCACCGGCAGCCTTGTCCTGCTGAACTATAACTTCACAGACATTTCTCTTCAAAATTTCGTATAAGTCCAAAGGTAAATGAAGACCGGGCCCAATCCACTTCATGTGTCTGAGCCAAGCTCTCTAGCAGTCGGCCATAATTTTTGATTTTGCCCTGGTCTCATGCAACTAGATAGCCTTGGTTGGCGCTTTGATCTTTTAGGTGCTATTTTCCACTTTAAAATTAAAAAAGTCATAACTTTAACTAAATTAGTGTGGGATTTTTATTCTGTTGTGTTTTCACTTTATTGCTATTGAAGTGCTGCATAAATAATTTACACATTGCCTCTAAGTTAAGACTGACTGCTTTTGTGCCAGGCTACCGGAGAGTTGTGAACAGGTTAATTTGGTAACTTTTTGTGGTTCACCCTGGCAAGGATTGTGGGGGTTGTTTGAGTAAGGTTTCACCCCCTGAACCACCAACCCAATTTCTCATATCCCCCAAACATTTTGCCTTCACCCCCTCCTGTTTTGCTTTGTTTTTTGTTGGCTTTAGGACTTTGTACACTTTACCACTGCTAATCAGTTCTAAAGGGCTTGTGCATTCTCCCTTAAACATTGTACAATTGGCGTACACCTAATTGGCAACTTTAATTTACCTACAAGCCTCTAGTAAATGGTACCACATGTACCCTAGGCCTATAAATGAAATGCTACCATTGAGCGTGCAGCCCTCCTTGTGCCACCTACTAAATCAGCCTTTGAAAACATGTTTCAGGCCTGCCATTGCAGCATGTAGAGCAGTTTTAAAGTGCCATTTCAACTTGGCAAAATAACCTGTTTGTCAGATCTAAACCTTCCTTTTGAATACGTATAAACCACCCCTACGTTAGTCCATAAAGGCTCATAGAGCAGGGCACACTGTATTTGAAAAGTAGGACATGTGGATTTAAGTTTTACATGTCCTAGTAGTGAAAAACTCTTGAAGTTGTTTTCCACTATTGCAAGGCCTATCACTCCCATAGGATAACATTGGGGTACCTTATTAAACTTAATAAGTGATAACTTAAGTTTGGGAGCAGATAGGAAAATTATGTTTACACTCAAATGAATTGTAATTTAAACCCCTCTTTAATGGAAAAGTCAGATTTTAAGCCACAATAGTACAAAATGCCACTTTTAGCAAGTTAGCATTTTATTGTCCTGACCATTTGTTGCCTGCTATGTCCTGGGCCACATGACTGAAAAGTTTAGCTGTTGGCCTTTGTGTACTCCTCCCAGACAAGGGGACTAGGTGTTGGCAGGATGGCCCATCCTGACAGAATGTTGGAGCAGAGCTATTAGCTGCCCCACATACATTTCAAAGGACTGTGTCCAGCACATGCACAAATAAATTTTACACCAGACTTTTGTCACCCTAGACTACTTGGAGCCTTGAGAGGTGAAGGGAAGTAATTTCTATAACCAGAAGGTGGGGGTAGTATAGGGAGTCTCCCCCTCTTCAAAGGCTGGCACCAAGTATAAATACTGGACCTCTTAAACCGCTCATCAGACCATTTCTGGGCCTGTGGAAGACTCAAAAGAACTGCCCTGCTGCCTGGGGAAGGAAGCCTGGGCCTGCTCCAATGCTAGCCTCCTATTCTAAGCTTACGGGACACAACAAGCTCCAGTGGCCTCCCTGCAACTTTCCAGCTGGCCTGATGCAACTGGATCTGCCTGGGCTTGCAACTGGACATGCCTAAGCCCTACTTGCCTCGGCTAGAGCGAGCCCCTGATCCCCAAGAGGTGACCGCTAGGTCCTGGACTCTTGGCTGGCATCCGAGAGCCCTACTGTTAGACCTAGCATCTTTTGGCGTGTTTCCCCTGCCTTTTTGCTTTCTGACCTCCCGGTTTTTACTCTGTTTTTGCTGGTTTAGTGGCTATGCGCACTTTCTAACTGCTGTTCAGAATTAAAGTGCAAGTGCTCCTGTTGTAAATTGTTATTATGGATTAGTGTTTCCATGATTAGCATATTTGATTTACTGGTAAGCCCCTAGTAAAGTGCACTGAGTGTGCCAGGGCCTGTAAATCAAATGCTAGTAGTGGGCCTGCAGCACTGATTGTGCCACCCACATGAGTAGCCCTGAAAAGGTATCTCAGACCTGCCACTGCAGAGTCTGCGCGCAGTTTGTAACTGCCATGTCAACCTGGCAAGTGCATCGACTTGCCAGGCCCTAATCTTCCCTTTCCTTACATATAAGTCACCCCTAAGGTAGGCCCAAGGTACCCCTGTGGGCAGGGTGCTGTGTATGTTAAAGGTAGGACATGTACTGGTTTGTGTGGCATGTCCTGGTAGTGAATTACAGAGCATTTTGTTTTTCACTATGGAAAAGCTATATGTATGGGAGTTTTACTTATAACATCTTATAAGCATAACTTCCCATTGGGACAAGATAGGGAAATGGAGTTTAGTATGCCTGGACTCAGAATGTAAAAATGCATCTTTTAGTAAAGATGATTTTTATGTTCTGTGTTTGAAAATACCACTTTTAGAAAGTAGGTATTTTCTTGCTTAGCCATCCTCTGTGCCTCTGCTGGGTTTGTGGATTGACTGTCTGGCTTTGGAGAGGCAGGGGCTGGGGATGTGCATTTTCTCAAACACCCACCGGGAGGGGGGGGGGGGGTTGATGTGTGTTCTGCCTTTCTTGAATTAGTCAGGGCTGGGCAGAATAGACCTGGGCTGCATTCAGAGTAGTAGGAGGAGTTTTCACTAGCACCTGAATAGGCCTGGTCTGCATTCAGAGTAGTGGGAAGAGTTTTCACTAGCACCTGAATAGGCCTGGTCTGCATTTACAGTGGGGGGGGGAGAAGATTTCCCTTGCAACTGAATAGGCCCTGTCTGCCTTGGACAATGCTGTCACCACCTCCTGCTGGGAGGCTGGGCCAGAGAGGACCAAACTGGTTTGGACTAAGCACAGACACTCTCTGCCTGAGAGAACAAAGGAATTTTGAGTATAAATATTGGGGCCCAGACCCCAGAACTCGCTGGAATCAAGGAACCTGCCAAGAAGAAGAGCTGGAAGAGCTGCCAGGAGGAGTACTGCCCCTTTGCTGTGTTGTTGCTTTGTTGGGTTGGCCTGCAGTTGCTGCTTCCGCCTTGAGGAGTGAAAGGACTTGCCTGAACTTTCTTTACTTGTCCTGAGTATCTCCAAGGGCTTGATGTAGAGCTTGCCTCTGTTCTGAAGTCTCAGGGACTGCAAAGACTTCACCAACCACTGGGTACCGCTTCTGGAACCGCTGTTTCAGTTGCCACAGAGAGGGGAAAAGCAACTGACTCCGTCACCGACTCCGTGTCCTGAAGGCACCGCAGAGAGCACCACCACATCTCGTACTGCAACACTGGTCTCACCGACGACAACCACTGCCACCGAGCCACTGCTTGCACCGTGACCTGCGGGCACCGCACGCTGCACCGCCTCGCTTCACTTGGCCGCCCTGGTCTCACCGACGCAGTTGCTGCATGTTGACGGTGACCTCCGTGACAGCATCGTGGCTTGGGGGCACCGCTCGCAAGTCACACGACGCATTACCCCATCCCATACCGCAGTCCGGACCAACCAACGCCAGCTTCCCGCAACCGGCTCTGCCGCCTGCACCATGATGTGTCGGCACCGCAAAGAGCATCACCTTCACTCCGCACCGCAGCCATGGTCTCACCGACGCCGCTGGCACCGCGACTTGAGGGCACCGCTTCACTTCACACGGCAACCGCAATGGTTGCCACGACTGGCCTGCATCAACGTGTTGGACGCAACACAAAAGGTATTGTTTACAAGTCTGTTGACACCCCTGACCGACGCGGTCAGACAAAACTGTTGGATTCTGTTTACAGCACAGCGGTAGCACCGGATGAAGATACCGACTTCAAGGAACTATGTTTTTCAAGTAATCTGCATCAAGAACTGTTTCTAAGAGAAGAAGGTAACTATTGGACCGGGACAAATCTAGTTCCTGTACCCGACTGGTAATCGACAGTGGTCAGTCTTAACTTTGATTGTGCCCAGTTCTTGCATGACCAGTTGCCTACAGGTGGCGCTAGGCGCATTTCGGCAAAATGTTTATTTAAAACTTTGAAAATCCATATCACTGGTTCCTCTTATTTGATTTTTGTCATGTTGGTCTTATTTTGTTAATTAAAATATTCTCTATTTTTATAAATTGGAATGGGATTTTTATCATGTTGTGTCTTTGACTGATTACAAGTTTTGATACTTCTAAATGCTTACACAGTTTCCTAAGTTAAGCCTGTTTGCTCTGCGCCACAGCTACTAGAAAGGGGTTGAGCTCAGGCTTAAATTACCTTCTAAATGCTTACACAGTTTCCCAAGTTAACCCCTTCCGTGCGCGCGGAATTTCCGCGCTGTGCGGGCGTTTCCATTAGTGGGCGGGGATTCGGACAGCCGGGGGCCATCCTGCGCACACGCCCACCATGACGCGTGACGGCTCCCGGCCGTCACGAGCATGGAAGAGGTTAAGCCTGTTTGCTCTGTGCCATAGCTACTAGAAAGGGGTTGAGCTCAGGCTTAAATTACTGAACCCTCTGCTGGTCCTAATAAGAATAGTCACATTATTACTTGATGTGGACTATCCCAACTCGTAATCCACTTTGCCACACCAAGGTTAGCACAGGAGGGGACAATGCAGAGGTGGCTGCAAGAGCAGAGGCATCTTGTGTCTGACTCTTTACATGCTTCAGTGTCTAGTTTCCGAGTTTTAGAACATGTGCAGTCTGTACGGCAGGTGGCAAGCAGTACTCATATGATCTTCACCATGGACACAGGAGTAGGTTTGCCCATTCCCAGCCCACAAGGAGATCATCAGCAAGATTTCGATGCCATCCTGCCCTGTACTGGACTACTCACATTCATTTATTCATACTAGTCTATGGTTTACTATCGGATCCATGGACAAAATCTTCTGTCCAAAAGAGTTAGCCCTTCCCCATCTGCCACCTGCCCCAGAAGGGTGTGGATCCAAAGAGTCGAGTAGGCTTTATCCGTCTATTAGGGATCCCCACATGGTGGTTGGACAGATAAATTATGGCATAGTAGGAAGACCGAAGGTGATTGTGAGAATCAGCCATGCCAGCAATCTGCAGCCCTTTTGCAGCCAAAGGAAGGGCCCTCCATGGCACACCACACCTTCAGTAATGCAGCTTCAGCATTTCCGGCCTGGAAAAAATGGTCATGAATATTCAGGCATCTGCCCAATCAACTGAGATTGCTACAGTGATCTTTCCTTTACTGCTGCCAATAGCAGGCTCGAGGACGGGATTCCAGGATAACCGCCTCGTATAACAACATCTGTGTTTCGCCATGGGCACCTGTGAGATCTACTGTCCCCAACTCCCAGAGTTACTAGGATCACCACATGGACAGACAAGAGGTGAGCCACAGGGCTACCAACACAGAGCATGGCATCTGACAGTCTCAGGTGTGTCCTGTGATGGGCAGCTGCAGCTGGATAGTCTATGAGCTTATATGCTACTTTTCTTCTGTGTGCTCATTTCCTTTATCTACCCTAACTCTGATTTTGAGAGGGTGGAGAAGAAACACCGCACAGTGAATTTTTGAGTTACTCAAATGCTGCTGCCTCAAATCATTCATTTTCAAATGTTGGGTTTGCAAACAGAAAGTCCCAGCAATGTTAAAAAAAGAAAGGGACCTATAAAGCAAACACTGGAAACAGCACACTTTCTTCTCTGCCAAAACATCCGAAGGCGCCTCTGCGCCATTCAGCATGGGCTAAAAGGTGTCCCGATATATGATCAAGGGAATTAGAGTAGGAGACAGTGTACATCATCCATTTTTTACATGGGGGAGTTCCCAAGACAGGTCAAACAGCAAATACACTGCCGATGTAAAGAGAAGGTCCAAGGGGTGTGATTCAGTAACACATTTGCCATGTCCATCTGTGAAGGTTGGCATTTGGTGCTTCCAAAAGCACGCCTTGCCAAAACCAATAGGTCAGACTTATAACTCAATGAGCCTCTTAACTGATGGATGAGCTTATAGACAATCACTCTTGCATTTTGTCACTCATTCGTCTCGCGCACCGATTCATCAACCCATTGACTAATTCTTGCATTCATCTATTCACAATGTCACACACACCAATTAATTTAGAGGCACTTTTATCTATAAACCAGACTTATTGGTCTTGCCAATGCTTCTTAATACTGTGTGTGCTGTATAAATACTTCTGGTTAGCCAGTCAGGCAAAGGCCTACTTAAATCAGGTCCAGTTTGTCAATATAGCTGCCCATTTAGCAGTAAACCATGGTTTTCTGAAGCACGCTGGGTGAATCAAATTTCCATCAATCCAGGGTATAGTTTAGTGAACAAAAAGCCTACTGGACTATATCTTCAACACCACTTCCAAGGCTTTTGATCATAATGATTTTGCTGAATGGCTGCAGAAACAAACTTCCAATTGATTTCAGATACATCTTGGAACTTGCTACTAGCGTCCCATGGTGCTCTGCGATTTCAATTTGTATTTTTATTCAACCTGTGTGCTCCCTGCTTTTTTTCTGTGTGACATTCTTAAACCGCCGTTCAAAAGACTCTTTGACTGAACTGGATCTAACAAAAGCCATAAATAAATGGCCGATTATATTTTCTATCAGGGCTATATCCATATTCTCCAAAACAATGATTCTCTTCTCAAAACTGTAGTATTATTAGAACTGCACAAAAACATCTTCATAATGGTAGTTTTCCCGTTTGTGGTGTCGCAACTGTGTGAAAATGTGTTAAACGTACTGAAAAACACTAATTTGCGAGATTTTGCAAAAAGGAGTACTGTGACGACATTGAACAACTCGGTTCTATGGCAATTAACATAAAAAGATGCTCTGCTGTCTGAAAAATGTGTGGAGAGAAAATGATGACACCAATATCTGCACATCTGACTGTGTGTGAACCCTGAATTCTCATACGAGCACAGTTTAATATGACATTATTGATGAAAGAAAGCATATGCGTTCAATAGACACGAACGCAGTAAAAAAAATGCAATGAAAGGTTAGAGTCACAGATTGCCAATTTTCTTTCAAAAACAGTTAAAGGAAAGAAAAACAAACCTCTGAATGGATTTCTGCCAAATTTCCTTTTTTCCATGGAACAGCACCTTTGAGAATAAAATCCACAATCCGTGAATTTTTGAAGGTCTCCCCCACAAACGAGACTGCCTTGTCCATGGCAGATACCATATTTTCCACCCCTTCCACGGCTTCCCTTTGTTTTGATGCGTCCTGGTGGACACTTTTCACCAACCTCAAGATTTCTGAGCAAATATCCTGCAGTTGGCTGTGATGGAGGTTATCAAGGTGTGAACAGCTTCTCTGAGCAGCCGGTGGAACAGCGGGCTCCGGCAGGGTCCTTAGGTGGTCAATCCCTTTCTCAATGCCATCAATGCCTTGGTGTACGCTCTTCAATTTCCCCATAACGTCTTCTTGGAAATTCAGTATCTTGTCCACTTTGTCATTCAGCAGGTTGAGTTTTTTCTCCATGGCTGTCAGATTGTTACTACTTGTGATTGGTGAACGGGGCCCGAATTTTCCAGAACTACCAGGCGTGTCCAAGTTGCTTTCATACATCTTGGCCAAAGAAGAGGTCAGCGAAACCGGTTTACTCATTTTACCACCAGTAGATTGAACCAGAGGCTGTCTGAAAGCTCAATGTAGGTGCTCCCTTCCTTAATCTCACGCGCAAGAAATTCTGTGGTAAAAATCTGGAAATTTGGAAATGCCTCTAAAGCCTGCTCTGGTGCAGGGGACATTGCACGACTGTTGTGTTACTGGGATTAATTGCCTGCATTATCTGCCTTCCTCAGTTAGGCTTTTAAGCAGTTGACCGAACTTGCCGCAGAATTTTCCGTGGGACCCTTTGACGTCAAAAGGGAGCTTAACATTCCTGCTCGAGAGGCTGTTGACAGCCAAGCATTTCAACAATGGACAGTACTTTTCACTGCCTTCGAAAGGAGGCGAATCAATATTTGCTGCGTTCAGACGGTTCAGTAGCTGTTTTCTGTAGCCAAGGGCTGCTTTTTTTTAAAACGGATTTTGCGTTATGTATTTCATGGAGATGATATTTTAAAAATACATTTCTAACACAGTGCACTTCTGTTTCATAAGGTACAAGAGGGTCTCATGCCACAAACACAGGGAGTTCTATTTTTTTTAATACACTTGGCAGCCACCCCACTGGAAGGTAATAATAGGAACACAGTGACAGGGTGAACTTCTGACACTAGTCTGTCATGGCTGCCTTGTATAACAGCTCTCTGGCGTACTTCAAATTATAATCTAAATTTAAAATTCTGTTGGCACCTGCATGGATGACTATCTTTATATAGGAGTAGAAACTCGCAATATTAGTTAAAACCGAGGTTACTGTTTCTAGTAGCCTCTCCACTAGCACAGAATGTTATCTGGAAACGCTAAGTTTCAGACTAAAGCAATTAATTGCTAAGGCCTTCATTTGTTTTCCAGCCGGAAGGAAGGTGGCCGGTACCAACAAAACACAGAAGTGCCCGGCGGATGCACGATGCAGACAGGCCGGAATTGCTTTCTTTATTAAGCGCACTCTAAGTAGCATCATTGCTGGGGATCAACTGGCCTGCGCGCGCTGAATTCTATCTGGGCTTGTCGTGTAAGCCTCGGTGTGCACGTGCTCAGAAACAAAAGCAACTCGAGCAAGGGAGTCTGTATACGACATGCAAATGAGAGTCTCAATCAGGGCATGGTGCAAGGGCAGACGATAAACAATCGGAAACACACAGACACCAGGGGGCATATTTATTAAAGGGTTGCGTCGCTTTTGCGCTGCGCAACAGGGCGCAAAAGCGATGCAGCCCTTAAGTGCGATTTATCAAGCCACGCAAAGCCACCATGCGAGTGGCTTGATAAATCTGGGGTAACGCAGCGAAAATCGTTGCGTTGCGTTACTCTGCCCCAGGGAGGCATTTTGCAGCACACGCAAAACGAGAAAAAAGCCTCAGGGGATTTTTTTTGTGCAGGACGGCGTCCCTTCTTCCACAAAAACAATCCTTCCTACAACGCAGGCTCCCTTGCACCATGGTGCAAGGGAGCCTGCGTTGGCTCTATGCATTACATTGCACGCCAGCGCTGGGAAAAGACAGGAATGCGCTGTATAATGTTAAATACGGAGTATTCCTGCCCTTTCCCTATCATGCAGCACCGCAGGGTGACTTGCTGCACTGCGTGACTTGATATATATGCCCCAGGTACTTGTGCAAGCAGGCCTCTGGTTAGTCATTGTATGTGCGTTTTTTCAGAGAGACACACACACACACACCACATCACATGCATCCCTTCATTTCAGCCCCCAACATTGTAAAGGAAATATATACAAATACCCTCATGTGAGCAGCGCCTTTATATATAGGAGATCTGTACACATTAAAGAAAGGCGCAGAAGTCCCAAAACTTAAAAAAAGACAGGCATACAATACATAATGCCACAGAAATAGTGCCATGGATCTTAATGCAAGCAAGGGTATTGGTCCTTTGTGTGCAACCGTAAAAAGACACACATAAAAGACAACCCTTCTCAACCAAGGCACAGAAGCACGCAGCTCTAATTCCAATCTCCTCTGTTAAAGAGTCGAATTTGTTGGTTCTTGTGCTGTATAACTTTAAAATATGAGCGGTCTTTACATCAAGTAAAGAATTTTTTTTCACTCGTATTAAGAGAAGAATAAAAACATCTACAAAAACCAGGGCCACAGGAATTAAGCGGTAGGCAAAGATCAAATTATGCAGCAGGATTCACTAAATTATATGGCAAGAAAAGGCAGATTATGCAGGATAATGCGGCACATTTTGTGATAGTATTACCTTATTATTTTGTCATTTTTACACATTAAACACTTTCTGGGACCAGCTCATTAGCACCAATTTGACACCCCAATGCAGGCATAAGCAACAGAAAAATGACACATCAGCCTTTGCAAAAAGGCCCTCCACTGTGCCAATACATTTTGACGCATTTTTACTAACTTTTGATTCGTTTGAGCTAGAATGTTTTTGTTAAAATCTGCACATTATGCAGCAGTTGATGGATTATGTGGCAAATCCATAAGTATGCGGAAAATTCTGCAGCCACAAAACTGCATAATTTTAGTGGCCCTGACTAAGACCATTGCAGTACATCTTGATTCATACTGTTATTGTATACAGCTGTGTTGATATTATAGATCAAACTGAGGTGTGCAAAAAACTTGTGTACAAATTGCTAGGAACTGTCCTGTACGAAAAGTTCTTGTGGTAGTGAGGCGCATCGTTTTTGAGCACCCTCCTGAATCCACCAAATAATTCAGACTACTTTATGGATGTTCGACCTTCCTTTACCTACAACTCTAGTATAATAGTTGTTCCTTGTAGTGCCAGTTGTGTGATGAGGTTGCAAGAACGTCCCAACAGATTGTTACCCAGAAGACCCACAGAGGACAGGGAATAAAAGTTGGAATGCACGGACGGTGAGAGAACAGGTGTTTAGTGTGCAAATGAATTTTGTGTCAAGCGATAATAGGAGGATGCATTGATCAAAGATGAAAAATAATCTAATTAAAAATTGTCAGATTTCACCTCTGCACAATTTCCCTGAAATTTGTTGGAAAACTTTGCACATTGTTCAAAGTTGTAAAGGTCTTTGTGTGATCTGATAATATGAAAAATATTTGTTTTGTGATTATTCAGCTTTGCATTTGTCATATTTAGGGCGATAAATTGTGTAGTAGACGCTGTATCCCTAAGAAAACAGCAGGGGTTTATAATTCTCTGCAAACGAAGTTTGCAAATAATTTTTCTGCAAAAAATATATTTGGTAGCTTTTTCCCCGCGCTGAAGGACTGTAGGTAAAACATTCATATTGGACACTGGATATAAAGCTTCTCTCTCTCAAATCATATAGTTTTACTTCCTACTTAGAAGGGTAATAGAACTAGCACAGGTTCTGAGCCATCAAGCAATTTAAGATACAAATATGGAGAAAAAAATCTCTTTTGGCATTTCAGTTGCCCTTTTTAAATGAGAAGATATCACTTACAGTTTCCTGGTCCTGAAACATTCTTTTAGTGGGAGGGATTCTTGTGTTGCTCATTTGGTCAGTACCATGGCAGCCTTGGCTTTCAATGCATAAAATAATTCCAGGAGTGCTGGCCTTGCCTCAGTGTACAGCAGACTGGCCCACATTGCCTTCCTCTCATGGAAATAAGCTTTGCGTTCTCACTCAAGCATCCTCGTCAGGTCTCTAGAAACATATCGGATAAAGGAAGGTCGTTTCCCTGGAGAGAACATGCTGTTCCTTATTGGAATCCTAATGCTCTGTGTCGGTAAAAAGGTCCAAAAAACAAGGCCTAGAGACTCACTTCACAGAGGTCCAAGAGAGCGGCACCAACACCTACCTGCCAAAGAAAGGTTACAAAAAAAAACCTAAAACAGACAGACTCAGGGATAGGCCAAGAATTAGGGAATGGCAGTGAGCAGTACGCACAGCTGAAGAACCATTCTTTGACATGCATCGATAAGTTTCTCTGGAGAGATTTATGAAAAATGTGTAACATTTTACTTCCCACCAATACGCTATAAATCCCCATTCACTGTATCCCTTTATTTGTGGTTGTGTTTGGTGCTAATCTGCACCTCCTGGTCCATTTTTCAGGTATAATCTAGTGGTGTGATGGACTATTTATGAATCCAAGTGCCACCATTCTGGTTTCAGGCCCAGGAAACCCTCTATGTATGACTCCCAAAGACACTTACAGGCAGGCTGGGTGCCATATTTGGAAAGTTTTATTTACAAACTGCCCCTTTGACAGCATGGCAAATGTAAAAGTATGTGGAAAGCTTAGTTCAACTCACATAAGGGTTACATATATACTTATTCGGTTCCTTGGTCACACACACTAGCCGCACAAGTGAATTACTAGTTCTCCTTCCACTCATTCCAGAAAGAGTTACCTCAATCCTCTGAGGAAGGTGGTAAATTTGTCCATTAGTGCCCTACAACTACTTTGGGTAGGGGGACGGTAAATGGTGGCACTCATCTTTCAAGTTGTTCTAGGGATTTTCCCAACTAGAGTCCCTCTTGAGTCTACCTACCTGCTGAGCTCTGCCAATGATCTTCCTCTTTGAAGAACAAATGCATGTGGCATTGCTTGGGCCAAACTCTGTGGGGGATGTATGCTTCCAACAGTGAGCAGCTACTCACCTGCAGGGTAGGGAGCCTCAGTAGTGAATTGCAGGGTAGTGCAGGGCCAGGTATGGCACTCCCTTTCTGCACTC
This sequence comes from Calotriton arnoldi, assembly GCA_963921515.1. NCBI lineage: Eukaryota > Metazoa > Chordata > Amphibia > Caudata > Salamandridae > Calotriton > Calotriton arnoldi. The sequence goes on from CAWUFW010012745.1 coordinate 289,032, forward strand.
CTGTGCCTGATGAAGACACGGAGGTCTTCAGTAAATTTGTCCATCGATGGTTTGACAAGGCCTACTGCTTGGATGTCCAGCCCTCGATTCCCCTTGGGTTTGGTCTTCTCAGTAAGGCTGGGGTCTCTAGCAGATCAGGACCCCTCACTACAGGGACGATAACAGGGTCCTGCTATTCTTGTCGGACATGTCAAACTGGAGGAAGTTGTTCCACTCTTTTCAGACTCTGAACTGCCCAAGCAACTGGAATGTTCCATTCAGATATACACAAGGACAGCCAATTAGACACCAGCACAATCCCAGTATTTATGAACCTATTACCTCCCCAACTATCGCATCATCCTTCCTTCCTGGTTGAGATTCAGTGTTGCTCCCTGGCCTTCAAAAAGGTGTCTTGCCCAGTGCTCTGCTAGGCGTGCACTTAATGCAGTCTGCCTGCTCTCACTTACACACCTATGCATAAATGTAGAGAAGGTGTACCTACATTTCAGTCTCCAATAAACAATGGGTCGTGACCAATTTCATGAAACACATGATGCACAGGGAATTGGTTCACAAATAATATATTAACCCATTACAACTTACCATTATGATGACAACAAATTTGCAGTGGATTATCATGTGCCAGTGTTTGTAGTGTGCAGAGATGCTTCTAGGACAATTAGAAGAGACGGTCAGGGGAGCAGAAGAGTTTGCGCAAGACTGACGGCCGGCATATGTAGGTGCTGTCAGGTAAGACATGTAAGGTAAATCAGATGCACAGGCAGAGAACGACAGGCACGATGCAGGCACAATATGGAGAGAGGTGGGGGAAGGCGTAGTAATTGCAGGAAAAGTCAAACATCAAAAGGATAAGGGAAGAGGCTATAAGAAGTGATAGGAAAGATGGCAAGAGGTAAGGACGGAGGAGGAGGACAAGGGAGTGCACTGACAAGGTAAGAAAGAGATATATGGTGGAATGAAGGGGGCAAAGCAGAGGGGGATTCCCCCCATTTCAAATAATGTTGCCACCAACAAATCTGATGTCTAAAGGTTGATATCACAATAGTTGTGCAGAACAGGACCGCAATCATTTTTCTGCATGTGAAGTTTTTACTGCAACTGGGGTTGGCCTCCACCACTGTATATGTATGATTAACATACATATACAGTGGTGGGGAAAACTAAGAAGCTGGAATAATTGAGGAAAAAAAGAGAAACTGAGTAATCTCATAAAGATGTGGCCATGTATGCACAGGTGTGAGCGAGTCCAGTTAGGAGGAACAGCAAAGGCACAGAAGGAGAGATGCACAGGGAGTTAGGTTGCAGGAGAGAGATGTAACCAGAGGGTAACAGGAGAAGGAAAGTAAAGTCACAAATGGGAAACAGATCAAAGACTCTGCGAGGAAGGAAGAGACTGTAGAATGAAGAATCCGCAGAGGTGGGTTTGTGAGAGACAGAGTGCAAGGTGGAGCATCATGAGGTGGTGGGGAAAACTCACACAAACACATCCTAAAAACAAAAATAATTCCTGAAATAATAATCCGCACATACGCACCAAAGCATCCAAAAATATTGCAGGCACTAGCAAAGCCCCATACACTTGCGTCTGTGTTTGCCTGCAGTTGGGATTTATGTTTGTTAGGACTAAATGGAGAAGTCCACCTAGCAAGAATGCACACATACTACCATCCCAAAAGTGTTTGAGGGGTGTCCTCTGTTTGTCACAATCACTCATTAACAACTTTGATGTATACACAGATGACCTAAAGACAATGGCTGGAACCTAACTGGAATACTATGGTAGAGAGCGATCACAGTCGTCTTTGGCATCAAAGAATACCTTCAAATAAATATATGTGAGATGTGGTGTGCAACAACGCAGCAAACAACATAGTTAAAGAAATAAACCAAGTTTATGAGGAAGACAGAAATTATATTAGATAAATGCCATAAAAACAAAATCTGGTAAAGTAACAAACAGGACAAAAATATTCCTTTCAGGGAGGATGAAGGCAAGATCAAAAACATTTGGTCCGATATCCTACTGAAGTTTGTTACCGACTGTCGGCTCATTTGAACCACTCTCTATTGGTTCCTGATTCTTATCACAGGGAGTCCTAATCAAGAGTCCAAGGAAGTTTTAGAAAAACTGAAGTCTTATCATTCAGTCGAGCCATGTGGACATTTATGTTAAATGGGCACATACATACTCGACCACAACATTACGAAAATAATAAACACCACTCTCCAACAAAGCAAATACCTCATGCTCTAAAGTAAGCTATTAATAGTCTACAGCAGCTAAGGTAACCTAAGGCTAGCACGCGGGAAGCACACACATTGCAGGCCTGTCTCAAAACCTCACACTCCATTTATAAAAAAAATCATGAAGGGGCAGGCACACGCCAGCTCAAAGATGTGTTGAAGCAAATCATTTCTAGCACGGTAGACAACTAAGACTCAGACAAGAGAGGGAACACAGAACCCTCAGTACACAAGGAAAGCTCCGTATTGTTCTCTTTGCAGAGTCATGCTGGAAATTCTAATTTTACCAGATTTACCAGCAGCTTACACTACAGTGGAGCCCAAAATCCTTTTTGAACTCTTGAAAAGATGGGCAGGAACCACCTGACTGGCTCTTTAATATTGTCAATCATCCCTTTCCACCCAATGCATCAGTATGGGTCCATCCACTTCATCAACAAAATATTCTCCTGTTGTGTCCCACTGGGATCACCATTATCTCGGTAACTTTTAATATCTACATGAAACATCTAGTTCAGGTAATCCCTCAGTCATCAGAAAATCCAAATGTATGCAGAAGACATTCAGCTTCGCATTAGAGTAGGTAGCAGCTTAAATCTGAAAAACAAAACCACAAAGAGCCTGAAACATTTACATATGGAAGACGGACTGTTACCTTCGACTCAGCTAAAACACTCGCAAGCTGGCAAAATTCCATTCCATTGGGTGAAAAAACTAGACAACACTTCACCCTAGTCCAAGCAGTAAGAAATCTTGAAGTGTGCAGCCACATAAACCTTTTGTTCGCACATTAAATTAAAAAGCTGCAAATAATATCTATTACCAGCTTACGGTGGCAAGAATGACCCTCACTGCCATAAAGACACTACATTGAACGGAAGGGCTCTGTTGTGTCAACTCTAGACTACTGCAATATAATCAATGCCAGAGCACCTACGAAAGACATCCACAAACTCCAGAGAATGCAAAACCAAGAAGCCAGTCAGTCAGTCAGTCAAATATCTGTATTCGCTTTGTTCCGAAGCATAAAAGCAGTGGTGTAGCATGTGGGGGTGGGGGGAGTGGTCCGCCCCGGGTGGCAAGAGTTTTGGGGGTGGCGGCCTCCCCCCGCTCTTACATGCAGTCTCGGGGCTGACATTTACCCCACCCCGCAGGAAAACGAAACAGAGATCACGTCGCCAGCTCCCCCCCACGCTCTTCACTCGGGGCAGCAAACGCAGGGACCGCCACGGGCGGCCATAGGGCTAGCTACGCCACTGCCTAATAGAACACATAATAACAGTCATAAATAGACATTTAAAATAATAATGAAAATAATGAATAAAAATCAATTCATAGATAGTACAACTTTTTGAGAACCAATTAAGTAAAAGCCTAGGAAACCAGTGTATACCTAAAATATAAGTTTAAATAAAACATTCAAGATTATTATCATACAAGTCATTATGCCTGATGACGTCTAATTTTCAGACATTGCCAAAGATAAAGCGCAACCGCCTGGCACACCAATGGGCCGTCCAGCGTTGGAATAAAACACAGGGCCGGTATATACTGCCTAAAATTATACCTATGCATAAGCGGAACAATACATTTCTTTCTCGGGAAACGATGAAGAGTACAAAAGAACAAAGTGCAGGGTGGACACACCGCCACATGGGCAAGAACCCAGCTCCCTAAGTGAATAACAAGCTACAGGAAAGCCCAGCATTAAAGGGAGATAATTCATACAGAATCTAGTAAGTATGAAACGATGCTGCAAGTTCTGAATCAACATCAAATAAGACTGCAAACCGGGGCAAGAGGGACGAGCATTATAGTAAGTAACCGCATATTTCTGGTTATTAGCTTTCCTTCTTTTTAAAGCAGCTTTAGCTAAAAATTCCTCCAAACGGCCGCCCCCTAGCTGGCTCTTGTAACAGATTTTGCTGCATAAATACTTAATATGTCGGGAATAGGCTTCGACCATAGCTTCTTTGTGAAGTTGGACAGGGCTAATATCATTTTTTTCCAGTGTCAAAGCTCTGTTTACAACCATATTTTTCCATGAATACTCGGAGTCAAACAAAATACCCAGGTACGAAAATGTCTCAGCCTCTTTCACCCTACTGTTTCCAATATGGAACACTGGACGTGGTCTGGGGCGCTTCCCACAAACAAGTAAGAAAGATTTACTTTCATTCACCTGGAGGTCCAACTCCCTCATACAAATTGTATAATCCCCTATGAGACCCTGCAGTGCTTGGCAAGTTCGTGCTATGAGCACCGCATCGTCTGCATAGAGGAGTATGGGGAGTGAGCGTGACCTAATGTACGAAACGTCCCTGGGCCACTCTGCCAAACTGTTTCCAATCTGTTGGTAAAAAGGGAAAACAGAAAAGGGACCAGGACACAGCCCTGCCTTACACCCTTCCCAATTTTAAAGTGCTTAATTAATTCGCCTTCCCGGCCAAAGCGCACACAGGCAGAGGCCCCCCGAATACATCTCTCTTATAAAAGTAATATTGGACCTTCAATACCCATCTTAGCCATAAAGGACCACAATTTAGAGTGAGAAACATAATCGAAGGCCCATAGGTCCATAAAGGCCAGATAGATAGCACCGTTCTTCACCACCACATTCTTGCCTACCAACATACTCAAGTTTAGGCACTGATCTACCAAACCTCTGCCCTTCCAAAAACCATACTGTACGTCTACCAAGATATTATTTGACTCTGTCCATTCCTCCAACCAGTGTAGCATTAGGCGCCCCATTAATTGTGCGGTGGAATCAAGCAACAAGATGGGCCTATAGTTTTTGGGGGTAGACTTATCTCCCTTTTTATAAATCGGGACAATTACCAATGGGTTCCAAGATGCCCATGGACCAACCTTTACTATGGCATTAAGCACAACCACCAAAAGTGGAGCGCACAGATCCTTGTGCTCCAAGAAAACATCCACTGTTACCCCCATCGGGGCTAGAAGCCTTAAGGCTACTCCATTCCCTTAGAGCCCTCTTTACCTCCTCGAAGTCAAAAACCAAGGGGGGATCACCTCCCCAGGGGCAAGTTTATTTGCAGCCACTAAGGGGCCAGTCCTACACTGATATATCTGTGTAAAATGGTCTATCCATCCTGCTTCCCCTACATGTACCTCTAAGGAAGAACCTTTAGAGTCCTAGAAATACAGGGCGTTCACCACCTTCCAGAATCTAGAACTGTCTCTAGCTAGACTTGCTTCCCAAAGATCCTCCCATGCCTCTTCCTTCAAGACCTTCAATCTAACACATCTAACCTCTTTTTATGCTATGTGCAGCCGCCTCACCAGCACCCTATCTCTTGGTTCCTCATGAAGGGCTACGTGCAGATTGGCTAACGACCATGAGCACAACTAATCGAATCAGCGTGGAGTTGGTTGCTTTGTAGGACAACTATCATGTGCCAGCTGTTTTATGTGTAACAGGATGTCTATGAAAGCAGAAATAACCTGTCCCGAGGGAAGCTCTGGATTCAGGCAAGCAGACACCTCTGATTGTTTGCAATAGAGGAGCCCTGGGAAAAACTTAGGTTTGTCCTCTTTGTCCCACCTCAAAGAAGAGCCATTTTTTCTAGCTAACACTGGCTTAGGAACCACAATTCTTTTGATTGTAGATAAACACTCCTCCCTCAGAGAGCAAGACAACCGAGCGAGGTCACTAAACCATGAAAAAAGCACTTTGGGCTCAGTGAGCCATATACAAAAAGATTCCAAGGCAATAAAATAATCTATCGTAGTGCCCCTATCTGGGTCCCCAAAGGTACTAGCCAAACATGCTCTCTGGGTATCCACCATGTTCCTTATTACCAGGTTAATTTTTACCAGGAGACCGTTCAAAGAGCCCCCATGTTCATTGTGTTCAAAATGAACCACTGACTCACCTTCATTATCCATTAGCCCACAAGTAGATTTTTCAAGCCTCGGGCAGTAATGCACATTAAAATTGTCCATACAAATTAAATATAAAACTTGCGGGTAATGGAATTGGATGGACCTCAACTCAGACTGTAGCGAGCACGCTACCTGGGCCATATTTCCAGTAAAGCAGTTATTGTAAAAATTGACAATTAACAAGTCCAAATCTTTGCGCATTTCGCATACCAAACAATACAAATAAGGGGAGACATTGTGAAATTTATGCATTTTTTCCAAGCAGGTGTTTGAAATCAAAGTGAGGAGGCCACCCTTTGCTCTGCCCGCCCTAGAAGGAATGGCAGGCGAATGGAAGGAGCGAAAAACACCCCAAAAGTGTGGTTGGGGCGTCAATCTACGTTTGACAAATTAGACAGGGGAGGGAAGCAATTTAGAGTCGGAACAGCGAAGTTCCACAACTACATGGGTCTGGATACCGCAGGCCCTCGCCCACCCACCTCACACTTTGTAAATGTTGATAAAAACAGCCCAATGGCACTATATTGATTTTCCTACCCAACGAGTTCATTGCAGCACCAGATTGTAGTAGGCGATGAGCTAGGCCAGGATATTTACAGTTGATAACCGTCCCCGTTGAGATGTTCTTTAGCAGGTCCAACCCGCCTGTCAATAAACTCCCTCAGCTTAAAGTCAGAGTTAGAAGACAGCCAATGACATACTTTATTTTTAAGTTTGACGGTGTTTTCCTCCCTTGTAGTCTGTAAACATGGTACGCCAGTTAGCACGGCTACACACGAGAAACATTCAGGTGGGAGATTGAGGCAGCACTTATTAGGAAAGGTATTGATACCTGGCATGTCTTATCCCGATTGAAAAACAGCCCGTGCCGCCGATTGTTGTTGGACTCCACACTATTAGAGCCTGCAGGCTGAACTCCTATTTCATTCGCAGGAGAGGGCTGGACATTCCTAGCAGCTGAAGGACCTCGCATGATGGTATGCCTGGGGCAGGAGCTCTGCTTAAAGTCGAAGACCCAGCTAAATCCTTTGCCGATATCAGCACAGGACTTGGCTGATCAATAGACTTTGTCTGGGACAGGGATAACTGAACAATGGCATCCTCCAAGTTGTGTAAACGGGCCATTAAAGGGGAAATACAGTCAGCCACTGTAGCTTTTATAATATCCAACAGTCCAGACCAATCAATGACCACAGCACCAGCAACACCAGGGGTAAAAGTCCCATTTGAGCAAGATAGTACAGACGCTTACGTAAAAGACTCAGATGGCTTGAAATGTCCCCCTTGGCCTCTATCAGGTTTAGTTGACAGTTTAGATGGAGCCCCTTGTTTAAGATTGTGTTTCCTTTTGCCTAGGGGGCCACTGGGCGGGGGGGGGGGGGGGTGAGTCAACGCCATTACTTAGTGGGACAGAGTTGGATAAAACAGACTCCTGATCTGGTGTTTGGTGAGTCGAAGTATTAATCAGTTGATCTCGTAAAACAGGCTCAGAACCACCCTCCAATACTGCTACCATTTGATGATCCAGGTTGTCGGCTGTCTGGGCAAGGGAGGGGCTAGAGGTCTCTCCCAAGTTAAGGGAAAGACGTCGCTCTGCTAAGTCAATTTCTTTTGCGAGAACACCCACTGCACTTATTAAAAAAAGAGTCAAGAGCTGAAACAGTTCTGCCAGCTTGCTTGGTGTTCACAACCCCCTGCTCTCGGTCCCCAGGAAGCTTTTTCTTTACCTTGACTCAACTAGCGGACACAATGGTGGGCAAAAACAGGGTAATTACAGCTCTATACGTTCTTCACCACATAACATAACTCACCATGTAGCAAGATGGATAAACCAAGAGGGTGGCCCAGCTCAGCCTCCTCCAGTCGCTGACGGGTGTGCCCTTGGCCCAGGCTTAGCTTGGGCGAGGCCTGTGCCCAGCCCGCGCTGTGGGACTAGGCAGCGCCTTAAATGCACAGCTGATCGGCTGCAGGTGAAATGGCAACAGGGGATTATGGCGCTTGTAGTCCCGTAGCAGCGGTGGTCGAACCCGCGGCGGCTTTCCCCAAGCACTAGGAATATGACACAAGTCCTCCTCCACAGCCGGGTCATCAGGTCCAAAATGTGAGACTCCTTAGATCTCTCCCGCTAATATCCACTTCTGATGAGGATACTTTTAGTGTAGGCACAGCCTCCAGGTTGCGGGACTGCGCAGCACCTTATATGCGCAGCTGATCGGCTGTAGGTGAGATAAAAGGGGATTATGGGGCTTGTAGTCCCCCAGCGGCGGCAGTCAGACCCGCGGGGGCTCCCCCCAAGCACTAGGAATATGACACAAGTCCTCCTCCACAGCCGGGTCATCAGGTCCAAAATGCGAGACTCCCTAGATCTCTCCCGCTAATATCCACTTCTGATGAGGATACTTTTAGTGTAGGCACAGCCTCCAGGTTGGGGGACTGCACAGCACCTTATATGTGCAGCTGATCGGCTGTAGGTGAGATAACAGGGGATTATGGGGCTTGTAGTCCCCCAGCAGCGGCAGTCAGACCCGTGGGGGCTTTTACCAAGCAGTAGCAATATGACACAAGTCCTTCTCCACAGCCCGGTCACCAGGTCAAAATTGCGGGACTTCTTAGCTCTCTCACGCTAATATCCGCTTCTGAGCAATATAGTTTTAGTGCAGACACAGCTCCCCAAGAAGACAAATGTAGGAAATAAGGTTATTAGTTCTGTGGCATGCACAAGTAATAGGTCCACAATAGTCCTTACTGGGAACCAAACACCCCATTGTAGCACTTGAATCTCACAGAGTAGCGAAGTGGAGCAGTCCAAGGCCTACTCAAGGGAGGTGGTGTGGGCTAGTAATCACCATTCACTGACACCCAATAATAACACTCAATAAATGATAGTCCAGTCAGTACGTTTGCTTTAGAAAAAGAAGTACATTTATTACATACACACACTACTAAATACTATGCAATAATTTCTAAATATGTACATTGGTAGATGGAACGTTCCCTACATGATATTGTGTAAATATAAAGACAGCCTCTAGAGAGCATCACATTAAGATGGCATTGTATTGCAACCATACAGTTGGACCCTAGAGGGAGCTACAACATCAACATTACAATTATGTACTTTTAGGCATTCCAGGCTCTCCTGAATGTCACCATACCCATGGCCCATAGAGAGCATAACACTGCCAAGCTGCAGGGCAAAAGCTCCAGCCATGGGAGTGCTTGAAAATTTGAAGGAAAGCCCAGGGAGGTAATAATTTTGGGGTCCCTCCACAACTTGGGGTGGTGATTTGGGAGATCCATGCAAGGAAAAAGCGGGATCCAACTGAATTGATTGGGGGTCGTCCCGTTGTCCTAGGGCCACCACAAACGGGGATATGGGCAAAAACGTGGGCCAAACAACAAGGCCCCACTAGGCATTATAGGCCGATTTCATGAAGGAGGTGAATATTGTAGCAGTGGCTCTCCTGCTGCGCCAGAGAAAGACATGTCCAATTTCCTTTGTGTCTTTCTGATTTTAGAGCACCCTCATGCCGCGTTTTAGCTTTCTGGGGTGGGGGTGCCCGGTCCCACTTGGGCACCCCATAAAAGGATCCCTCAATGGAGGGCAGCTCGGGGAGCCCACCCCCAGTTGCCCTCGCCAGTTCCCCACACTGGCAGCACTCTATCGTGCAGCCGCAGGAGCTGGCAGCACTCAACTGGCTTGCCCGTTCCTGCGTGCAGGCGCGTGTGTCTGTGGCTGGCCTCCCGCTTCCCCAGTTACAGGTACGGGTAGTGGGGTGAGCAAGCCACATGTGTGAGCGCAACAGTACTCCCTCCCCTCTTTTTGTACCAGGCCCAGGGATGGGATCCTGGGTCCCTCCCACCTTCTCGCGGTGGAGCGCAATGGCACCCCCTGCTAGCCAAAGCTTTGGGGAAGCGCAACTGTGCTTCCCCACATCAATCTGCACTCAGGGTGTGGGGATGAGGTCCCAGCACTAGGAACAGGAATCCGCCCGGGGGATGGGGAACCCAGGTGAAATGAAGAAAAAGGGAGGAGCCCCACGCATGCCCTCTCCCCCTCAATAACCAGCAGCTTCTTTGCACCCTCCCCCGGGCCCTGGCCCACCCCAGGGGAGTTTCACCGGCCGCACAGCGCAGCTCCACACGCTACAAGATATAGAAAAGGTAGTCAAACTTTAAAATGCCATAACTCGGGCCCGTTAGGCCAATTTGGATGATCCTGGATTCATGTTACTCCTGGTGACAAGCTCTAACCACCAGGGGCAACAACCCTTCTTACCTCTAGAGTGGTGCAGTTTTCAAAGAGCTGGTCTTCCTAAGTCCCTGTCCCAGCTCTCCTCTTGATCGTTGCTTCTGGGTGCAGAAAAGTCCATGGCTTTCCCCCAACTGGTCCACAGGGGGTGTAAGGGGGCCAGCCTCCCTGGCCCTTGGGGAGGCCCACTGGTCCTGGGGTCAACTGGGCAGAGTCCTTGGTCTTGAGTGGAGGTCAGGGGGTTCCTCCTTCCAGTTCCCCATGGCGGTCCCAGGATCCTGCAGCAAAGTCTAGAAAAGTCCACAGGCAAGAGATAGTCTGCTCCTTGTGCAAGAGTTTTTAAAGGTGAGAGGAAGGTTCCAGAAGAAAGGCACCACTGGCCAATCCTAGGGTACCGCATCACCTCTCCAACCCTGTACCAACCCTCATGTACAGCAGGCTGGGACAGTCCAAAACGGCGTCATCCAAGAGACACTGGTCTAATCAGCTCATGGGGTCTCAGCTCCACCCCTCGCTGACATCACTGCCAGGGACTTGCACACTAGAATTTCACAGGGAGCCCCCCAGGTGGGCTGGCTTCAGTTGTCTGGGCACTCTCCTTTCTTTAGTGGGCTTGGCCAGTTCCATCCCTGGTACAGTGTGACAACTGACTGATTGATGCAGATCATTTCGCCCCACCCTTTTCCTCCTCAGGAGCTGGGAAAAGTAATGCTAATTGCTCCTTTTGTGTGGGGCAGCCTTTGTTCCTGCTGCTGGAGAAAATTGAATTAACTGGACACAGCAGGGTGACACAAGGCCTGGGCTCTGATCCTGAGCTGAGCTAGGGAAATATAAAAACTCTGGATAACCCATAAGATATACAGTTATCATTTTGGAAGTTACATGTTTGGTTTTCTCACACAGGTTACACTACAATTCAAGAAGCCAATGGTCTCTCTAGGCCAAGGGAGAGTGAAACTTCACTCTAAGGCAGTTCTCTCCCAATTTGTATAATGGGGTGCCACTATAGGCAAAACAGTAAACCACACTGACTTTCCCTATTAATGTACACTACCCTTATAAGGCCTATCCCAGGTGAATACCCAATCCTGCAGAGTACCCATTATGCCAGGATACCCGGGCGCTGTTACCGGGCTGTGCGCGACAGTAGTCTCCCACATGCAGCCCTCACATGTGTTAAAGTGTAAACAGCCAAGTGTCCCTTACCCTTTCTGCATCGCAGCGGCCTTATCTTAAACGGCGGAAACTAGCGGTAAACACGCACAGTCCATATGCCATGTGATTACCGGTAGTGAGACTCACCGACAGTAAAAAGTACAAAAACAGGGTGATCAGAAAAGCAAGATATCCAGGCATACTGAATGAGCAGAACTCAATTGCAACACGGGCCACTGCCAGCTGAATGTAGGGAAGGAATAGCCATCATTCATCGGTACTCTTACCTTCTCCATGATAACAAGCGGCAATGGGTTCTGATCATACACACCAGTCGCCAGTTGTCCGCTACCACTGAGAACTTCCACTGGCCCTCCTATGCTAAGACCACCCACCTAACTCAACCATGTGGCCACAGATCTCTACAGGGAACCCAGACTGCACTTAAAAAACCCTCTGGTTCTAGATCAGATGCATCCAGGACACTAACCACCTACATAGACTGAGGAGGTCTTGGCCTAACTTGCCCTGGATCATGCAACACTGTGTCCACCACACCGTTCCTGACAAGAGTTCAGTGCCTCTGCAGTGACGCCAACACAATGGACAGGGCTAAAACCTGTCCCATGGGTCACCAGTTGGCACCCCTCGGGAGAAGACATAACCCACTACCCTCACTTAACTGAGTCACACGAGCCTCTTGAACAAGCTGCTGACCCTCACCCATAGTAGTTACTCTGGGGTCAATGTTGTCACCATATGCTTTTGGGATGACTGTGTCCCCTAAGGTGACTGAACCCCAATCACGGAGTGATCTCAGATAGGAGTCACCCCCAGGCAGTTCCCACCACAGGAACCCCTCACCCATGAACTCTCTTTGACCCCACTGGGTCATCAGAAGCACTGCAGGACACTGAGTGGAACATGCCTGACTCAGGCCCCGCTGAAGCCACTTCCCAGCCTCCATGCCACAACCATGAAGACCAACCGGGGACCACATAGATCCCTCAGTAAAAGGTTCAACAGGTCACCTTGAGGGCCACACTGCCTCCTTTCAACACACTCAGCAGAGCTCTTGCCTGGTGAACAAGGAGTTCCGAGGGGTCTAGGGTAGCAGCCAAGACTGGCACACCTCAAGTGCACCCCGCTGGAGTCTGCTGGGCTTAGTACTCAACAGCTGCTCGTCTGACTGCCCAAAGCTACTTCCCAGACAGTGGCTAGCACGATCCCAGACTTATGCACAAAGTCCCCTCCCTTTGGACAGGGCCCACCTGGCCACCTGGTACCACCACTGCAGATGCACCTGCCTTCCATACACCCTCGCCAGGGGCATCCACCCCTCTGGCACACCTAAAGTGCACCCACCAGAAGTCTGCAATGCACAGTTCCCACAGCCTGCCTCACTGGCAGCTTAGAGTAACAGTCCTTAACAGAAATACTACACCAACCCAGTCTGAAGCAAAGGGTCCCTTCACTTAAGATAGGCCCCACCTGGCCTCCTGGTTGGGTCACTGTGGGCAGAACTGCCTTCTGTACCTTGCTGGGGGCCGCACCCACCAGGTATGTTCAACGCCTGGCAACCCAGGACGATCAGCCCCAGGACATCCACCCCAAGGCTGATACAACAACAGCGCACCAGAAGCTAGGGTCATGCTTCTGGCAGTGCCTCCTGCCCACTCTCACCATGCTTAGGGGCCGTACCCACCAGGCAAGCCAATGTCTGGGAACCCAGGTCTTTGAGGCGCCCCAAGGCATCCAAACAAGGCTGATACACCAGCAATACACCAGGCAGGGGCCTGCTTAAGGCAGAACCTCCTGTGCACCCTCAGACCACTCTGGGGCCATATCAACCAGCAACAGGGCTTCCGCCCTCAGTCCTGGCACCTGACCATACAGGACCTACCTAAGTGGCCATCCAGTCGGACATCGCCCCAGCCGCCACCTCAGGTAAAAGAAAAAAAGAAAAAAAAAAAAAAGAGTCTTAGGATGACGTCCTACACTGCTCTCTGGCAGTTGCCTTCTCTACCCTGACATCTCAAGGTCTACCACTAACCTATCCCAGGAATCTAGGGAGTCCTATCCCCCCCCCCTCTGATCTCCTCGTGGTCATGCACTTCACCTTCAACCACAGGATTCATCCCTCCCCCGGACAACCCATCTCGATGGGCCACCCTGTGCTAGCTCTTCCTCTCCACCAGATAACCAACGGGGAACATGGGAACCACAACGTTCTCAAACCCCCACCGTGAGAACATTTCTCAGGAACTTTCCACCCTCCTGGTGAGTACCCCTCAGGGGGGTCACTACTCCTCGGTTCCCTCCCTCCCCACCCTTTCAGTGGTTTCTGGCCTGCACCAATGACGGGAAAAACTGTAAAAAGAATGACTCACAGTAGGCTCCCCAGGACAAGCGTGAGAATTTCCTGGAGCCGCCAATCACCTCCTACCACCCCAGAAGCAGGGCCCATCCCTGCACCCAGATTTATGGTGTGAGTACCCGCTGTAGCCTCTAAACGTATAGAGAAGAACCCTCCTCATACAGGCACAGTGTGTAGTGCAGGAATTCAAAGGACACTCCGGTCTGGAACACTCTAATGGGAACACTGTGTGCGAGTCCTCCCCACCATCACATCATTTAAAAAGAAAATGGAAACTGGTCCTAACAAACACAGTTAATACATTTACCAACAATATATGTGTGGGGGCTCTTCCCTCCCACATCCCTCCCTCCCACATAAAGAGTTCACCCAACCATACCTTTGAACCCCTCTCAGAGACTTGCGCTCTGATATTTGAGCATTAATGCATAGGTAGTGTGTGGCAAAACTGGACTTATCAAATGTTATTAATGTGTACCGCAACTGGCTTTACTATTATCCCACCGCTGCAACCAATGTAGAAAATGTGGTTATTAGTTGTGTGATCTGCACAAGTAATAGGTCCACAACTGTCCTTACTGGGAACCAAACACCCCATTGTAGTGCTGGACTCTCACAGGGTAGCGAAGCGGAACAGTCCAAGGCCTACTCAAGTAAGGTGGTGTGGGCCTGTAATCACCATTCACAGGCACGCAATAATAACACTCAGTAAATGATTGTCCAGTCAGGACTTTTTCTTTAGGCAAAGAAGTTCATTTATTACACACAATACTAAATACTACGCAACTCATTTACAAATATGTACATTGGTAGATGGAACATACCATAGATGTTGTGTAATCACTGGTGCACCCCTATAGAGGTCACCTGAACACATCAAGTGAGTTTAATCATGTTGATTTATAATTAACACATTACAGTAATCAACAAAAACATTTTAAATCATTATGATGTACCAATAAGGCATTTGCAATCATTATGGTGAACGAATAAAGCATTTATCAGGAACAAACCCTGTGTTTGTGTATTTTTAATATATTTGATACCAAATTGCAATTATAAAGACAGCCCCTGGAGGGCATCACATTAAGATGACATTGTATTGCAACCATACAGTTGGCCCCTTGAGAACGTAACAACATCAACATTACATTTTTGCACTTTTAGGACTTCCAGACCTTCCAGAACTTCTGAATGTCACCATACACATGGCCCCTAGTGGGCGTAACACTCCTGTCTGCAGAGCACAAGCTCTACCCATGGCAGTTCTTGAAAATGTGAAGGAAATCCAGGGAAGGTGATAATTTTGGGGTCCCCCCAACTTGAAAGAATGAATGTATGAATGAAATAATTTCTATAGTGCACAGCTACTCCAAGGAGTGTCCCTGCACTTTTTCTAGGCTTCCCAAAGAGCATTGTATGAAACGTTCGCCCTCACCACATCATCACTAGACTCTGAATAAGAGTGTTTTCAATTCTTTTTTAAATTTTGCCTTATCCAAGATAAATCTTAAGTATTCAGGCAGTTTATTCCACAGACCTGCCGCTTTAGCAGTAAAGGAGGAGCCTCCCCTCCGTTGTTTCTGAAAACGGGGAACCACAATAAGACTTGTAGAGCTGGAACGCAGAGACCACCCAGGGCTGTATGCCATAATGCTTTCATTCAAGTGCATAGGTCCTCTATTTTGGAGTGCTTGATGTGTTAGAGTCAGTGCTTTGTACCTAATACTTGCCGAACTGGCAGCCAATGAAGCCTATCCTGGAATGGGGACACCGAGGTACATTTTCAAATTTTAAGGAGTAGATGGATTGCCATATTCGGGATAACCTGCAACCATTGGATTAGGTATTCTGGTAGACCGAGGTACAGGAAATTGGTGTAGTCTAACCTAGATAGAATCAGAGACCTAACCACTGTCACTTGGGAAGCAGGCAAAGAAATGTCATCAACATGCGCCTAATACCGAAACAAGTTCTCAACTGCTGACACCTGTGCCTCAAAGGAGAGCTGGACATCAAACATCATGCCCAAATCCCTAACCACCGTCACTGGAGAGGGCGGAGAAGGAACACTGTCAGGTCAGGCACCAGCGCATCCCAGAAGGGGGTCTTGCCCAAACAGTAAGACCTCCTTCTTATCAGGGCTGTACTGCAATTTGTTGGCCTTCAGCCAGTCAAGCACGGCCACTATGCAGCTGACAAAAACAAACCTTGCCCTTGCAGGATCCCCATCATATGTGAACAGGAGTTGAGTGTCATCTGAGTATGAGATGATCTTGATGTTATAGAATTCCACTAAATATGCCAAAGAGAACATATAAAAGTTGAAGAGAGTGGGACTAAGGAAGTAGCCTTGCAGCACCCCCCACTTCAATATTTTTCCTTCTGAGACATATGGCTTCATCCATACCACCTGCTCACGTCTTTTCAAGAAGGAGCTCAGCCAGCCTACTGCAGAACCGGTTACCCCCAAATGTTCTAACCTGTACAGCAAAATGTTATGATTCACAGTATTGAACACAGCTGACAGGTTCAACAGCACCAGAACCACATTGAGGCCCGAATCTAAACTAAACTTAATGGACTCTGAGACCTCTAACAATGTGGACTCAGTGCTGTGTCGGGCTCTAAACCCTGACTGAGAGGGGTGAAGTAGATTATTATCTATCAAGAAGGTGGTTAGTTGCCGGTTTACCACCTTCTCAAGCACTTTAGAGGCTACTGGAAGGCGTGACCCTGGCCTATAACTAGGCAAGGATTCGAGATCAGTATTAGCCTTTTTTAATAAAGGGATCACATTGGCTCTTTTCTAGTCATCTGGTACTACCCCTGCATACAGGGAAATCGTGCATTGTTCCTGATACAGTGGAGCAATAATGTCTGCAATAGACTTCAAAATGTGCGGCAAAATGAGATCTATTGGGGACCTAGACCTACAATTCACAAAAGAAGTAGTCATATCCTCCAAAGATGGCACCAGAAAGGTTGACAATGTCGACGGAGATGTTAAACCAGCTGAGTCACCTAATTCTAACTTTCCCAAAGTATTATTATTCCCCCCAACAGATTAGACTGAATTCCAGGGATTTTCCCCTAAAAAAATCACTCAATCAGGAGCATAAGAACTAACTAGGCTCCAATGGGGGGAGATGTAAATTTAGAAACTGTAAAGTTAGCCACAATATTAAAAATCTCCTTCCAGTCATTCTCAGGCTCCCTGATACAATGCGTATAAAAGGTGCTGCGAGTCTTCCTAACATTTCTATGATAGGATTTCAAAGCTGTTTTATAGTGGACTTCAATAGCATCCTGATACGAATGCCTCCAGAATCTTTCTAATTTCTTACAAGTTGCTCTTTCAGTAGCCAATTCCTACAAGAACCAGTGCGCTGACTGAATCTTAGTAGCTTTTTTTAAGGCCATAAAGGGGGCTACAGTGTCTGCCGCCCTCCTAAACCATGAACTAATCGCAGTATCCCCATCCTTAACGGAGTCAGGAAAAACCAGTAATAAATCCAGCAAGGTACTCCTTAACTCATCCAAGGACACCCTACTCCAGCATCTGCTCTCATTCTGCAGCAGGGAATGTCAGGGAAACTTTAAATACTCAAACTGCCACGCAAAAGGCAGAAGAAAGTGATCGGACCATACCACTGGCTGGGAGGGGGGGATTCCCATTTGAGCTTTAAATAAAAAATATGCCATCTATAGAATGGCCCGCTTTATGGGTAGGCCCCCTAGAGGCACTAACTAAATTAAAGGAAGCTAAAATCTCCATTAATGGCATCGTTAAGGGCTCCTCTACCATGTCTAAATGAATAATAAAATCACCAAGAATGGTAAAATTAGCACAAGAGATACAGTTAGGAGCTAGCACTTGATCAAGGGATGAGATAAAATCTCTTGCATAATCCAGGGGGCGATAGACCCAGATAGGCAATGTTGTCCATCAATAGCTAGGCTAAAGCCCAATGTTTCTGCACCTATAATCCCACCTGGACTAAAGGTTTTACAGATATATGATCTCTTGTAAACCATCACCAGCCCCCCTCCTCTTCTTCTCACCCTGTCCAAATGCACACACACGTAAGACTCAGGAATAGCGAAATGCAAATCAGGGCAGGCATCCTCATTCAACCAAGATTCAGTCAAAAAAAAAGTATATCCAGAGTCTCTTCCTTTAAAAGATCGTTTATATCTAGAGCGTGCTTGTGCAGAGAGCGCACATTAATCAGTGCTGCCTTCACTTCACTTTGGCCATTTCTGGAAACTGCATAATTAGTGACTGGGTGGTTCAAGGGAGAGAAACCATGTTTACACTTGCCACATGAGACAAGACCAGCAGCATCCAATATAAAAGGCTTACACCTCATCAGATGCCCCCACCTCTCATACCTATAAATTCCTCCGATGTACAGGTTCGACCAGGCTGCCCCTCTGAGGAACAACCAGCATAATGGCTGGCCGCGTGTGGGACATGGACAGGCGCAGATGGGCTTGCCTTAGGCGCGCCCGCTGCACATCCACGCTGCGGCCATCATTTCATGGAAGAAGCCTCCTTCCACTCAACTATGGAACTCTGGAATAATAAAGCGCACCCAACACAAAATGGCGTGGCTCTGTGTGCAGAAACTCCTTCTCCCAGCAGCCCTGACTATGCCCCGACTTCCGATACGGTAAGAGCACCCTTTACCGCATCTATCAACTCTTTAAAAACAGAGCAACTAGCAGCCATTTCCAAGACCTAAAAAAACGTAATTAAAAACAGCACATAATTTTTTTTAAAAGCCAAAAACATTCCACCGAACCCAGTAAGTGAGACGGAGAACGCCGACTCACTCCAATGCCCTTTTTTAACTACCTGTGTTACAGCAAACAAATGATGGACGGAATGCTGACAATGCAAACATTCTCCCCCAGTCAAAAGATCTGGGTTAAATCCATCGTTCTTTTGCCCACTACGCCACCCCAGTTTGGACCCAGCCATATGCAAATCAGTCTTGACCCTGTGCCCCATGGGAACAGTCCAGACCGAACTGCCAGGCCAGGTCCTCCCTGGACCAGAAACAAGCATCCTGGGACCGGTTTCAGGGTATGTCACCCTTCTTCAGCCAGGCTAGCTTGAATCCAGTGGCGCAGTGAGCAAGGGACCCACGTCTGGGCATACCCATCCCACTTAGGGCGAAAAGTGTTACAGCAAACAAATGATGGACGGAATGCTGACAATGCAAACATTCTCCCCAGTCAAAAGATCTGGGTTAAATCCATCGTTCTTTTGCCCACTACGCCACCCCAGTTTGGACCCAGCCATATGCAAGTCAGTCTTGACCCTGTGCCCCATGGGAACAGTCCAGACCGAACTGCCAGGCCTGGTCCTCCCTGGACCAGAAACAAGCATCCTGGGACCGGTTTCAGGGTATGTCACCCTTCTTCAGCCAGGCTAGCTTGAATCCAGTGGCGCAGTGAGCAAGGGACCCACGTCTGGGCATACCCATCCCACTTAGGGCGAAAAGTGTTACAGCAAACAAATGGACGGAATGCTGACAATGCAAACATTCTCCCCCAGTCAAAAGATCTGGGTTAAATCCATCGTCCTAGGATGCTTGTTTCCAGTCCAGGGAGGACCTGGCCTGGCAGTTTGGGCTAGACTGTTCCCATTGGGCGCAGAGTTAAGACTGATTTGCATATGGCTGGGTCCAAACTGGAAGGGCATGGTGAGCAAAAAAATGATGGATTTAGGCCCAGATCTCTGTACTGGGGTGAATGTATGACATTGTTCTGCATTCTGTCCATCAATTCTTCTTTTTGCATTTGTCACCCAGAGTGGGACGGGTATGCCCAGACGTGGGTCCCGTGCTCTCCATGCCACTGGAGTCAAGCTATCCTGGCTGATGAGGGCTGAAAGCCCGAAACCGGTCCTAGGATGCTTGTTTCCAGTCCAGGGAGGACCTGGCCTGGCAGTTCGGGCTGGACTGTTCCCATTGGGCGCAGGGTCAAGACTGATTTGCATATGGCTGGGTCCAAACTGGAAGGGCATGGTGAGCAAAAAAATTATGGATTTAGGCCCAGATCTCTGTACTGGGGTGAATGTATGACATTGTTCTGCATTCTGTCCATCAATTCTTCTTTTTGCATTTGTCACCCAGAGTGGGACGGGTATGCCCAGACGTGGGTCCCGTGCTCTCCATGCCACTGGAGTCAAGCTATCCTGGCTGATGAGGGCTGAAAGCCCGAAACCGGTCCTAGGATGCTTGTTTCCAGTCCAGGGAGGACCTGGCCTGGCAGTTCGGGCTGGACTGTTCCCATTGGGCGCAGGGTCAAGACTGATTTGCATATGGCTGGGTCCAAACTGGAAGGGCATGGTGAGCAAAAAAATGATGGATTTAGGCCCAGATCTCTGTACTGGGGTGAATGTATGACATTGTTCTGCATTCTGTCCATCCATTCTTCTTTTTGCTTTTTTAACTACCTAGCATTTGCACGTTCGCGCTGCGCCATCATTTTATGGAAGAAGCCTCTCCCACTCAACTGTGGAACACTAGAGCGTGCTCAACACAAAATGGCGTTGCTCTGTGTGCAGAAATTCCTTCTCCCAGCAGCCCTGACTATGCATCCGACTTCCGACACGCTAAAAGCACCCTTTATTGCATCTGTCAACTCTTTAAAAACAGAGCAAATAGCAGCAATTTCTAAGGCCTAATTTAAATGTACTACAAAAGCAGTGCTGATAGCAAAATAAAAACTCAATTAAAAATAGCACACGATTTAAAAAAAACCAAAAAAAACCACTTCCCCGAACCCAGTAAGTGAGACGGAGAACACTGACTCACTCAAATGCCCTTTTTGAAATACCTACTTAGGGTGGGGGACTCTGGAGATCCATGCAGGGGAAAGAAGGGATCCTACTGAATTGATTGGTGGTCGACCTAGGGCCACTACATATGGAGATATGGGCAAAAATGTGGGCAAAACAACTAGGCCCCGCTAGGCATTATGGGCCGATTTCATGAAGGAGGTAAATATTGTAGCAGCGGCTCTCCCGTGACACCGGGGAGAGCTGTGTCAGGTTTCCATTGTGTCTTTCTGACTTTAGAGCGGCCTAACGCTGCATTTTGGCTTTCTAGGATGGGGGTGCCCGGCCACACTCAGGCACCCCATGAACAGATCCCTCATTGGAGGACAGCTTGGGGAGCCCACCCCCCGGTTGCCCTCGCCGCCAGCACTCTAACGTGCTGATGCAGGAGCCTGCAGTACTTTGCTGGCATGTGTCTATGGCTAGCCTCCCCCTCCCACCATGGGGAGTGGGTTGAACCAGCCACGTGGGGTAGCGCGGCAGAGCTCCCCCTCCTCTCCTTGTACCTAGGCCAAGTGGAAGAGGTGTGGCGCAGCGGCCGGGGTGCCTGACTCCGGACCCACATGGATCACGGTTCGATCCCCGGTGCCGGCGGCAGGTTAGCTCAGCACCATGCGACTCTGGGCAATAGCTCGCTTAATCTTCCTGACGGCCCCCAGCGCCTTGACACCCTCGGGTAATTGTGTGCTTTACAAATACTGGATTTCATTTTGGATTTCATGGGGTCCTGGGCCCCTCCTGCCTTCTCATGGAGGAGCACAACGGTGCCCCCCACCAGCCAAAGCTTCGGGGAAATACGACAGTGCTTCCCCACATCAATCCGCACTCTGGTCAGGTGATGGGGTCCCGGCCTCTGGAACAGGAATTCGCAAGTAGATGGGGTCCACGAGTAAAATTAAGGAACAGGGAGGGGGTCCCACACATGCCCCCTCAATAACCAACAGCTTCTTTGCGCCATGCCCAGGGCACTGGCCAACCCCTGATGAGTTTCACCAGCCGAGGAGCGGAGACTACAAACTCCCAGGTAAAGAAAAGGACAAAGGTCACCAAACTTTAAAATGCCATATCTCAGGCCCCATTGGTCCAATTTGGATGATCCTGGGCTTACTTTACTCCTGGTGGTGAGCGCTAACCACCAGTGGCAGTTGCAGAAACATTTCCCACCTCCAACGTAGTGTAGTTCTGAAAGAGCTGGTCTTACTGATTTCCATTGCCAGCTATCCTCTTGATCTTTAATTCTGGGTACAGAAAAGTCCAGGGCTTTTCCCCAACTGGCCCTCAGGAGGTGTAAGTGAGTCAGCCTCACTGGCCCTTGGGGAGGCCCACTGGTCCTGGGGTCAACTGGGCAGAGTCCTTGGTACTGAGTGGAGGTCAGGGGGTTCCTTCTTTCAGTTCTCCATGGCGGTCCCAGGATCCACCAGCAAAGTGTAGAAAAGTCCACAGGCAAGATAGAGTCTCCCTCTTGTGCAAGAGTTTTTAAAGTGGAGAGGAAGGTTTCAGAATACGGGCACTCCTAGCCAATCCTAGGGTGCTGCATCACCTCTCCAACCCTGTCCCAACCCTCCTGCCCAGCATGCTGGGACAGTCCAAAGTGGCATCATCCAGGAGCCACTGGTCACATCAGTTCCTGGGGTCTCAGCTCCACCTCTCACTGACATCACTGCCATGGACTTGCACACTAGAATTTCAAAGGGAGCCCCCCCAGTGGGTTGGCTCCAGTTTTCTCAGCACTCTAATTTTGTTCAGTTGGCTTGGGCAGGCCCATCCCTGGTACAGTGTGACAGCTGAGTGATTGATGCAGATCATTTCACCCCACCCCTTTCCTCATCAGGAGTTGAGAGAAAAACTGCTAATTGCTACATTTGTGTGGGGCGGACTTTGTTCCTGCTGCTGGAGAAAATGTAATTAAATGGGCACCAGCAGGGTGACACAATGCCTGGGTTCTGATCCTGAGCTGAGCCAGGGAAATATAAAAACTCTGGATGACCTACAAGATATACGGTTATTATTTTGGAAGTTACATATTTGGTTTTCACGCACAGGTTACACCCCATTTCAAGATGTCAGTGGTCTCTGCAGGCCAAGATGGAGGGAAACTACAGTTCTCTCACTATGTGTATAATGGGCTGCCACTACAGACAAAACAGTAAATCACACTGGCTTTCAATATTAGTGTAAATATAATTGCCGGTATCGACCGCCGCGGCATAGATACTGAATCCAGCACCTCTTCGGGTACCCCTAGTCTCCGTTGACTAACATTGAGCTCAGTGACCTCTGCACCCGGCCGCCCCAGTGCCGCTGGTGGTGCAGAACCTCTCTTAAACTGAACCTTGCCTAGTTTTGGTCTAAACCCCTGAAGACTGGAAAAGTAAGTTGTGTACTTACCTGCTAATGCATAACACTGGTTCCTTCCTTAGGATTGTATTCCATTCTATCTATTGATTACAACTGTCTCTCTTTTCCAAGTACCCAGCGTTACTGTTTCTGGTTAACAATACAAAAGTATTTCCAAGACCGTAAAGCATTTCCACTGCCTTGCAAAACTATTCCTACTGCATTTTTACAAGTATTACTACTTTGAAAACTGCTATTTGCCTGCAACTGAGTATTTCTTGGTTCTAGAAGTAAAATAACCAAATGATACCTTTTCATACAAAACAATTGGCCTGGATTCAGTCTTTGAGTGTGTGCTATTATTTCTTGCCTGAGTGTTTAAATAAATGCTTAACACAGCTCTCTGATAAGCCTAACTGCTTGATCACACTACCACAAATAGAGCTTTTAGTATTATCTACTTAAGCCTCTGGGGCTCCACTAGGCTCTGTGCACACTATACCTTACCTTGGTATAGTATATACAGAGCCAGCTTCCTACATGCCTACATTAGGGTGTGTGTGAAGTTGTAAAGCTAAAATACTTCACAAGTGTGCTTCATATTTTTGAAATATTTCCAACTCCAGCAAGTGTGAAATTGTGACGTTTAAAAATAAGACAAGCAAAACAGAGGGACAATGAGTCAGCCGGAATGGTGGCGATGCCACTCAGGGCCGCGTGTGTGCTTATTGACTGCTGATTAGCAGATTTCAGACTCCTGAACTGCTCGTCTCTGCTCTCCTTCTGAACAGAGACCTTGTATGCACAGTGGCTCATTTGGATTAACTTACAAGATAAGACATTTTTTGATGACCCCTAAAGAGGAAACCAAATTAAACATCTATGGAAAAACAGAGAATGAGCGTAGAATCAGAATCATCGTTGTCAGAGACATCTTCACAGTATAATAAATTACATTTTAAGGCCACTCTTCATTCTTAGTATACAAATTTAAAAAATGGGCTACATGAAAGTGTGTTGGTACAGTGCTCTAGTAAAGTTGATAAATAAGAAAATTGAAAAAAAGAAAACACAGATGAAAAGAACGTGGCTCACAAATTCAAGTGCAGTATTGTGGTTTAATGGTATCCATTTCAATTCCTGGCTGATCTCAAATATTGTCTTTATTCGCCATAATAAAGTAGGTGAAACAATCCATAGTGATGAAAAATGCAGGGAGTTTGGGCTATACAATTAGGCCATAAAGAGAGGCTAAATCATGATCCTCTCCAAAGATGCCTTTGTGGCAGGCCTGGATAGGATTACATAGGGCTTTCAAATCAAGACCTAACTGTGAGATACCATCAGCTACACTTTGACAAGGATTAGAAATAGGTGCCTATTCTTTCTACACGTGCAGATCTGAGAAGGTACAAGAAACTAAATGCGAAGAAGGTGGTTTATTATATGGTGTGGTTGTGAAGCCTCACTGTTTATAAACTCAATACCTGTACATGTTTTAAGGGTCAGAGCACTGACACTTGGCCTGTTTAGCAGTAATCAGTGCACCTTCAGAGTCAAAACAAGCAGTAGCAGTCTAAAAAATTGAGCATGATCGTGCAAAGAGAGGCATTTCCTTACACTAAGCGTCAGAGTCTCACTGGCTGCTGACATGTTACAAAAGACAGTGAAGGAAAAGTGGCGGAGCTATTAAGAGTCCCCATCAGTGACGATATTCTTAAACATGAGCATCAGAAAAAGAACAGCACACATAGCTCAGAGCCATACTGAACTGACTCAGGACGATGTCAGACCATGCATTGAGAAAAATGTAAATCCACAAACTCAGCCTTTGGATAAAGAGTCACAGCTACTCGAGTACCTGATGACCTAAAGATGGCAAAGGACATCAGATCAGCAGCCAATCTCCAAAATGTGTCTAAAGCGAGATGTTCCCTAGAAATACTATAGTATATGCATGCTCAACCTCAAATCCTTTTTTTTAAAATAAATTTTTCCAATATTAACAGAACTTGACAAACAACTGCATTGCTACGTCCAATAGCGTTAGTACAATTGCAATACAAGACATACATAGTACATGAAGTTCGGCATAAGTGTGTTATACATATACTTAGTTATTTGCAGTCCAGTGTATTTAGTCATTTCACAGCATATACATACAGAGTTCGTGGCCCTTTTTTTTTTTACCGGCCAGGCGCCGATATCAACAAACAAATCTTACACATAGCGAGACCAATTTGCACCCACAATTGCAGCCGAAAACTAGCTACAAGTCAGGTGGTGTGTTTGGATTGCGGTGTATGCAACTCAGGGCTCACTGTTCTTGACTTGCACCTGCTATAGTACATCCCCATCTATGGAACGGAGCCAGCATGTGAATGGGGACGATATATTTTTGGGGCGAGAGCAGACCGGTATGAGTTCCCAGTAGCATGATCCCTGCAGTATGTGACGTCTGCTACCCAGGCTTTTATGGCTGGGGGCATTGACTTCCCCCCAATGCATGGCCACTCGTCTTTTTGCCAACAGTAGTACCAGTGCTGAGAGTCACCTACCCACGCTGGGAATATTACGCACGTATCCTAACAGCGCCACCAGGGGGGTACTTGTTAATCTCTGACCTGTTATGTCTTCTATGTGCTTAAACACCCCAGCCCAAAATCCAGCTATGATCCGGCACTCCCAAGCCAAATGGAGGAAGTTTGCCTGTGACGTTCCGCATCGCCAGCATTTCGTGTCGGGCCGCAGTCCAATACGGTGTAGTTGTGCTGGGGTGCGATATAAGCGATGCAAGAACTTGAAATGTATTAGTCTGAGGCGGTAGTTCGGGGAAAGTTGTACTAATTGACCGCAACAGAAAGTCCATTGTTCATCCGAGATGGCCTCCCCCATATCTACGTCCCAAGCGTTGCGTGAATTAGGTATAATGATCGGGGAGTCACGTTATGTGAGTGTATATGCGGGTGATCAATTTGCAGGCTGAGGTTTCCTTGAGTACGCGTTCCAATTCTGGGAGTGGGGGCGGGGTAGCGGGGAATGTATTGAATCGTGCGCGACATACTGCTCTGAGCTGGAAGTACAGTAGCGTGTCTAGTGGTGATGGCTGTGATGAGCCGCATAGGGGCTGTAGTGTGAGGAATTGGTCATCTGGGTACAAGTCATTGAATGCGTCCAGGCCTTTGTGGTGTGCGCGCCCTCAAGCACTCTGCTCCATTAACGGGGGAACTAGTGGGTTATTGGCTAGTGGTATGGATGGCGCGTACATCACGTCTAGTTTTGCCCTCCCACGAAGACCACCCCAGGCCCAGCGCAGGGTTTCTGTGATGTCAATCTCTTGTCTAGGGCGTTTGTATTCCTGGTACAGCGCTGTTGACAGTGGCAAGTGGGCCGCCCTGTCTGTTTCAATAGCAGCATGTGGTTGAAAAGGTGTTGGGTGTTGCCAAAAGTGTAGATATTGGGCCTGGGCACAATAGGCGTATAGCACAAAATCAGGAGCTCCCAACCCGCCCTGCGCTAGTGGCAGTGTAAGAAGGTCCCATGACGCCCTAGGTTGTTTGCCTGCCCAGACTAGCTCAACCATACTTGATTTAAGGCGTTTGAAGAACTGTGAAGTTATGGGTATGGGGATGTTTACAAAAAGATACAACAGCTTGGGGAGGATTATCATTTTTGATAGGGATAGAGTCAAGTTCTTCCATCTTTGGATTCTTTCTTCTATCCATGCCATCACCCTGCCATAATTGGCCGTCCAGACCTGTATGTCCCTACTAATCTAGATGCCCAGATAGCATGTTGGTCCATCCGCCCAAGCTATCGGATACTCTGAGTTAAAGGCAACATTTCCGTCTGTCAGCGGGAGAATTGTAGACTTAGCACAGTTGATGTGAATCCTAGAAATACCCCCATATCGCACAAGTTCTCTGGTGACAGGTGCGAAGTTAACCGCTGGATCTATTATATAAAGAGTGAGGTCATCTGCGTACATAGATACGATCAGGCCCCTGGAAGTGAATCCTATGCCCCTGTTCGCATGGTGTTGTCTTAATCTAGCCGCCAGCGGCTCTGTGGCAATGGCAAACAGTAGGGGGGGATAATGGACATCCCTGGCGGGTGCCTTGCGAGATTGTAATAGGATCAGATATTAACCTGTTTACTTTCACTCTGGCGGTGGGGGAAGCATATAAAAGTTTAATTTGTTGTATAAAGGCTTGACTCCTACCCAGCCGGGCTAGGAGTATGAAAAGAAATTTCCACTCTAACGAGTCAAACGCCTTGGTGGCGTCTAATAGTGGAGCAATTGCAAACGTGGGGGGTGAGATAATGCAATAGAGTAAAGATTGTCCTTAGGTTATGGGAGGTGGAGCGGACCGGCACGAATCCAGACTGGTCTGGCCTCACGATGAGGGGGAGCAGCGGCTGAAGTCTGTTAGCCAGTAATTTAGCAAATATTTTATTAAAGAAAGTTGGTGGTATGAGTCGCATGAGGTTGGGTCCTTGCCTGGCTTAAGTAGCGTGATAATGACAGCCTCACGCATAGTAGGTGGGAGTGATCCTTTCTCCATCGTCTCCTGGTATACCTCCAGCAGGCGGAGGGCCAGCAGAGATGCATATTCTTTATAGAAAGCAGAGGTGAGCCCATCCGCCCCGGGGACCTTATCACCAGGAAGACTCTGGATAACCCTAGGAATGTCTTCAACAGTTAACGGCTCATTCAGATATTCACGATGTGCTCTGCTTAGCCACAGTAACTCTATTGAGTCTAGATATCCCACGATTTCTGAATCTAATGGGGCTGTCTTAGAGGTATATAGTTGGGTGTAGAAATTTTTCATTGTGTCCAGGACTTCAGGTGGTGAATGGACCGGAGGCGCCTCAGGTGGACAGAGCTTAGTGATATATGAGGAGCCCCGGGTGGTTTTAGTAAGTTGGCCAGCGTCCTACCAGGTCTGTGCCCCTCCCCGTACCTGCAGGCTTGTGCATATTTATGTATTTGGTTTCCCTTTCGGCCTCGTCTTGGAATGCCGTTAATTTTTAACGCACTTTGGCCAGAGTGACAGGTGCTTGAGATTGGAAGTACTGACATTCCGAATCTCGGATTTCATTTTCCAGTTTTGCGAGGCAATTGCGAATGTCTTTCAGAACACCCGCCTGTAGGGCTATACAAGCCCGCGTATTACGGCTTTGAAAGCTTCCCATGTTGTGCCTATTGAATCCATGGAGCATGAATTGAGTTCAAAATATTAAATTATTTTAGTGCGGATCTCTTCTCTGAATACCGTGTCTAACAGCGCATGTGGAGGGAGGCACCATAAAAAGGGCTGTATGTATGGTTTCAGTATTTGAAGCCTTAGTGCCACTGGTGCGTGGTCGGACAGTGTGCGTGGGTGGTGGGTGGCCTCATTTGCCCAGGAGTGGATATCCCTGGACGCAAGCCAAAAGTCCAATCTGGACCATGCTTTATGTTGCTGAGACACGCAGGTGCCTTCTCTAGCATCCGGATGTAATGCGCGCCAGGTGTCTACCAAGTGATGATTGACCATTATTATGCGAAGTGTGGCAGCTGATTGTGGATGGTGAGGGCGAGGGGCACCCACCCTGTCTGCGTGTTCCGATAGAACAACATTAAAATCCCCACCCCAAAGTATTGCAGCGGTCCCCAAGGTCTGGATCCCCTGCCATACCCGGTTAAAAAATTCAGGATCATCTGTGTTTGCCCATATAGGTTTGCTAAAATTATTTGTTGTCCGTAAAGCCCGCCCTTTAGTAGGATGTAGCGGCCCTCTGGGTCTACAGTAGCGCATTCAGTGGACCATGGGAGACCTCTATGGAGAAGTATCGCAACCCAGGTGAGTAATTGGAGTATGACGAGGTGTGAATTTTGCCCCATCTGTTGGACTTCAGCCTGGTTATGGATGCCTCAGTCAAATGGGTCTCTTGCAAGAGACAGATGTCTGCCTTATGTAGGGACAAATAAGAATGTATCAGTCTCGTTTTTCTATAATCGTTCAGGCCGCGCACATTCCAGGTGATGCAATTTAGTGAGCTCATTCTAGCCTGATTGGGGTTGTTGCAGGTCTCGGATAAGAGCGCGTGGCTTTGTATGCGGTCGGCCGTGTACAGGGCTAGACATGCGTGTGTGTGTGTGTCGTGGCAGTATGCTTCTGTGGGTCTGCGACGAGTGTTTCGCATTTTGCTGAAGCTAAATATCAACAGTACTTGCAACAGGACAGTTTGCGGTATGAAACAACAACAATTGAACCTAGCCCACCCCCCTCCCACACCAACCCCCAAATTAGGTTAAGTAACCCTCCCATACCTCCCAAACAGATGTTTAGTTATGAAATGGCACAAAGGCTACACGGGAATTATCCCATGGGGAACGAGGAGTCGCCGGTGTACACCCCTGCCAGTTAAGGCTGGGTGGCTGAGTCAGAAGAAATCTCGAAATACATGTCTATTCTTGCCGTGTGAAAGTAAGATTGAAACACAACGTTTAAACAATATCACAGGTGTCCTATGCTGAGTGGCAATGAGGGCGGTCAGAAAGGACCTATGCAGAGAGGGCTCTTAACAAAAGCGTAGTGAGTATAATGAAAATCAAACCGTGCAAGAGTTCAATAAGCATTGCGTTCAGTCATTGTCGCTCAGGTGGCCTTCTGTTGACGCGCCGCCCGCGCGTTTCGGGCCTGGTCGTGCTTTTGCCACTTGCTTGGCGAATTTCAACGCTGCACTCGCATCCGTAAAAAGAAGAGATTTTCCATCAGCTTGCAGCCTGAGTTTTGCAGGGTATAAAAGAGCGTATTTAATTCCAGTTTGTTGGAGAAGTTTCTTGGCTGGAGCATATTCCTGGCGTGCCGCCTGGACCAGCTGTGTAAAGTCCGGGTACAAGGATATTGTGTTGCCCTGATATTGTACTGATCCTTGCTCGTGGGCCATCTTCAGAACTGTGTCCCGGTCTCTGTAGTTTAGTAGGCGAGCCAGGATTGGGCGAGGTTGCGTCCCGATCGGTGGTTTAGGGCCCAGAGAGCGATGTGCTCGCTCGACGAGAAACATGCTGGAGAGTTCGCTACCGAATAAGTCCTTCATCATGGTCTCCACATACTTCTCCATGTTTGGTATGTTTCTCGTTTCTGGTATTCCTGTGATTCTGACATTGTTACGTCGGGACCTGGCCTCTAAATTTTCATTTTTGGCCTTTATCAGATTAAGAACCTTGTCCATCTGCAACATCTTTTCATGTGTTTCGGCTTGACGGTCACCCGAGTCGGATACTCTGGTTTCGAGAGCTTTAATTCAGGTCTCGTGTTTCTCCACCCGCTGGGTTACATGGTCCATGCGCGCAGCCAGGGGGTCTAGTTTTGAATCGATTGCTCTCAGGCTGGCTTTTACATCTTTTAGCATGGATTTTAGATCGTCGTATTGAGTGGCGTCCATATCATCTTCTCTGGTGCTGCTGGCAGCCGCGGACCCCCCCTCCATTTGGCGTGTTGATCGTTTCTCAAACGTTAGCTTCGGCTGCCTGGCGTCTGCTTTTCCCATGGCTATGTAGTCCGCGGGCAAGTCGCTGGGCGGGCAGATGCGCAGGGCCTGCAGTCGTGCCAGACATTTGTCCGAGGTACCGGCCGGGGCGGAGTAGGATTTGGTCGCCCGGCCGCGCCGTATGCCACCTGGGTATCTTTGTTGCCCAATAGGTCTCCAGGTGATGTCGCAGCCCACTATTGCTGACGTGCTTTGTTTCAACTTTTGCTAGTTCTCCCGTTACTGCAGCCGGAGGTGCACTTTAGGGCCCTGCGACACTTCCCGGTCACTCCGTTGGGCGAGCAGCGATGTAGTTAGTTGGAGACGATTGTGGTCTTCGCTTCGCGCGGGCCGCACCCGTTCAGGGCACCACGATGGCGGCTGTGGGCAGTGTTCTGTTGTCAGGGCCCACACTGTGTTGGATACCTCGCCCGTCTGGCTGCCGAATCCAGCGTCGAATTCCTGGTGGAGATAGGGCGGCGATGCCGGCCCCCAGAGCTCTCTGTACCGCTCCCCACCCCCAAGGGCCTCCGCCCGCGCATCGCAGGCCCGGTATGCCGCGTGGGACTCACCAGTGTTACTGGCCTCGCCGGTCGCCGCACTCCCGCACCCGCCGACCGCCGAGCCCGCCCCCAACAGGGCGTTCGCGACCCGAGAAGGCGCTCCTGCAAGGCTGCATCTGCCGATCTCCATCACCAGCAAGCAGTAGGGTGCAGGATCAGCAGCAGCGTCTGCCAGGCCGGTCTTGGGCGCACTTCAGGATCATGTCGCTAGGCCTCAGCAGGCCCGAATCATCTGGCATGGCCGGGAGGGTATCTGCTGCCCTCTCCGATCTTCGAAGGCAAGGATTCGGTCACGGCAACCTTCAGACAAGCATTACATGCGTTATGTGATGTGGGCTTCGAGATTAGGGAGGATTTCTGAGGGAATACGGGCTTGGCTAGCAGAGCCCTCTCAATGAGCGGCCATCTTGCTGCTCGGCTTGGCCACGCCCCAACTTCAAAACCTTTATTGAACCTGCAAAACTACGCAAAAATCCAAAAACTGGAGTTCATTTGAAGGCATTCAAGAGCCAATCATCAGCACTCCTGGCTGACAAAGCAATGGCCTAATGCAATCCTCAATTGAGGACTCAGACTGTTATAGACACCAGCCCCTCTTGCCTTGTGACCATCTTCCAGGACAACAGAGTGGGCATCTTCTTTGGCACATAACACAAGTGTATATGTAAAGTGCAGAAGGGTATTTTGGTGCTCAATTATAGCTGTAACAACAAAGCCTTAAGCACAAGTAAGTTATATACACAATTGTGAAATTATTCTTCAAATGTCAGATTTTGTTATTGATAAATGCTCAATCTTTATTACTCCTTCGCCCACTGCCAACACGTGTTTTGTCGATCGGGCATCTTGCCCCACGACTTCACCTGGGCTAAAAATCAAACAAAAGCCTCTATTTTACATAGGCCAAACATATGTCCTCAGCATAAAGAACAATCACCCTGTGACATAATATGCATTCTCCTCATGTTTAAATCGGACATTTGAAGACTAACTGCACAATTGTGTATATAAATTGTGTGTGCTTAAGGCTTTGTTGTTGTTTATGTAACCCTAAGGTTCTAACCCTAAGGTTCCTTTGGGGATGTTTGGTGAACATCCTCCCTTTTAAGCAGCGCACTAGTGTGGTTACCTCAATAGATATTGTTTGCACTGTACAAGTGAGCGTCAGAACTCCTAACTCACCCTTTGTTTGCAGTCTCCATTTTAGCTGTATTTTGTTATCCAAATCAATGGTGCTCTTTTTATTGACCTTGGATGGATGAAAGACTGTGCTAACACACGAGGATTTGAACCTGTGACCACAAGGGCAAACACAGGTCCCTGAAGAGGATGCGTTAGTCCACTGAGCCACCAGACCAGTCATATGCCATAGCATTGACTGCCACTGAGAAAAGATACTTTCAGAGGAAGAGGGTGTGCTTGGTAAACTGTTGTAAATAAGTAGGTCCATTCCATGTAGATTCTTTAATTGATTTATTCCAAGATAAGATGTTACAATAAGAGAGCCCCACCAGGAGCAGCCTCCCTGCTGCTCAGCCCTTACTCCAACTGACACTCTCTCTCATCCAACATTCCACAACCAGCTCTCACACCAACATTCCACTCCACAGACACACAGGCTGAGCAGCAGGTATAACACATCTCCCTTTCTTAATATCAATACAAATCAACAGCAAAAGAATCACAATAAAACAGATGCATGTATAAGATGGCAATAATAATTACATGCAAGAGAGGGACAACATGCAATACATGTAGATGGCGAAATACATGTATACAAAATAGCAAAAAGATAAATATTTGGAAGAAGTAAAAGATTACGCAATCCAGCAATTATAACACTCACCACTTCTCCCTTTCTCATACAAACAAAACAAAATCCTCGCTCCCTTAAAACCAAGCCAAAGCAACACACGCACTACCACGCCAGCAAAGCACAAACAAAACCCTAAAAACCAAACAAGCAGGCTGGCCAGGCCAACAAGAGGTAGGAAGGGTCCCAACTAAAAGGCGCGACAGGAAACGTCAAACAGATACAATAAATTCAGTACCTGATGAAAAGCAAGCAAACACACACATACAAACAAGAAACTCCACCCAAACAAAAATTGGGTTGTGAGGTGTGGAAAGGGAACTCCACACTGAACCTGAAGAAAAGCAATCAGAAACTCCACCCAAACCGAAGATTGGGTTGTGATGTGTGGAGCACTCTACACTGAACCTGAGGAAAAGCAAGCATACACTCCACCCAAACTGAAGATTGGGTTGTGATGTGTGGAAAAGTACGCTCCACACGGAACCTGTTAGAAAACACGCAAAAACTCCACCCAAACCAAAATCTGGGTTGTGATGTGTGGAAAAGTATGCTCCACACGGAACCTGTAAGTAAACCACGCAAAAACTCCACACAAACCAAAATCTGGGTTGTGACGTGTGGAAAAGTATGCTCCACACGGAACCTGTAAGTGTGTGACACCATCGCAAACCATAACGTGCGAGAGAAGTAAAAGGATAAAGCACAGCATAAAAACAGCAATCAAATGTTTAAAAAAAAACATTCACTCTACCAAATGTGCACTGCAAACAGTGGTATTCGGCAGGAACCCACAACCACGTAAAAGTGGGAAACAGCAAGACAATCAAACACTAACTTCCACTGATATCCATACACATGCCAGGAAACATGTAAATGGGGCCATGACCCATAACCTAATGTAATGGGACAAGACCCATGCAAACTAACGCTGCGTAAGGGTTAAACATAATGTAAATGGAGATGCAATCCCTCTTGTAATGTTGAAAACAAAGACCATCACTTACACAAATTCATGGTGTACCAAACTAAGGTGAAGCGTAACAAAAGAAAAGGAAAAACAATAGCGAATTAAATGTCATTTGAGACTGTGATGCAAATCACACCGGTGAGCGATACCGCCGAGCAATGGGCACACTCCCACTTGTGCACCCCACAATACACAGTGATACTCTAGCCAAACAAAACACAAATGGCAATAGTGAAAAACGGCATGGCACGTAAACATAGGATCTCAACAAGGCGCTTGGAAAATGAGTCTTGACCGAGAAAGACACTTGAGGACATCTCCGTGAGGCAGAAGAGTAAAAAAAAAACGTGTGTGTGGATGCAAACAAAAAGTGAAGTCCAAAGTTGACCCAAGTATTTAAAATGCACCTTCTGTATGCTGCAAAGCGTCCAATCAAGAATGACAAACCAAGGATTCCAAAAGTCCTCAAGCGCTCCGATGAGGACATGGAGAAAAGATAAAAAAGTACCTTCTGAGTGAGACAAGCAAGAAGAGACGTCGTGTAGAACATCCTCCCACGGCGGCGTTCCTGTCGGCTTGAATACTTCAATGAACTTTAACAAAAATACCACACCTGACAGACGTGGTTGGCAAAGTTGAGGGCCGAGCACATGCAATAGAGTAAAGTGATCGCCAATCCTAATATGGCCGCACGCAGATCACGTCACGCCGGGTGGCTCCCTGCACGCCTGTGCAGCAGAACGTCCTTACAGCAGTGCCCAGCCTCACAGCATCTTCACTGAAGGCGCCTCGAGCCATCAGCGCGTCCTCAGCATGCAGGTAGGTGTGTGCGCTGGTTGTGACACGCGCTAGAGTTTTAAAAACGAGTGAAGCGGTTGAACTGGCGCAGGCTGCGCGATGGCTCAAAGGATGCTAATAATGAAAATAATGATAGACGAAAAGGGGCTCACCTCCAACGTTCACTCCAATGGTCCGATGCCAGTACACCACACATGACCTAAGTGCTCCATGCCACTGTACTTGTAGAGTTGAAGGCAGGGAGGGCGATCTTTGCCAAAACGGCCTCCACACAAAACCATAACCATTAGAAGCATCCAAGTACAAAATGTTCACAGCAGATCAAGAGCTTGGTATTTTCAAACAACCATTTGTGTGTGACCCAGTGCTCCTGTGCAGCAGATACGTATCATCTTGTAGATGCGCATTAGCAAATAGAAACATTAAGCAGGCACCGCCAAAAAATCATTTTTCAGGCACCTCCAAAGTAGCGCCCACATCTTGACATAAACAGACTTTGCGCAGGACAGGAAAACCAGGAACAGCTCTCCATAGGCAGCAGGAAAAAAAAAGATAGCAAGGCAGGAAGCCAGGGAAGAGGACGGGAACATTCTTGTTCCAAAGCAGTAACACTCTCCCAAGGCAACAGGGCAGGTACTTCTTGTTCCAAGGCAGCAGGGTAGATGGATGGAAAGCATAAGAGAGACTGGCACTCTCCCCTGCTACTTTGGGACAGTCCCTTCTCTAAGTGCAGTTTCCTAGAACAACTCCTAGTTCTTACTGCCAGCGTATCTTCCTGTCTTCTTCTGCTGCCCTCCTGCTTTGAATGGATTTTCCCTGCCTTGATGCCTGAACTGCTACTTGCCTGCCCTGCTGCCTTGTATGAAGCGTCCCTCTACTGCTACATTGGGAGAGGGTCTCCCATAATTAGAATTTCCTTAAGTGGAGTTTCCCTGAAGATTAACAAATTCCAAGCTCCTTGTATTCAGTTATTGCCAAGTTCCCAGTGACCGCCATCCCTGCTTGTGTCTATACTTGAGCGAGTTTTGCTATACATTCAGACCATAGACAACTTCCGTCTATTATGCCTCTGTGTTGGTTGAGACTTGTCTGTGGTGTTAGTCAACTGCCGTACCGCCATTTGAAAACGCTGGCACGAGCTCTTTTCAAATTCCTCACGAGCTCTGCATGGCGCGCACCCATCCTTCGCGTGCAGCCTTACCTGTTGTCAGCGCCTCTGCAATGTCCCTGTACGATCCCTGGTGACGTCCTCTCAAGTTTCATCGCCGCCATGGAGACTTTGGAGCACTGTGATGCCGTGAGCCACCCGGCTCAGCGTCACGAACGTGCCGCCATCTTGAGTTTGGCACAAGAAGGTTTACGTCTGCTGTGACATCCGGTTTGTTTTTGGCCAACCAAGATGTTTTTATTCAATAAAGTTTCTCTCTCCTGATGTCACCAGGAACGTCGTTGCATCTGCATGGACTGGTTAGCTCTGCCTGCCACGCGCACCGTCTTTGCTGCATTGTTACGTGGAGCGCGCTCTCTCTCATCCTCACAGACTTCGTGTTTTGTGACGAGCGGGTCTCCACCTCTTCGCTCTGCACATACAGCGAGCGCAACGTTTTGTGACTTTGCCACCCCCAGTTTCTGCATCGCTCTGCCTAGATGGCGAGCGCAACGATTCTCTACAGTGCCAGGCATACTGTTTGCTTACCTGCTGCCCTCCATCGTGGCTCCTGTTCACCTGATTCAAATTCGTCATTATCATAGAGTGTTCTTCCTTCAGACTAGAGACACTCTGTTACTTCACTGCCATCATGTGGTCATGAGTGGTAATTCAACTGAACTTTGACATCCTCTACATTAACTTTACCTGCTGCGCTGACTGCGTTTCAAGGAGTTCACTCATCGTCAACCTGTGACTGGATCGTCAGCTACTGTAAAGTTAATGGAATGTCGTCATTATGCAGCTACAAGACTTTACAGGTACTTTCGTCTGTTTCAGGCTCTGTGGTGTTCTTCGTTAACATTATGTTCATCCGCATCACCATGGACTAAGGACTGTTAATTACATTCTTGAAGATTTCTGTTTAAGGCTACATGTTTCACATTTAGATGCATAGTGGATGTGAACCTCGGGTGAGAGATCGCTCGCCGGAATTTTCCCTTGCTCAGTGTTGCATTTTCATAGTGTTTTTTCTTCCTTGTGTTCAAATGCCTTAATTTTTTTTTTAATGTCTTCTTGTTGTTTCTGGTTTCTCTTCTGTTAAATGTTTCATTGATGGGTTCTCTTTCAGTGTGCTTCGAATGCGCTGTTTCAGTTGTGTGCTTGCTGTTTGCAGTCACAAGATGTTTCTTCATACGTACTGGCTTCTTTATTTCCTTTTACGCTTACTGTGGATGATTGTTTGAAACGGTCCAGTTGTTTGCAGTGATGTTTCCCACTTTTACGTGGTTATAGGTTGGTCCTTGATATCCACCTATTGTACTGTTGATTTTACCTTGTGCCGTGTGGTGTGCCCCACACATTCCACTCCAACTAGTGTTGTTGGAGGAAGTTTTGATATTGTTTTCCGAGTGTCCCTCCGTGCCGTGTGATTTTTCTCACACATTTCACCCCAGTGTGCGTTGGGTGAAGTTCTGCTATTCCTGTAAGTTGTATTGTGCCGTGTGGTGTTCCCCCACACATTCCACCCCAAACTTTCTTGGGGGAAGTGCTATTGTATCTGAGTGTCCCTCCGTGCTGTGTGGTTTGTTTTGCCTCCAGACATTCCACCCCAGCTAGTGCTGGGGGAAGTGCTGCAGTTTCTTGCGTGTTTTACTAGTTCCTCCATGCGTTGCGATTTTTTCTCACACATTCCACCTCAGCTAGTGCTGGGGGAAGTGCCGCAGCTTTTGCGTGTCTGTTGTACCGTGTGGTGTCCCCCACACATCACACCCCAACTAGTGATGTTGGGGGAAGTATTTTTATTGTTCTTGATGTTCCGTGTGGAGCCCCTTCCACACCTCACACCTCAACTTGTGTTGTTGAGGGAAGGCTTGTTATTATGATTGTTACATTGTTCTGCGTGGATATTGTCCATGCTTGCTTTCTGTTTTTTTTTTCTTATTGGTGAGTTTGCTTTCACACCTTGATGTTGGTTTCCTTGTGCTTTTCGTGTTTGCCTGGTCAGCTTGCACAATTCCGGTACTTGGATTGGTATGTAGTCTGTGGTGTGGTGTGTTAGAAAGGAGGATGGTGGTGTGCATTTGTACTTGTGTCAGTGTTCCATTTTTAATTTTTCATGTTATCCTTCTAGAAAGTTGTCTGCTTATTTATTTCATGCTTTGTTTTTAATGCCTTTTGTGTCTCCCTTCTTTTCCGTTACAAAGAAGGGGGATGTGTTATACTGCTGCTGCTGCTCAGCCTGAGTGTATGTGTGAGAGAATGCTGGTGAATGGAATGTTCGTGTGTGTGAGTGTCAGTTGGAGATGGGCTGAGCAGCAGTGAGGCTGCTCCTGGTGGGGCTCTCTCCCCTATGCAACTCCTTACTTCAATAAACCTACATAGAAAACTACCTGGATTGGACCGGCTTCATTTTACTACAAAATGTTGTGAACAGAAGGAGGACCATTCCAGGTAGATTCTTTAGTAGATTTATTCCAGGTATGATGTTATGTAGAGAGCCCCACCAGGAGCAGCCTCCCTGCTGCTCAGCCCATACACCAACTGACATTCTCACGCATCCAACATTCCAGTCAACTCTCACACCAACATTCCACTCCACATTCACACTGGCTGAGCAGCAGGTATAACACATCTCCCTTTTTTACAAAAACGAGAATCAACTTCAAATGAATCACAAAAAGAATGGTGCATGAAAAGATGACAATGCAATAATGACATGCAGCATTGGGGCAAGGAAGCAATTTCAATGTAATGCATGTAGAGATGATAATGATGGACAATATACATGTATGCTAGATAACAAAGAATAGGTTTATGAAAGAGGAACAAAACGCAATCCAGCAATCACAGCAAATGAGTGCCACACAAGCACACTCACCACATCTATTACTACGCTTTGCCAACCACGTTTTTTTTCTCCTCTCGAACATCGTCGTCATGTAGCTTGAAGGAATCAGCTGCATTTCCCAGTTTCGTCACGGTGTTGTTTACTTCTTAGCCTGAGTCTTCTTGTTCTTCTGCACAGTGCTTTTATGTTTGGTCTACCTCTTCCGTCTTCAAGAATTACTTTTCTCGCCAGCTGGTTATGGAACTGTGTTTTGCTATCGGAGGTGTGGAGTTCCTGCCATAACTTCGGGTGAGTCGTCGCTCATCAGACTTCGCCACCTTTTACACTAACTTGGTCTGCTGCGCTGTATGTGCTTCAAGAGTCAACTCAGCCTCATCCTGCAATTTCATTAATTGGATTGTCCTGTTTCTCCATTCTCCCTAGTGTTTTTTTTACTCATTATGTACCTTTATAAGGACTGATGTTCTGGGCAGTCTATCTTGCTGTTGCTTTTACATGCTGTTTTTTTCTTTTCATTACGTCATTTATAGCACTACAGATTTTGGACAATCTGCTCATCTATTTTTATTTTATTGTTGCAATGGTGGTGTAATGTGTTTTATTATGCTATGCAGAGGGTTTTGTGCTGTGTTTATGATGCT
This sequence comes from Calotriton arnoldi, assembly GCA_963921515.1. Classification (NCBI taxonomy): domain Eukaryota; kingdom Metazoa; phylum Chordata; class Amphibia; order Caudata; family Salamandridae; genus Calotriton; species Calotriton arnoldi. The sequence continues at coordinate 328,466 of CAWUFW010012745.1, forward strand.
TGTTCCTCCTTTCCTCACACCTTGACAGTGTACCTTTTGAGGCAACTCCTTTAGCCCCATTCAGTTTTATTGTTTCTCCTGTGTTGCTGGTTATTCAGTTGTGCACTTGCTTACATTATGTGCTTTCACCTTTGTTCCGTGTGGAATTCCTTCCACACATCACACCCCAACTAGTGTTGTTGGGGGAAGTATTAGGTTGTTCTTGGTTTTCCGTGTGGTGTCCTGCTTTGGTTACGTGTAGAGTTTTCTACACATCACACCCCAGTTGCACTGGGGGGAGTTCTGTTTTTTCTGGGTGTTAGTTGTGCTGAAGTTCTGCAGTTTCTGCGTGTTGCATGGTGCCGTGTGGAGTGCTCCCACACATTCCACCCTAACTTGTCTTTTTGGGGGAAGTGCTAAGTTTTTCCTGTTCCGTGTGGAGCCCCTTCCACACATTCCACCCCAACTTGTGTTGGGGGAAGTGCTGAGACTATGTGATTGACGTTTCTCAACTACTAGGTTGTGGAACTACTTTGTTCAGTTCTAGGTTCTGTGTGCACTTTTTTGTCACACTTACCACCCTTACTACGGGTAAGGGTGGAGGGCAATGTTTCTGCCAATTGTTCCCTGTGGAATGACATTTTACAGCTTCGAATCTATTGTCAGTCTGGTTCCCTACCATGCTTTCCTGTTGGTACTCTTTACCTCTTGTTGGCCTGGCCAGCCTGCTTGTTTGGTATTGGGGTTTAGCTTGTGTTATGTGGCATGGTAGCGTGTGTTTTGCCTTTACTTGGATTGTATTGTGGAAAGGGAGATGTGGTGAGTGTGCTTGTGTGGCACTTATTTGCTGTGTTTGCTGGATTGCGTTTTGTTCCTCTTTCATAAATATATTCTCTGTTATCTAGCATACATGTATATTTTCCATCATTATCATCTCTACATGTATTACATTGAAATTGCTTTCTTGCCCCAGTGCTGTATGTAATTATTGTATTGTCACCTTTTACATGCACCATTCTTTTGTGATTCTTTTGAAGTTGATTCTCGTTTCTGTAAAAAAGGGAGATGTGTTATACCTGCTGCTCAGCCAGTGTGTATGTGGAGTGGAATGTTGGTGTGAGAAGTGACTGCGGAATGTTGGATGAGTGAGAATGTCAGTTGGTGTATGGGCTGAGCAGCAGGGAGGCTGCTCCTGGTGGGGCTCTCTACATAACATCTTACTTGGAATAAATCTACTAAAGAATCTACCCGGACTGAACTACATTATTACAACATAAACTTTTCAAAGTCATCACAAATCTCTGGTACTGTTATTCCAGCGGTCACACCTCGGCGAAAAATTAATTTGGCAGCATCAAGAGTGCCATTTTATCTTTGGTTGAAGTCCAGAAGCTGATCGTCCAGGAAGACACCTAACACAAGCTCCCTAACCTGTCACACTGCCAAACACAAAGGAAGTTGGAAGGACTAATGAACATGTGAAGCTGGTTGAAGAGGTGCCATGCCAAACGCCATCTCGAAAACGTTGTCCAAGGTGCAGATTATGAAGTCTGCCTACAGATAGCCTACAGCCCACTTAGTGAACAAAGAGAAAAATAAATTGAAGTCAACAGACAACACACTTTGGCCACTACAGCTCACCTCACCACAATAACAACATTAAACATAACCAATCAATGTCTGAATGAAGATTGTTGTTAAGTAGTTCACACATCACCATACATAGCTCGAAAAGTGTGGGTCTCAGCAGTTGATGCATTGGTTTCATGGTTTGAGAGGAAATGTACAGAAGTACAATATGACTTGTGTTCGGGTAGGGGTAAAACCAGGATTATATCTTCAGAAGAACATCTGTATGTACTGAGAGGAAAATCAGAAAGTATTTTCAAGCACACCGGATAGGGAGCAACTACTGGTGGCAGTGGATAAGTTCTTAGGACATATCAAAGTGGAAATAGTCCATACTACCTCGGCTGAAACAGTGATACGGACATTAAAGATGATCCTTGTTACTCATGAACTCCTCATGAAAATAAATACAGACTTCCCAGGGTACTTGACTCGAGCTTCAAAGCCAACACTAACAAATCTGCTTTGCATAAAAGACGAACAGACAAGACATTCTGTTTTGTAAGAGAATGTAGGCTCACCCAACACTCGTCCAGAAACTGCTGTCTGTTCGCTCGGCTTTTAAACCTCCCCTATAGTTGGAAGCACAACCTGCCTTAAAACACGGACTTCATTTACATACATGCCCGAGGATTAAAGATGACCACCTTTCTCAAAATCAGGCTCTTACTCATCGACTGACGTGCACTTAAAGGTAATCGGAGTGAAAGAGAAAGTAAAAAAAATATATGAACCAATGGGTTTGGCTTTCATGTGATAAAACTTGCAATGTCAAACACTGGCATGCACAAATGCTGTGGTGGTGATGGCGCTGTCAGCCCAGAGCAAAACAAAATGTCTAAATGGCTTACACATGACAGGCAACTTATATTTGGGTGAGAAGTTGGAAAAGATTCAAAGCAAATTTATAGGGTGACAAGCCCTGAGCTACACAGGCTCAAGAAAAGTGGATGAATGTGTGAAGTTAGGGCATATGACAGGAACAGAGCTACAGGGTTGCATGCTGCTCTCCCAAGATATGTCTATGTTCCTTGAGTCACATATAAAAATGGGGGGAGAGAGGGGATATTATAGAGCAAACATCAGCACAACCACCCTGCATATAGAGTGAAACAGAAAAGAAACAAACTGAGATGTGCTCTATGTAAAGAAAATAATTAGCACTTGTGCACATGCGGAGACTGAGGGGGTCTTATTAGGCTCAATTATGGAGCACATCAGATCACAGATCCAAACTGTGAGGCACAGGACAGGCGGGAGGCTCCAACCTCTAGTCAACAGTAGACCATGAGTTTCCTCATGTAGGAAAGTATTCACTACTAAGGATTAACTTGACGTATAGGTCATATTTACATATTCACCTACACTATGTAAGATAGAACTAGATGGGGAAGGTTTAAGCGCATAGAAGGGCCACCCAGCTAATGGTATAGGCCTAGTGATGCTCTCACATGATGAAAAGGGAACAATTAGGTTGACCCTTTAATGTAGATGAGGGAGGTATTCTAAAAACTACTGTTCGCACTTTTCTCTTTTGAAGTTTTAACCTTATTTAAGATAGGGTTCAGCCTTAATAAAATACACAAACCATCATGTTCTTAAAACAATGCTATCACTCAAGTCCGACTATACATCCACAAACACTTCCTCTCAATGAGAGCTCTGGATGAGCCCTTTAAAAACACATTTTTAAGTATGTACCGAGTACAGATTGGTTTCTTTACATAAACAACTTCTCAACCGGTTTGCTTTCTGTTCTGTACATATAGTGCCATGGTAAGCACTCAGAAACTTTGGGGATGGTGGGGCTATATCCTTGCGCGAGCACCCCATTCCTCCCAGAAACTGGACCATCCAATGATCATCACAGGTAGCGTAAGAAGAGGGCTGCACTCCCCCGGAATGGGGAAACAGCCATAACAACACGGCCGTTACCACACGATACATTTACAACATGGCAATTACAACGCGACTATCATTACCACGCATAGGCTTTCCCACGCGTGATTTTACAACGAGTATGCCTTACCATGCATGCCTTTACAATGAATTACATTGTAAAGGTATGAATGGTAAAGGCATATGCGTGGTGAAGGTGGTAAAGGCACCACCCCGAATGCCCCTTTTCCAGACCTGAGCTCTCCTCCTATATATTATTCAGTGACCTAGTGCAATTGATCAGATTAAAGGGAACCAAGACTACAACTCCCCGAAATGGTGCCCTCCTTAGGTCACCTTACCAGTGACATTGAGCAGTACAGCCTGGTTTGGGAAAAATAACATGCTCTCAATACTGCATTTCATGTAATTTACACCCTGGACCCATGACGTTGTCATTGTTATGTTTGCTGGCACACCCCAAGCACATGGTCTTTTTAGCGGCACACAATGTGCCTGAAGGTATTTGCATGTCTGCCAAGTGGAATAGTTTCACACACGACACCTTCAGCCAGCATTGGTTTTTAGAGCTGTGACCTTTTGAGCACATGTGAATAATGTTTCAACTAAAACTACAAGTCCCAGAATGCAATGTGCTGTTGGGTTAAATTTAGAAATGAAGTGCCCCATGACATGCAGCTCTTGGGGCCTGATTCACAAAGGGCCTCCGCACTCATGATGGAGGCCCCGCAGTCGTGGGGCAGCCTTGGCACTCGGGCAGACACTTCGCAATGAGAATTCTGAGGAGATCCTGCCCCAAGTGTGGAGACTCCCCACGACTGCGGGGTCTCCGCCACAAGTGCAGAGGCCCTTTGTGAATCAGGTCCTTGGTGTCTATGTATCTAATGGAGCATAGCTTTAAAACTATTTATGGAGGGAAGGTACAGGGGTGGCAAGTGCCCATTGTGTAGAGATGTGTTACAGTCGCACAACCAGCCGTAAAACTATGAATTCCAGTACTTTCATTCCCCATTGTGTAGAGATGTGTTACAGTCGCACAACCAGCCGTAAAACTATGAATTCCAGTACTTTCATTCCTGGGTTCAATTAGAAAAAACAATATACACTGTTACCAAGGCACTGTATTGCGTGATCCAGTGGCTGCAGCATTTTATTTAATTGTGGATTTATCAGACTTGACACAAGTTACCATGTGGTGCATTATTTTCGGATTTCCCCCAAAAGTGAATTAAGTTCAAATAGATGAAACATTGCTAGAAAGCCAGAACCTAGGCGCAACACAGCACTAGATGCGTTGAAACAATCATATGGTCACCTTTTAGATGTTGATGGCTCTAGTCAAAAGTAAAAGAGGTGAGACTTTTGATTAAATAGTTTTAATATAGCCATTAGATAAACTAGTGATGGGCTTCTGTCTGCAAAATAAGCAATAGCCCTAAATATTTAATTGTAATATTTAAAATGCAATTCAAACAGGGCGGTAGGAACCAGGATTCCTTGCCTGTTTTTAAAATGTTTTTGGGTCTATTTGAGCAAATTCATACATTCACATCACGGACACTATACTCAAAGGGGTAGTTACTTCAAGAGGGCACTCGTGTAAGAATTGCTAACATAGTGCATCTCTTTTTGGTGGCGTGAAGTTATAACTTATAAGCAGGGCCGGCTTTAGGGCAGTGCGACTGGTGCGGCCGCACTGGGCGCTCACCTGTGTAGGGGGCATTGATCTCGGGGGGGGGGGGGGCGCTGTGTTTAGCAATAACTTATAATTGGAGAGATGAGGGGCACTTTTGCCTGGTGGTAGTGACAGAATTCGAAGAGGCGGTCATAGGGTGTGGGGGCGCCAAAAATGATTGTCGCACCGGGCGCCATCAGTGCTAAAGCCAGCGATGCTTATAAGGTACCTTCTAGCAAGATGCAGTGGTAATGAAAATGTAATGTGAAGTAGAGTACTGCAGGACAGTCTCTTATTGGAAATAAATGGATTCAATGGTTTCACACTGTGAAAACAAAATAATTGAGACATTGAAAAATTGTTTTGAAACATAATTGGGATGAGCAGGATAAAAAGGTACACCTTTAATTACAAGAAATTCGAACATGTCAATTTGTTTTCTGCTTCGTGCAGCATTGTTTAAAATGTAAACAAACTATCTTACTCTGGGAAATGCAAAGGACAGTGGCAATAAAATGACATCCGTCTGGTTCATGCAAGACAATCTTTGTTTGTGTATACGATTTTCAACAGGGTGTGCCAAACGTGCCCATATGATTTTCTTTAAAAAGCATGCGTTTTGTTTTCTAGAGTTATGGGGTCTTTTTTGGATCAAAGCGTGTTAAAACGTCAAAAAAAGCTAAATGATAATGCCATGAAAAGTGCTGCGCGCCTTTCCTTTAAATGCATAATATGCTGTAGTATTTCCTTGTAGCAACATTTATCTTTCTTCTGAAACAATAGTTTAACCTCATCTGCTGCATAATTTGTGGTGGCCCTGACTTCAATAAAAAAAGCAGGCCTGGGTGAGATACTCATACCTAAAATGGGACAGCTTGAGATCTAATTAACAAAACCAGAATGTCAACTATCGTGAGGCCTGGTGTAGTTCAAATTGTGTTTTTTTTTCTAATAGACTTCAGCATTTGGACAAATTCTTACTGATTTCTGAGAAGATAGAAACAAAAGACTGTTTACTAAACAAATCTTGCTTTGAAAGATTAAAAACATCATTCCAATCCCTTGAAATTAACAATTAGATAGCATGACTTGTAACTTTGTTTTAGCAACATCTTGGTACTGGCCAGTGCTTTGCACCTCCATAAATTTAGTGCAGTTTCGAAAACTCTTGCTGCAGCTGCAAGCTCCACATCTATTGAGAGGCCATGTCACAGCGGGAAACATCGGTTGCAACGCGGTCTTTACACCGCAATACGTTTACAACGTGGCCATTACAACACAAGTCGTTACAACGACTTGCGCTGGATGGCGCTATACACTAAGGAATAGTATGATTTACTATTCCAACACCTTCCCTACTGTTACGTAGGCTGGAGTTGGAATAGTAAATCATACTATTCCTAAATCCAGCGCCCTCCAGCGCAAGTCGTTGTAACGACTTGCGTTGTAATGACTGCGTTGTAGATGTATCGCGGTGTAAAGACCGCGATGTAACGTCATACATTCTGTCACAGCACCCCCTTCCCACTGTACAGCAACGCTACCTGTGGGAGGAACAGAAGCCCAGTCCTTCCAGGAGCAGCTTGTGTCCATTGGTTCGCTGCATTGCTCTGTAAGTGAACAGGTTCTTCATGTACTTCTAAATAGCTATGAATCCAATCTGTAACACCAACCTCAACAGACCGAGCCCCTCCATCCCTTTGTATCATCTATAAGGATTGACAATGACATTACAGGTTTAGGGACTCGCAATGATCCATGTAGAATTATTTTTGGAGCCGGTCGAATTAGACCAAAGTTACTGTTCTAGTTTGATTTAAAAACACTCACCTTACCTTAAAAAGATTGGGAGAAGCCTCATCCTGTTCCCTGAAGTCGCATTTAAATCCTACCCAGTTTTAAGCAATGGTGTAGGATCCTGTGTGTAATAGCTTTCACTGTATGGCTGGTGGAAGCTCTCAGCTTTCCCTGATGGTAAACTCTGGCCAAGGCCCCTGGAATTATGCGGTTTGGAGGCTGCAGCATTTTTCACAATTATTGGTTTCTCACACCCACATAATCCATCATTTGCTGCATAATCTACAGAGTTTAACAAAAAAAAATGTTTCCAGCTCAAATGGACCAAATGTTACTAAAAATGCGCCACACGTTTCTGTGCAGTGGAAGGCCGATGCAAAGGTGTACCGGTCCCCTTGCTGCTGCTTACTGCTGTGTCTGGGTGTACACTGGTACTAATGAGGTGAAACATTTGCCTAGACAGTGTTAACCTATGCAAAAAAGACAAAATATTGAAGTAATAGAATTATAAAATGTGCTGCATAATTTTCCTTTACTTGGCACCTAATTTAGCCAACCCTGCCGCATAACTTAGACCTCCCCTGCCATATAATTCCTGTGGCCCTGACTGTGGCTCATTTACGTAATGAGACCCCTGTGCATACTAAAGACGATGGCTAGAACATTGTTGTATAACCTGTTGCACTATTTCTGCGCATATCCTGTGTTTGATAAAACGATGTATAAAAAGAAATCATGTGTTCACAAGATATGGGTAAAGTTACCAGTTAGAGCAATAGACCGTGTATAAAAAATAGCGACCCTATGTAGGCGCATCCCATTTTAATTACGTATGCCAATAAGGTAATAGTACCTTTTTCATATAGCGCTAAATATCAAACCTCTGCTGTTTCTCAGTGCTATAAATTACAGAGGTTACTACAACACAATGTTTGGTACTCAATTGGCTCACCTCGCAAGGATAGGAGGCCTAGTTCACTGTGTCTAGAGTCAAACTTATGATCTCCTTTGTCAGCAGCAAAAGGTAAGCTCACTGAGCCATCCCACGGGCGAATTGTCTGGTTCAGTGTGTCCTAGGCCAAGATCAAAAAGCCTGTCTCCCTCAGCTACCTCATCCTCTAGTTATGAATTGAAAACAACTTCTGTCATTTACATTTAAACATATATATTTAGTGACAGGGCTATAGCTAGTTAAATCACCTTTGGTAAAAAGATTCTAACAGTCACAGTGGAAACATGTTGTCCATTATATAAGAAACGCAGGCTTGACTTGTTCTCATAATCGATTAAAAAGTTCCCTAGACCATAGTATTTACTTATTCTCTGCAATTGCATTTAATCACACTGAATACAATAATGTTGCTATAACATAACATTAGCGAAATCCTAAATTAAATCTCCATACATATGCAAAGCAGGTCCAAGTTGGAAATATAATGACCATGCCACTACTGATGCAAAATAAATACAAATATGATTGAAAAGGTTCGCTCCCTAAATCTCTCCAGTAATGTTTTTGTTACATTCGCATGTGCGCTGCTCCCATTGGTTTATATCATAAAACAGTTCTCACGCCCTGGGCAGCCCGGACGCCATGTCCGAACGTCATGGTTACGTAACGTGCCTATATACATAGCGCGGAAACATTGAAAATAAGAGCTCACCGCGAATCTCTTGATGTAGTCGGAGACGGAGAACCCTCCCGTGCTGAGGCGAATGGACCTGTGGAGCGCGGATTTCTGATACAAGGTCCCCATGTTCTCCAGATGGCAGTGCGCCCAGCCAGCCCAAAGTCCTTCACCGAATTAAGAGCACAGCCTTGATGGAGCTTGCTAGAATGGCGGCCGTGCGATAATGCAGGAATTCAATCTTATCAGACACTAGAGCAGGCATTTCAGCCATGCCACCTGCTTATCTGTGATGCTCTGTAGTATCTATGAAACCCTGCAACAAGCTTCCTGTGGCGCTGATATGCTGCCGCTACTTTAAGCCACTGACATGCAATCAGTGGCGATGGAAGACAGCCATGTTGTCTGAACTTGCTGTCCAGTGAATGCACCATTTTACGTCAATGGATAAGAGTTGGTTCAAAGTTCGCTGAAACACCAATGCTGTACGTTTTCTCTGAAGTGAACTCAATGGACAAATATGACCTCAATTTACCATGCGTCACCAACAACGATTGCCAAATAATTTGTCTTTTAAAAGCACACAGCATCAATGTGTTGATTTCAAAGTTGTTTGGTGTTCAATTATTGGAAGATTTTGTGCGGCAGTGCTTTGGCACTGCTGGTGGCAATCACATCACCTTTGACATCATTGATGACATCACTCAAGTCACTCAACACAGAGGCTAGTGGATTCCTTTATGGAGAAAAGATGCCACCACACAACAGGGTAGATTTACACACAGACTTTATTGTAGACACAACCTGGCATCAGTCCTCACCAAGGTGTCAGGAGCAACAGACCCCAATGGAATTCCCTCCACCTTACAATCTAAGACAGAACCCTATAAACAGAACATATGCAAATGTAGGACTATAGCTACATCATAACAGACACGTTTGGCTATACCGAGCAGGCTAAGAATGCGGGGCATGGCCTTTGGGCAGGCCCAGTATTCTGCACACCTTCCTCCAGAGTACACCGAGCTTGGCCTTGGGAAATGCCAGCAGGCTCTGAGCGTAGAGCCTAGTCTCGGGGCCTTTCCTGTGCTCAGTACCCTTACTCCCATAAACGTCTGTTGCTCTGTTCAGAGGAGGTAATATTGAAATGCATTTATAAGGATGAATAGTATTACTGCAACCATATGTCCTTACAAATAATAGAGAAGAAAATATGCTGCTGTTACCCACGAACAATACAAAGTCTAATAACCTGCGGTCTATTGGACACGAGTTTTAAACGCAGCAGCCAGCGCATGCTGGGCATGATCCAGAGTAGGGGTGCAGAGGACAAGCCGCGCACTCAGAGTCCAGTGTCGGCTGCTTGGGCTCTGGGCACAGCAACATTTCTCGCTTAACACAAGGCCCAGGCTAGGTCAGTCCTTGCACCCAGAGCCTTCTGAGTACAAGTACAATCTGCAAAATAAAAACAACTGAAATTTGCTAGCTATAGTGATCATTGCAACCATTACTCCTACTAGCGCGCTGCTCATGACCTCACCACTCATGATGTCACAAATGTAGCTATGGTTGAGTTGCTTAAAAAAAAGGCAAAACCCAGTAGTATTTAAGTTTACATACAGATCAGAATATCCGTTCAAGCTAAGGTTTTGGGGAGGGTTTCAATAGTATTTAAGTTTTCATACAGATCAGAATATCCGTTCAAGCTAAGGTTTTGGAGAGGGTTTCAATGTTTGTATAACACATTTTATATTTTCTAGTGAGTAAAGAGCCATAACTTCTCCGCAGCGCTGTATTTTCAGTGAATATTTTAGAGTATTTAGAAGGTACACTTCGGTCTTAGACCAAAAGAAGAAAGTGCACAGGTGGACGAGATGAGCACCGTGATCTTGGAGCAAAGCCTTTGACCACACAATACACGCAGCCCTGTGCACTCTGAACCGACTGTGCACAGCCTCTATTTTTTAGCACAGGTCATGGCCTAAGCCACACCTTGCATCCGCTCAATCTGGCCTTGGTGCCCAGTTCAATCCTGTGGGCTTCCTAAATTTTTTTTATTTTTAAAAGCAACAAATGCCTATAGAGCATGGCAGATCTAATATTGCGACTGCTTTGATTTGTTGGATCCCCAAAGCACCTTCACTATACTTCAAACTGTACCTATGGATAACAAAAAAAAAAAAAAAAAACAATGAAAGGAGACCCACTGTCTGATTTGAATAGTTCTAACGTTTTCAAATTTGGTTTATCCTCAGATCCAGATTTATGAATAACATATAGAAATATAGATGAATAACTGAAGAATGGAGAAGTTATTCACTGAGCTCGAGATGTCATTAAGAATCCCAGGGTGCATGACATCCCATTTATTCACAATTTACTCATCTAATTTGAGGTTGTATATGACCCCCCCAAATTATCTGCCCCTGCTCCCAACATGTATACAGGTTCAGAGGAGTGGTGGGGGCTCTCTACACAATGGGCCATATTTATGGCAAAGTAACGCAACGCACTGCAGAAAGTCACCTTGCTGCGCTGCGTTACAGGGAAAGGGCAGGAATAAGCAGCCTTTAAAAGAATACAACGCATTCCTGACCTTGTACCTGTGCTGGTGCCGTTTTGGGGGCTTCACACCAATGCAGACACCCTTGCACCTTAGTGCAAGGGTGCCTGCATGCTGACGGGATTGTTTTTGTGCAGGAAGGGACACCTTTGTGCACAAACAATCCTGAGAGTCAAATTCCTCTATGTGTGCTGCAGAATGCAGCACATATATAAAGAGGAAGTAAGGAGGAGAAATAAAGATATTTCTCCTTGTTATGCCTCACCTGGGGAGGCGGATCTTTTTGGCGCATTCCCAGGTTTACACGTTCTGGTAAATCTGGGGATGCATCGAAACCCATTGGAGTTGCGTGGGAACACCCATGCAACGCCCATGGAATGCCTCCATGGCGCAGAGTAACGCAACAATTTGTGCTGCATTGCTTTACTTAATATTTATAAAGCCGCTCAGGGACACGCAAGGTGGCCTTGTGTGGCTTCATAAATCTCCTTATGTTGTGCCGCTCTCGAACCACATTGCATAGTGCAAGAGCGAAGCAACAGGGCTCGTAAATATACGCCAACATGTATTAAAAAAAAACATTTTGAAAATGGCCTCCTGCCAACCACCCTTAAGACTCCCTCCCCTAAATTAAAAAATTTAAAACCTGGTTCTCCTGCCACCGGCCCAAACCCCATCATACTCTGCACACCCTAAATCTACACTTTCACACAGAGTGACGAGCTGGCACTACATTGACAGCAGCTCTGTCAGAGCCAGTTGTGAGCACAACTGCATATCTTCTTTCATTGTGGGTCGGCAAAATCCTCCAAAGATAGGGGAAAAGGGAGTTTGTGCCTGCACAGCACTGTCATGTTCTTCCATCTCCCTCTGGTCTGGGGAAACCCAGGAGAGATAGGGGGGGTTGGGGGTAGACTGCCAATTACCATTCTACTGCCCCACTCAGGCTTCTGAAAACCCGGGAAAGGTGGTGGAACAAAAGGAAGTGGGCGCTTCCACTGGATGACATCACAACAGTGGTTAACAATTTTGGTTAACCATTATTGTGATGTCACACCAGTAAATAACCGGATTCCGATCCAGTTATTCATGCTAAAGGCTATCAAAGGAAGCAATATTCAACATGGGAATTAACGGTTCAAATAAAGAAATGATTAACACTTTCAAGCTCATCTGACAGCTTATTGTAACAGCTTTTGTAGCTGCAGGCCAGGCTCTACGGCCAACCGCTGCTTGCACAGCAAAAGTCCATGAGTAGTGGGGCTTGGCTTTCCATGCAGGGTCGGACTGGGAACGCTAACCGGCCCTGGCAATTAAGTCGGACCGGCCTTGGGGTGGGGCGGGGGATGGATGCTGGTGGGAAACACTGCTGCCGTTTTTGGTACAGGGGGCCGATATTGCAGCACTGCTGCAAAACCGGCCCCCTGTACAAAAAACGGCCCCCACCCTTCTGCCCACAGGGAAAACGCCCGGTGCACACTACGGCCAGTCTGGCCCGGTTTCCATGATGGAATTAGATGCACATTGGGTGTTGACTGGCTGTGGTGAGTTGGGTGCATGAAGGCCTTGGGGAAGGTCATGCAGAGTAGGGGTCGGCTGCCCACAGCGGGTTGGACACAAAGAAAGTGATTTGTAAACATCAGCAGCACCCCCAAGATTGCAATATAGGACCATATTACATATTATTCATCTTTTATATTACAGGTTTAGTTTTGGGTATTTAGCTTGAAAAGGGTGTTTTTCAAATAGGGAAATGCTTATTGAAATAGTAAGTTAAGTACCAAACTATACTGTTTGGTTATATGCAGTAAAAGGCTGAAACAATGCCCAATTATGTAGTTAAGAATGTTAGAATTAAGCACACTGTACATTGTCAAAACACACATTCTGACTGTAGAAGGGAGAGATTGTTGAAGCAGTCTTTTTCAAGGGGCAGCTAACACTAGGCACTGATTGGAATTAGAATATTTAGGAATTGTTTACCTCTCAAATTGATTGTTGTGTGATAAATCAATGGACAATGGTCAGAGCCAGTAGAATTATATGATTTTGTGGCTGCAGCATTAGCTAACTATTTATGGATTTACTGCATCTGCCACATATTTTACTGCATAATTTGCATATTTCACCAAAAACGTTTCTAGCCTAAGGGGGCAAAACAATTATGCCAGAGAAGGTGACACACAATACCACATAATTGAACCTTTTTTTCCACATAATTGACCTTTTTTTCCACATAATTTAGATAAATATGCTGCATTGTTTAGTTATTTATTGCTGCATAATCCTGGAGGCCCGTACAATGGTATAGATGTGCAGAGTAGGTTGGGGGGGATTTAACATTATGGTGAAGCCCATATTGTACAGGCACCATAAAATATTTTTAGGTCAAAATCTCCATTAAAAAGCCATTTTTGTAATGTTAATAGTTCTGCCACCGTTCGATGAATCTGCATGAAGCTTTCAAAAGGTAATCCAGTTTTGGTTTGGCATGGCAGGTTTCGTGGAGATCCATTCAGGAGGGAGGAAGAAATGTGAAGTCAAGAATGTATGGTTCCCATTTTAAATCACATAGGAATCTTTATTTACTCTTTGCTATATTAAATAAAAGTAATGAATGGAATATCAAACTAGGCATGAAACTAGAACTTTACTCAAGGATATACCTTTGTTTGGATTGGTATAAGCCCATTTATTAGTTTGAGAAATTAGTGTTAAAAATGTGTGAGAGTTTGAAAGAGGTAAAAGCCCTCTTGCCTCTCCCCCAACACTGGACAAGGGAGATTTTTTTTTTTGCTACTGTCACCCAGTTTCGGACCATGGACCCAAAACTACATCTGTGGACCCAAAGGCTCTGACTGGCTAGCTGGAACAAAAACTTTTCCATTGCAACCAGCATTAAAGGGTTCACGGTGCTGTTCCTGCATCTTGAGCAACCTCCGACCTCTTGGCTCATGTAATTTTGCCACATGCTTCTTAGACTTTTAGGCAGACTTTGCAAAGCCAGAGAGAAATGACTGGGTTTTGAAACCCTGTGGGCACATGGGGTCCAAACAAGGGCCCAAAACTCCTTATAGGTTCACACAACAAGATGAAGGGCTTGCAAACCCAAAAACAGTCGAAAATCAAATTATTAATAATAATACATAAAAGGAAGCACTTCTCCTGCTTGGCAGTCTGTTGTAGGTGGGACACAGGTTGCATTTGTTGTACAAGTTAATCGTTTGCAACGGTTGTGCAAATGCATAGGATCACACAACTTGGTCAGTGAGGAATCCTGGATTGATCCCAAATGTTTTCTGGCTTCCCATTGTGCATTTCTTTTTCATTCCAATTCAATATTCAAGTTACTTCCTTTGTACACTTGAAATTGTGCAATAATCTTAAAATTCTGAAAAATAGTGAGCACCGACACTGTTGGGTTTTCATATATCTTTCTTTTTGAAAAAGTGTTTTATGAGTGCTTTTCTCAGTCTTGTCGACAATAGGCATGTTCGTGCCTAACATATAACTTAAGCGTAATCTTAAATGAAACCCAATTATTGTGCTACCTGTAGCTTGTGTAATTACCCGTTTCATGTATGCTCAAGCAGATCGCTTAGGATTCGCTTCCACAACATTTGGTTAAAGTAGAAAGGACTTGAAACGGCGAAATCGGAAGTGCCCTTCAGGAGCAAGGGCTGTCCTAACAGCATTCACAGCGACTTGCAGAAACAATGTGCTTACCGAGACGCTGGTATCTCTCAAACATTTAGAATACAAGTGTAACTGAGCGTGGACAATTGTGATGAAAAGTTGTGAGGTTCTTTAAACTTTCAAACACATGGTAAAAATCGGAACCATGCAATAAAAAGCACCACAAAAGTTGTGATTCTCACACTGGTGCCCACAGTCACGTAGCACGTACATCAGAGGTTCGTGAAAGAATTAGCTGTGCTGTACATAGAAAACAAAGCAACTTGACACACCCCTAAATAGATGCATGATGTTTCAAGTTCCCATCAACAAAAGGTCTCGTGCTATTAATCACTCATAGTAATGTCATCAATGTCAAAATTGAAGTCATCAATGAATAAATTGATGATGTCATATGAGATGCTGTGTGTGAGGTCATGAGCAATTCAAGGCTGGAGTACATTTGTGGTTTGATTGTTCACCATAATTGACACATTTCAGTTGTTTTTAGGTTTTGGATCATTATCATAACCACAACATCCAGCCAATTGAAGTTTGCAGGGGAATTCCTTTGTTTATTAGCAAACATTATTCATTTTACTGTTAACTCCCCTTTAACAAAGTTTTTTAAATGTTATAATCATATACTTTAGGCCCTTCCCAAAGGAAAGAACAATGAACATTCCATCTAGCTGTCCATGTCTTCCTGTGTTGCAGGACATGGAATTTAGCCATCCTCTGCACCCAACCACTATTCCCATGGCAGACTTAGGGTGAAGTGCCCGGACTTTGGCAAAAGCACAAACTAGGGTCCAGGGCCACAAAGGGCTGGTGTAGCAGAGGAGACATAAATGCTCAGAAAGTGCTGGAGCCACCAGTGGTTAGTGATAAAATGGCTCATGGAGGGCAAAGGGGCGTGGGGGGTAGGAGCTCCCAGATCAGTGGAGTATCATGATTGATTTGATCACTTACAGGCAATTTAATTACTCTGATTCTACCTCCTAGGTCCAGTTCTTACATCATGAGGTATATCAGCACGCTAGAAACAGCCTCCCACCCCACCTTAATCCTGATTGACTGCTCCCCAAAGCATCCAACCAGAAAATGCAAAGTCCAGACACAAAAATTGAAATACTGAACTAAGTAGCACTACACAACACCAAGTGCATGAGCCACAGCAAGCAGAGGATCACAAGAAGCCAAAAAAGCCAAAGACATAACCAGTGCACACACAGGAGGAAGCCCTCAGTAAAGTGGATGCATCCAAGAGCTAACCCCTATGAGGCAACAGGAGAGCAAAGAAGCTAAAACTAGCTATTGGCCCAGGAGCCCTTCACACAACTACAACCAGAACAAACACCAGAATAGAGAAAGCAGCAAAACACCCCACAAGAAAAGGTGCACTAACGGTGGAAACACACCTAGACTCCATGGCCCATAAACAATGCTCTCACAGGATTTTTTTTTTAATTACTTGACAGTTTTTTTTAATTTTTATCGTGTGTTCATTGTACCATCGACTTAAGGCGGGTTCTCGTTGTCCCCATTTTCAATTTGTTGATAGTATATAGATGCATTAACGTTGTAAGAAATTGGATTATTAATTGGGGTGAGGGACTACCCACCTCAAGGAATAATCGCAGCCCTTATCAGGGCGAACTGTCAAATTCACTAAATTTACCTGAGCTCAACCCCCTGGTGGCTTTGTCACAAAGCAGACCGGCTTAACTTAGGTCAATGTGTAAAGTATTTATGTAGTAGCAAAACAGTAATAAAGTCAAAATGCAAAAATCCAAAATTGAATATAAAAACAGAGTAAAATATATTAAACAAAATTACACCCAAATTACAAAAACTGGGGGGAACCAAAGGTATGATTTTTAAGGTTTTAAGCAGGAATAGTGCCAAGAAGAGCAAAGTGCCAATGATCGCAATTGGCCGTGGTAGAACAAGACCTAGGCACCATCTGAGGTTCACCCTAGTGAGACATTTTACCTTCTGACTTAGTCTTTTAAGTCCCAATCCACCATAAGAGTACACTTCTAAAGCCCCCGAGGCCATCAGTGGAGACACTTAGAGACTCACAGGGTGTTAGGCAAAGGTCAACAGCAGTGTCCAGTCCAGGTTCAGTGCCACTGGGCTGCTGCAGGAAAGGCCTCTTGTAGCTTGATGTATCCAAGTAGCTTGAACAGGAGGTCAGCCTTCTGAACCTTGGAGTCTACTTCTTTGTCCTGGGTACAAGAGAGAGCAGGTACAGTCCTTCAGGGCTCCCAGTCATGTCACAGAGAGCAAGTTTAGTCCTCCTCTGTTCTTCCTCAGGTCCGCAAAGTGTTCTGAAGTTGGAGCCTGGAGATAGCACATTTACACCTAGCTTTAGATAGTGGGTGGGAAAAGACTCCTGGTCATGTCATAATCAATGGGGTCAAAGTTTCCGGGGCCAACCCTACCCACGTTAGGCATTTTCAAGATGGCAAAAGTATTCGGATACACTAAACTTGGGCACTAGGGGTGTGTGTGGTGATTACCAGACAGTGGCTATGCAAGAATTGTTTTGGCATCCTGATCTCTTCTTTTCAAGAGTACCCCAAATATTTCATGTAAAACCCAAAGACAGAAGGCTGGTAGGGAAAAAGCAAGGTTAATCAGCAACTAGAGAGTGGCTACACAAGAAATGTCTTGGCAACACATCCTCCACCTTTCAAGTGTGCTTTAAGTATTATATGTAAACCCAGCAGACCTGTCAAGCAGGATCTGACATTGTAGTGTCAAAAAGGATATCCACATCCCCATCCTGCATTTTCTGTGAGGTTCAGAGGAGTAATCACTGCCCATTCAGGTCAGCCTTTTATTTTCTACCGAGCGGCATTTCACACCTTCTTCACACTTATTCAAATGCTAAATACTGCCTGGGAGAAGTTGGAGAGCAAATGTAAATTTGCCTAAAAGAACTTCAGGCAGTGAAAAGGTAACTTTCTAAACGTTACTTTTATTTAATATTTATAAAAAAAAAAAATCAGACTTCACCATTAAATTGAATTTTTAATAACTATTAAAAATAGCTGTTTAATTATTTTTCTAGCTAGTCCCATTCCAGGATACAATATTAGGATTTTATTCTGTACTCTGGCTTTCTACATAGGACAGCTAGGTCTGCTACAGTGAAAAAATTGCTTTTGGGTGCTAGTCACTGTAAGGACATGTTAACATTAAATTTCTACATGTCCTACTTTTTAAATACCACACAAACTGCCTCGTAGGCTACACGGCAGACATAGCAGTGATTTATTAATATTTGAATGGGAAGTTTTGACCTGTCAAAAGGGTTTATTTTGGCAGGGCAAATTGCAGTTTCTACACTCCTGCAGTCAGGCCACACTGGTAGGCCTGAAGCCATGTTTGCACCGTCACTGTAGTTAATGGCACAATAGATCCTGCAGTTTACCAGTGGCATTTAACTTCTAGGCACTAGGTACATTTTGTGCCATATACTAGGCAAGATAAAATATACCAATTAGGAGTATGCCAATTTGACTGTGTTAAAAGGTGGACTCACAGGCACTTTACTACTGTTAAGCAGGGGTAAAGTGCACAGAGTTCTAAATCCAGCAAAAGTATAGGGTTCAGCAAAAGGCATAAAAGCTGTTTCGATCATGCAGAAAAGGCAGATATGAGAGAGAGAGAGAGAGAGAGAGAGAGAGAGAGAGAGAGAGAGAGAGAGAGAGAGAGAGAGAGAGAGAGAGAGAGAGAGAGAGAGAGAGAGAGAGAGAGAGAGAGAGAGAGAGGAGAGTTACCCCTCCCTCCCAGAGGACAGTCTTGCATATTCCTTAATTCAGAGACCAAAACGTCAACACACACTCCACATCTTGCTCAGCACTTAAGGGAGTGTCAACTCAAGCTAACTAAGAATATTTTTTATACACTATGTATGCAATGCAAGAGCGGAGTAGCACATATACTGTTTCTTCTGCTGGATATATATGTGCACATGCTGCAATTTGAACCTCTTATGATTTAAGGATTAAAATAACACAATTACAAAGTGATAAAAACTAGCTCAAGCATGTAAGCCACAACCAATTTACTTGATCTTGATGTTTATTCTGACTTAATTTAAGTTTAATGTCCGCGGTCTGAGGTTTTTCTACCTTCCTTCCTTTTGATGATTTAAAAAAAAAAAAAACGTCTCAAGTATATTTAAAAAATAATCCTTTCAAAGCATTTTAGTTAATATTGTATACATGTATAAAAGCTCTCAAGGGGTTATTGGGTTGCCCCTCTCTATACACATTGAAGCATGACAGGTGGCCATGACCACAGAAATCGCCCCCAAAGGACCAGCAGACCGCACCTGCAGGGGAAACCACCACTGCAGCAAAACCATGCAAAGATAGCAGACAGGAAGGGTAGGACTACCACAGAAGACATCAAAATGCCAATTGCAGCACATCACAAGAGTGGTGGGGGGTCCACAAGTATAACAATACCACAGAACCTCTGGGGAAGCCACAGGGAAAATTTCACACCTTCAGCAAAAGGTCCCAACAGAAAGAAGAGGGGCACGGAAGGCCAAGAAGACACCAACAAGAAACTCATGTCAAGTCAGACCACATCACCCAACCATCTAAATGCAAACATTAATGTGAGGGGAAGAAGCAAGAACTAGCCAGGGAGAAACATCCGAGATCCCCAATCGCAGCACCAAGCAAGGGCTCAAGGCAAAATAAGTGGAAAGCACCAAACACACAAGAGACACAAGCATTCTCACCCCCAGGACAACAGAGCACAAGGATGGAAACAAAACACAAACTATAAGGTAAGGCCAACTCCAACCTACCATCCCTCTGAGGTCACAAAATCGAGTATCAATACATTGTGGTATTATTCACCATATAACATATTGTTATTTAAAGGAAGCTGAAATGTAGAGGTTTGGACTCCCACACAAGGGAGAGTAGGAGGTAATCCAAATCAATCGACTGAGGGCCTCAGCATGGTCAAGGAGAGAAACCTTAACTCAAGCCCCAAGCCAAGAAAAGACTCTGGGAAGGACAGGATAAAAATCAGAACCAGCACCAAACTGTACCCAATGCAGCACAGCTGCACCCACGGACAGTTGACCCCAGGCAGGGGCCCAGAAAGACATCCAAAAAGCAGAAACATAATGTAAAGTAGAAATAAACAGATGGTAAAAGGCAAGGCAGAAACTCCTTCCAGGAACAGGATTCATGGGGTGACTGCTTATAGAGGAGATGGGCAAAATAGGAGGAAATTAAGGTAGCTCTTTATAGGTACACTTGGAGAGAGACACCTTTTTTTACTTTTAAGTAGCTGGGTGCATGTCTCCAAGATTTAGGGATACTTCATGATGAGGACTGTGGCAAGAAAATGATAAAAATAAAATGCAGAAGGGAGCGAATTGGAGCCCTCAGAGCAGCAGAACCTAGGACAGAATTTCGAATGGAGGAGTAGGCAAGAAAGCTTCTAGGGGCAAGAGATGTAGACGAGGCAAAATTGCAAAGGAGAGTTTGGGGGCGCCTAGAGATATGTTGTGCAGTGAATAGACACAATATCGATGCAGGGGGAGCAGGTCCATGGCTGAAAGCCAATGACGTGCTTAATAGTGGGGTGACAATGCATCACACGCCGGACCACACAACCCTACATTCAGCCATGCTGTGAAACAAAGAACAATGAGGGCAAATGTAAAGCAAACATAGTCACTTTCATCAGGCAGAAAAGGAACAGGGACACCAGCTTCATCTCTCGTTGCAATGATCCATGGCTTCTGTTCAAGCAAGGCTACTCATTGCTTTGCACAAAATAGGGTTATTGTGCCATGCCTACATCAATTTACCTAATTTCGTGATCCACAGCAAGTGAAACACTAGTTATATGGAGGAACAAGATGACAGCGTTATGTACCTTCATGCAACAGATCATATGCTTGTAATGCTAGTTCAATTGCTCACCCCCCCCCCCAAGTGGTGCAACACCACCAGACCAAAACTTAAAAATAATTAAATGGAATGCTACTCTGAAAAATTCCCATCTGGTAATAAGGGTTGAATAAAGCATTTCCACCCCTCACATTTTACTTGTGCCTTATGAAAACGCAGGCTATGACGCAGCTAGTTAAGGGTCAACCCTGCTGCTGCCATTTAATTCGAAAGGTTATTTCAGCACATTTATTCAATGGCAGTTTTTGGAAGAGTGTTTTTTTTACTGTTACCCTAATTTATGAAGCAATTTGATTATTTACTCAGTCGGCTCAAACTACTGCGAGTTGCAGTTTACATTCCTTTATGTTGCTGTTGATCAACAAAGGCTCTTCCAGCCAGTGTTACCCAAACAGCAGAGCTGAAACAATAGAAAATAACTGGCAGAGAGTGCAACAAGCAATGCCCTGCACGCATCCATCAATTTGGGTTTCTAAAAACAGCCCCACATTGTAAAGTAACACCTCGCTAATGTGGAACTGTCAGCGATATCAGTGTTGCTATTAGCACAGGCCATTTATAACACACATTGGCAAGCCTTTCAGAATTTATTAAATGCAAGATTTGTTTCAAGTTCCTTGTTATGAACTTCACTGTAGTCTAAACAGTAGAAGACTCATATGTGTATAATGCAATAAAGTTTTGATTGAGGCAACAAGTCATGCCCGCCTACAGGACCTAAACACGTACAATAACGGCAGGCTTGTGTATTCAGGCAGTGCTTCTTTCTGGAATGAATCTGAACACAGATACCACAGTGCTTGGTGACGTGGCGGAGTTGTTTGGCTCTTTCCATGAAGATTACAAGAACAGAGGGGCAAGGAATGGGCCTAGTATTAGGCACCTGCACCGCTCTAGCTCTGGGATGTTCCTTCTCTAAGCATCCTCTTCCACCTTCCTCTCCTGCCTCTTACCTCGCCAGGGGCATAGAAACTAAAGATAGGCCTTCCAGCCCTACAAAAACTCCAGTTTCAAGCCTTTCTCTTAACATCTTAATTCTCAGCTCCAGCATTTCTCCTCCTCCAGCTCTCTCACTCCTCAACCTCCACGTGGCTGAGCTACCTCCTTTTAAACACAATCAATGAACAAAAACACTTAAACATCCAGGGCCAGGTCTCCGATTCCAACCCTGACCCATTCATCATCAAAACCTGAATAGGAAACAACACATCTCAGGTCCTCCATAAGGCACTTCTTGCACCCTATATGGCTCTCTTTGCCCTCAGACAGGGAAACCTCGCCAGCGACTGCTTCTACTTAAGAAAGTTGGAGTCGGGCTAGAAGTCATTTAAAAAGGCACTTTATATACATACCACAAGCTTTCAATAGTTTTACATGACTGACTGTGAATCAGGTTCTCTCTTTTGGTCACTCTCACCTACATTCTCAGGCACGTTTCTGCTAATATACAGACAATGGCCAAAGCAACCAGCATTCACGAGGCCTTCCTAGATGCGATCTCTGACATCACAGTAAATTAAAACAATCTCTGCATCCTAGCAGACATGAACATCTGGGCCCGTATTACGCAATGTTCCCTAAGGGTGCAACAGGCATGTGCGTCCCCTTGGTGCATCCCCAGGGCACTTTGGTATTACAGAAGAGGATGTATACGCTTGTGCAGTCCCTTCTGTAATATAGACAGCACTGGAGCACGTATAGTGTCAGTGCTATTATGAAAAGGCGTTTTCTCATTTGCAAGGGGACATAGACCCATGCAAATGAGGGAATTACTTTGCCTCTGTGCCCATGCCCTATTACGAATGCAGACAAAGAGGCAAACATGGTCCTAGGAGGTGCACTGCCAACTACCAACAATTCTAACATGACTCATTCTTAGGAAAGCAGACTGAAAGAGCTTCCTACACTTAGATCTCTATTTTCACTTTAGAAAATCTACTTTCCGATCAGTTGGGTTTCCAGTCTGACAGTGGTTCTGAATCCACCCTGATTTCCACCAGGGATAGCTTTGATAACTGTGACAAGAAATGGATTTGCTACTACTGCTAGGCATGTCCTCCATCTTTGACACCGTTGGTCACCACTCCCTCCACATGGATTTAGAAGACCTTGGCCTCTAGGAACCAACCTGAATCTCTTCCTACCTCTCAGATCAAGCACGGTCTTGCTGTTGCCTTACAAATGAGATCCTATCTACACTGTCTGATATACGTAAAGTCTCAATCATCTATTTACTCATCAATTGTTGCATACCTGAGCTCACTACTGGATTGCATGAACTCTCTCAACCTAAACTGCTACAGCAATGCCTATGCACACAGATCATCCTCATACTGAAAATCCCTTCCGGCCTAGACGCTGGAGATTTTGAACACTGCCTCTGTGTTGTAAACAAACAGGTGTATAAAATGAAACTCTTGCAAATCCAAGGTCCTTCCTTCAAGAATGTAAAAGCTACCAGCACACAGCCACTGGACTCCAGCCTGTCACTCGTTCCCAAAGTGAACCAAGTCATAAGAAGCGCTTGCCACACCTTGCAAACCTTTTGTCCTATTTTCTCACACCTAGGCTTCCCGCAGAAAGTGCAGGATACCATTGACATGATCATATCCCACCCAGACTGCATAAATGGTCAAAAGTGGAAAGGCACTTCTTCAGCTCACTCTGAATTGTCCTAAAGGCAATGAAGAGGACATGAGTTCCTCTGTTATTCAAGCAAAACTTCAAACATACCTGCAAAATAGAACCCTTCACTCCAGACAGACACCCCTTTTGACAATCCCTCCATACAAGAAAGCACCCATCAGTGGGACCTCCTTCTTTTACAGGTAGCCACATTATGGAACTCCCCCTGGCAAAGACAAGCAACATCCAAGGCCACCTGAAATTCAAGAAGGTGCTGAAGTCATGCGTCAAACTTTGACTTTCGCCAGTCCAGCGCAACCTAAAGTAACTTATTTAGCGCTGCTTACTTCTATTCACTTTACTACATTTATTCCTTTAAAAAAATCAATATGTAAACTTCTATACATTGGATGGATGGGGGGGGTGTGGTGTGGTGTGTGTGTGTGTGTGTCAAATACTTTACACATTGCCTCTTTAGATAAGCCTGACTGCTCTGTGCCAAGCTACCAGAGGGTGAGCACAGGATATCTTTTAGTGTGTATCTCGCTTACCCCGACTAGAATGTTGGTTCCTGCCTGTCACGACCCCCTCATGTGCCGTCTGTGTAGTTGGCCTAGCGTGCAGGGCTCATGCCGAGTTACCCCTGTGGTGCATTTTTTTCACACTATGATAACGTGCAGAGTTTCCCCTAGACCACTGATTCCGTGTAGCGTTATTCACCAAACCACAAGTATCCCTAATCCTTGACCCTGTGTAGTGTTACCCCTGTGGCGCCTAATGGCGCACTATGATTCCATGCCTGAGTTTCCCCTCTCTCCCTGATTCTATTGCACCTGAGCTTGCAAGCATTCCCTGAACACCAATGGCTTGCCTTGCTCCCACTGTTGTGGGTCTCCTGGAGTATTTTCCCTTGTGCACATTTAGACAAAACATTTGCAGCTTCCTTGTCTCTTGTAAAATCGTGTCTCTATCCTTATAGTTTAGTACACGAAACAGCAATGGTCTGGGGCCAGTTTCTGGAGGGGGGGGGGGTCGCACTGGCACCCTGTGTGCTCTTTCTATGGTGAAGTGTTGTGTTAGTACACCATCTGGAAGACATCCCTGTATTGAGTTTGACGTAGGTGGTAGCGTCTCTGCCTTCTTCACCTTCTGAGAGGACTATGATGTGCACATTATTTCGCCTGGAACGGCTGTCGGAATCTTCTGCTCTATGCTCGAGTACTTTCACCCAGGCCGACAGCTCCTTTAGGCGTTTTTCAGCTTCTTGAGACTTGGGCGATAGCTCGGCTATGGTCCTGTCTGCTAGCTTCCGGTGATCTGCATGCAAGAGGTTTAAGTCAAGGGCCACTTTATCAATCTTAATTTCCAAGTGAGGTGCGTGTTTGTTCCATTGCGTTCCCCAACTTTTCTACTGCGGCAAAAACTGCGTCCAGTTTACTCGACATGGGGTCTGTGGATGGCTCCCCATGTTGACCCATGTCCGACATGTGACACCAGGGAGTGAATTGACGAGTCTGTGCGCCTCAACTTCGCAAGCGTTACTGCAGCTTCGTGGTATGTTATCTTATGTTACAGGTCCAGTTACTTTGTGAGATTTGGTCCGTTGTGGATCACAATGACCGTATCGGCATGTTAGGGTGACAGGGCCTGCACGATCCTCAATTGTCAGTCCCGCGGTCACTGCCGGTGTGTCTCTATAATTTGAGCGTATATGAATGCTTCCAGTGGTTCTTGGTTTCTTGGCACCTTTTACGTTGTCACCCTTCTACGCAACTGTCCAAGGGTGTCATTTATGTTGATTACTATGCTTCCCAAGAGAGAGTGATGCATTGCTGCGACAAGACCTACCTCGATAGTCTGCTGTGGATCCGGTGCGATTCCAGCATGTGTCCTCCCAGCAGGCCTTGCCTGCTCTTACCGCCAGCGGTCCTCGGTTAGTCTGCCTCTGCCCTTTTTTACGATGTACGCTGTTCAGGGTGATTCCAGTCCTGAGCGGCTGGCAGGGCCCTGCCCCGTTGTGTTCGGAGGCTGCCCCCTGCCGTGCTGGTGCTGGGCGGTCCTCGCCTGTCCAGGTGCGCTCGTTGTATCTTCTGTTTTTAGGTGAGGGCCTCCTGGATGGATACTGGTTCAGGTATGTGCTTGTCACAAAGTCGGCCTGCTATGTTTCGAGTGGGGCACCAGACCAGCTTGGCCCACCGAGGCCTCATCCCCCCATTTCGATGAGCTCAGCGGTGTGTCTGGGTCTCCGTGCCTAGTGAGGTGATGTTATTTTACTTGCAACTGTCTCCCTCCGCCACCCCCGCTTGATCGCTTCTGGCCTCCTCGATCATGATTTGCAGCTATCAAGCATTGCGGGAGTATTTGGGGGGGTGCTTATGCTTCTTCTGCTCTGTGGCTCCTCTGGGCTCGCCGAGTCTCATGCAATCTTCGGGCTCACGTGACCCGTCCAGGCCTTGCTGGTGCTGGGTGGTCTTAGACCATCCAGGCACACTCATTGCGCCTTCTCTTTTAAATGAGGGGGCTTCTCTGCATGAGCACAAGGTCAGGTTCTGGTATCCTGTGCAGCACTGCCCTCCACGCCGCCCAGGGGTGTATCCTGAAGTTCCTCACTTAGCAGGGTATGCAATTTTGCAACCAGCGGCTCCCCTTCTCTACCCCCCTTCAACCGCTTCTCACCTCTGCGATCGTGTTCGTCCGTCGTCAGGCGCTGTGGGGGTGTTTGGGGGCTGGCCGACGTGCCCACTG
This sequence comes from Calotriton arnoldi, assembly GCA_963921515.1. Lineage (NCBI taxonomy): Eukaryota > Metazoa > Chordata > Amphibia > Caudata > Salamandridae > Calotriton > Calotriton arnoldi. The sequence continues at coordinate 354,638 of CAWUFW010012745.1, forward strand.
CGCAGTTGCTGATCTGGGCCTGCCGGGTCTTATGTGCGTCCTCGACGAACAGATATCCCTTGTTGGCACTTTGTGCTTTTTTTGGCACTATTTTCACTTTAAAACTTTAAAAATCAATATCTACAGTTGTACTTAATGGATTGTTGTTCTTTTGGTGTCAAATAATGTATTAAATTGAATCTATTTTTCAATATTGGTTTGGGATTTTTCTTGTGTTGTGTTTTCACTTTATTAGTGTTTGTGTGCTGCATAAATACTTTACACATTGCCTCTAAGTTAAGCCTGACTGCTTCTTGTGCCAAGCTACCCAGGGTTAAGCACAGGCTAATTTAGTGACTTTTTGTGGTTCACCCTGCAAGTGGATTGTGGCTGTTGCTTGACCTGGGCGGCTCACACCCCAGTCAACCAACAACCCAATTTCTCACAATGCCAGTGGGAGATTGCTACTAAAGTGGTTATTTTGGAACTTCTGTGGAGGCAATTAATCATCTATATTGAAAACATTTCTTAAAACATTATAATCATTATGGCAATGAGGGTGCATGAAAGAGATATTTTAATAGTAGCTTGCTTAAGAAACTCTAGACATTTCTGTTCTATTCAACCCTTATGAAATCCCATTTGCCAAACTGTATCGATGTCTGTATTTTCCAAAAGTGTTTTGTAAGTTTTTTGTAATGTTAGTTCAGTATTTAATTTCTATAGTCCTGATAGACCCACACCAAACCATGCATCATTTATCTGCTAGTTTCAAAATACATTTGGCATTAGATTGCCATTTGGATACACCCCGTCATCAAGTCAAAACCTGTAACAAGATGGATACTGTACAGCCTCAAACCTATGCCTGGAAGATCAGTAAGATCAGGGAGTAGGAGCACTCACAGCAGCATCGTGGTACAGCAAAAAGACCCTTCGCCAATAAACAGTCATGTGATGTGGCATTCAATGTTCTGTATAACAAAATTGACATTTATTTAAAAATTGCTCCCATTGATAAATATTGCTGCTGGGTACTGTAGGATTGGCTGAACTATTGGAATACTTTATTAGTTCTCCTTTGAACATGTGTAGATGGGGGATATATGATAGAAAGTGCCCCAGGTGTGGACTGGACATATGCACCTTCTCTTTGGGACCGAGGCACTTTGGTATTACAGAAGAGGCTGCAGATGGCCGCGCGGCTCCTTTTGTAATACAATTAATGCCAGTTCAATCAGCTGCTCTCAAGGGGGCGTTGCTTCATTTGCATCGAGAGGTGAGGTGGTATCTCGTGTGTAGAATGTGCTTTTTAAGGGATGATGTATCATTTGCAATCAGCAGAACTATCCAAAGAGCACTGCACAGATTGCTGCCTGCAAGGATCTCTTTGGATGTAGAGGCCTTCTTCACTTGTTTAGGTTTGCACTGATATATTTAGTACACAGGTTTAGAATTAAACAATATGTATCAGTGCAAAGCATCCGAATGATAACATTCTGCTGAAGTTAATATGGCCGTTTCTGTGAATTAATCAGCCAACTGTTTTACTCCTCATTCTTTGCTAATCCCTCCTCCCCGAGCCAGTGCCCAAGTTGACACTGTTGTTTGCAACATCTTTGACTGGCAATCTGATCCACATGAATTGGTAATGTAAAACCATGTAAATAAGTCATTATACCTCAAGGTGATTTTTCCAAATACTTATGTTTATGGGATCTTTATTATTTCCAAACTGTGTGAAAGAAGCAAAAAGTTTTGTTTTTTTACGGAAAACGAAATCTTTTTCGTTAATGCAGTCAGATACTTATGCTTTCTTTTAGAAAATCATTTTTTGCGCACCAATGTAAATCTGGTATTGATCGGTCAGTTGGTGATTTATGGAAAGTTTATTATAATTCTACGGTTTCTTAACATTGTGTATCTACGTCAGTGTTTCCCAAACTGTGGGTCGGGCGGAAGCGGATTTTCATTGGGTCGCTTAAGTCCAAACAATAAATGAAGATGTCTTTAAAATCTGTATTTATCTTATCACATTTGCTGGAATTCAAAGACAGAGGTTTAAAGTCAGGCTATGTCTTCTGACAAATTGCTGCTTATTTTTTTTATTTTTTTTAACATGGTGATTGGTGTTTACAAACTCACCAACTCAGTGTCCTCTCACTTTCTAGTCAGAGAACAAAATCTTGCTGGGGTACAAGTAGAGCGAAAAGAAAGGCTGTTGGATGTCATTTTTTTGTAACTCACAACAAAATGTAAATACCTGTAAATAAACTGTACACATTCAGCAGTTTGGAAAGCAAAAATGAAGCACATTTTATGTAATTCTGAAGTGTGATAAAACAAAGATTTCAATAAGATCAAAACAAATTGAGACACTTACTTGGTGATGCACAAATGATCAATATTCACTGAAACACTGATTTCCACAGATTATCATTTGTGCGCAATATAGTTTTATCAGTAAAACTGTAGGTCTGTGCAAATTTAGTGGCTATTTCAATGGAAAATGCGCTGTATGTAAATGACAATACAATACCACACAATACTTTAGTTACATTTTTAAAAATCACCCGCCACATGTCTAATAAAACTTATTGGGTTGCAAAGTTTGTCATTCTAAAATTTGGATTGTGGTTCTGTAAAGCTTGGGAAGCACTGATCTAGATAATGATTCCTATTGAAATATGCTGTACAATAATGCAAGAGGTTGCCCGCAGAAATATACAAACATTTGAGAGGCTTAGGGAAGATACCGCAGGATAAGTATAGACCCTATGGGACCCTAAACGACACAGTGAAGGAGGAAATACAGGGATATAAGCATTGACAGCTGAGGTTTACTATGCAAAAGGTTACTGTTATGGAGTCAGTTTGTATTGGTTGACCAGGTCTAAGATGGCGTCGTGGGTTGGAGAGACTGAGGGACAGGGTGACTCCTTTCATTTGTTCTTTTACGTTTTCTTTTGACTTTGAGTCATATTTTAAAATGAATAGAAGGCGTTGTTAAAAAAAAAATTAATATGCAGTACACGTTTTGTGCCACCAGATTTGGGGAACTTATCTAGTTGATGGAGAGGATTCCGATGCCAGTTGGGTGTATTTTCTCCTCCTCCTGCCATTTGATAAACTCCTGTGACCCGCATTGTAGGAAAGTAGGATCTGCTTCTTATGGTTACCCCCACTTTTTGCTTGATGTTGCACTGTTTTTGACTAGTCTGACTGGGATCCTGCTAATCAGGACCACAGTATCTGCTTTCTCCTCTAAATTGACATACATGTACTTTGGTACACTCCAGATTGGATACTGGGGCACCCTTATAAGTCCCTACTATATGGTACCCATGTACCCAGGGCATAGGTACCCCAGAGGCCTCCCATGGGCTGAAGCATGTATTATGCCACCCATGAGAGGCCATGTAAAATGGAACTCCAGGTCTGCTACAGCAGCCTGTGTAAGCTGGTGCTTGCACCACTTAATTTAGATATAGGTTCACTATATCTATAGGTCACTACACTTAAAACTTATAAGTCACCCCTACAAGTCACCCCTATAGCAGGCCTTATCAATCCTGAAGGTAGGGTGCTGGGTTTTATGTGAGAGGGTGCCCCTGCATGAGCAGAGCCTCTATGCAGCCTTCGGAGACTATTCTCCCGGGTTGTCTGTGACTCAGCCGGACATATAGGTAGAGGTGCATTATAACCGCGCGGTAAATGCTATCTCGAAAACGGCTGCATAGAAACATATCGTGTTTGGTATCAAACACCTTGGAATCATACCTCGGTGTGGGAGGTATGATTCCACCCTTCTGAAGCGAGCTTCGTGGGGTCACTGGTCTATCCGGTTCCAGCCTTCTCGACCCGGTCAGCACAAAATGGATGCTGCCCTCCTGCTGCTGAGCCAAGCTCGAGCAGAGGAAGGCAGCACAATAGGCATCCTGTCACAGGGAGATGTGACCACCTCCCAGACAGGATTTAGTGTATTGGGGCTGGGTGGGTGCACTCAGAGTGCCTGAAATCTGCACCCGGGGCACATTTGGTGTCCCTGTGCATAGTCCAGCTCAAACCAGTTCTGGGAGCCATTGGCTCCTGCTCTGGCGCGAAACTGGACAAAGAACATGGGTGTAACCACCCCTCTGTCCTGACCCTCCCCTAGGAGGGTCCCCCGAATCTGTCCAACCCTCTCCCGTGGGTACAAAAGGGCTTACCTGGCTGTAAGACTTTAGATTTTACATGGACAAGATTCTACAAGAAGAAACCACTGACCTTCGACCGTCTGGACACACTGGACTCCGCTGGACTTCGACTGGGCCCGACTTAGTCTCCCTCTCCGTCCAAAGCTTTGTCTGTGCCCTTGCTCCATACAGGCTCCGTGCAGGACCTGTGGTGTACTAAGGACAACTGAAGAATCTCCCTTGGAGTGAAGGAGTCACTCCCCTGCCCTAGCAGGCACCTCAACGCAACTGACCGGTCTGCTGCTCCTGAGCTCCTGCGGACTCCGAAGATTTCAGCAACAGAGGAGGTGGGTTTCTGAAGGTCCCTGAGGTCGATCTGCCCTCTGAGCAAGTTTAAGGCCAGTATCCCTCGTGGGGACTGCATAACCTGAACCCCTGTGCAGCGTGTCCATTTGCAGTTGCCTATGCGTGTTGGCGATTCCAGAGCTTGTGCATTGGACTCCGTGTAGTCCTGACCCTGAGCAGTATTTGCACCAGAGAACACCGGCCTCCTCGCACAGAGTGCTCCGTGGACTGGTACTTTGCAATCTTGCTCGAGGTCCCCCCGCGACTCCTGGTCCTTCAGCCTGTGGGTCTCTCGGAGGGTCATCTTGATTTATGTTGGGCTTTCCTGGTTGCTCCAGACGTGCCCCGACTCTCCATTGCTTGGTGAGTCCCCTGGACCTTGCTGGTCCACACCGTAACCTGCTTGACCTTCCTTCGTGGGTTGCTTTTGGCAAGGCTTTTTGGTGCTCCAGCCAGGCACCGACCCCTCAGCACTCGACATCCTTCGTGGGACAGCACACCTCCAGCTGCTGGTCGTCCTCGACGTCTCCTGGTCCTCTTGGCTGCAGAGTCAAGCATCCCTTCTTCGCACCTGAAGCACCCGACATCGGTGGGCATTCGTCTACCGAGCCCCTGGTCACTCTGAAGTGACCCAGACTCTGTCCCCTCTGCTTTCAGGTTCCTTCCTTCCAGAATCCAGGCTTGGATTCCACTGGCCCTCTTTTCACCTTCACGGCAGCAGCACTTCTTCACAGCCCTCCATTGAGAACGACAGCGGTTTCCGACCACTCCAGACCTATGCACCCGGCTCCCCTGGGATAGGTAACTTGGGTACTATGGTATCCACGGGTGGGGGGGCTCTACAACCTCTTATGTCCCAAGGGGTTGCTCGAAGTCCGCCTAGAAGGGTCCTTAAACTTTAAAAATGTAACCCAGACTTCCCCATCGAATTGTACGGAGCCCGTGGTCGTGTTAGCACACTGCACCCGTCCTCCGTGGGGTCCCTAGCTACTCACCTTGGGTGGTTCCTTGGGGTCCCAGTGATTCTACGTGCTCCAGACCTTGTCTTGATCTCAGTTGTGATTGTTATACCACTATTTTAGTATATGGTTTGGTCTCCCCCGGGAGCCCACTGTGTATTGTGCTACTTACAACTGTTCTATTGATCTCGTATTGTGTGCTTTGTGTTCTATTCTCGTGTAGAGGATAGTAGAGTTATATTAATAAATACATATTTTTATATAACTACTGTGTGGTTCTCCTTTCATTTAGTCAGTATAGGAGGTGATGTTCTGGTAAAACAAGCTGCTTTACATTCCTTCAAGATTAAGCCTGAAGGCTGCTCTCCACAGCTACCACTAGGATAGCTTTCTTAAGGTTATCTTTGACCTCATACATCATAAGGGTCGTTTGGACTGGTGCAAGGTGCCCACTTTAATTAGTGGACAGCATATACCAGGCCAACTTCTCACACGCATACCAAAACCCACAGGCACAGGAGACACATCTACTATATCGAATTCATGAGCAGAACATTCTAGGGGTGGCGGATGGACCTGCAGGGTTGATCAGAATACAGGCACGAGGTAACAGGAAATCTAACAGACTTAAACTACAAAATATTTTAAGAAAGGATCTGAAGCAGGCAGACCACATATGGGTTACCTAGCGGAGTGACCCCATGACCCTGTTCAGGTAACTGAAAGACTAATGTAAAGTCAAACCATGATGGGTTTATTCAGAGAAATATTGCATTGTTAAAGAACAATCCAGTTAACCCGAGGCCCCATTACACAGATCCCACCAGGTTAACTCGAGACACAATTAACGGTTAGACAAAATTAGGGTTAAACAAGGTGCGTTTCATATTTGCTGTGATAGATATGTACAGTGTGTGCTCATGTAGTTTATTTCGAGAGTTGGCTACAGTGTTTACTTACAAATGTATGCGATGGAGGGTTGAATGCATGGACGGACTGGCCATACCAGGCTTTGGGCGTTTCCCCGGGAGGCTGGAAGGGTAGGGGCCGGTTTTGGAGTGGTGGGGGCTAGTTTTGCAGTACTGCTGCAATATCGGCCTCCAGTAACAAAAGCAGCACGTTTCCAGTCTCCCGGAGCCAGGCAGTGCTTCCCCAGGGGCTGATCTGAGAAAATTGCCAGGGCTGCTTTGAGTTCCTAGTCCGGTCCTGGTTGAATGTCGGACTGGCAGTGTGATGGATGTAAATACAGAGAATGGATGGCTAGGTGTCCGATTGCACTGTCTGTAAGTATTGTATGCAGAGCTTACTAGGTGGTGGAACATAGATGTGCGGAGTAGACGGGTTATTCATTGTGTGGCAAGGAGTACTTTTTGTGGAAATGGTTTGATGGACGTGCAGGATTGATGACATTATAATTTCCCAAAGCGTGTAAGTTTATTTAGAATGTCTTTGTGGTAGGTGCTAGTTGTGGAGGAGTCTGTGAGGTTGTTGGGGTTTGCACAGAAGTGTTGCACTTATATTAGTTTATTTACTGACTAGGAGTGTGTGTGTGAGATGTAATGACGTAGCAAGGACGATATAGGCCACAATCATCATTCATCAGTGATATGCAGCAGGCCGCTCAAACCCCTGTGCTCCAGTGCCACTTTACTTACTGCAATAAGGACAGCTACTCTCTTTATATTATATACAATGCATAATGATGTGTGTGTGTGGAGGAGGGGGTGTGGGTAGAAGCGTCTGTGCTGGGTTGAACTGCTAGGTTAAAGTCTGTGGAGAGAGGTGTAAATATGTTGAAATATTCTGTGGGTTGGCTGTGCCATTTGGGGGAGGTGACTGTGGGGTAGGAGGTATTTAAACATTTGTATGGCAAGTGTGGGTGGGTATAGAGTTTCCGATGTTGTGAGTGCATGCCCTGCGCAGTGGTGACCTCTATGGTGGGGAAAGTGCATTTAGAGTTGCGTGCTGGGGACGTGAAGTAGGATTTGTGCATGGATTGCACTTGTGAAGTGCTGCTGCGTGTGTTCGTGCAGGCATGCGAGACTGCAAGTTGGGTGTGAAGTTCGGTGTGATGGAAAAGCGGGAGTATAAAATGATCTGTATGTTATTGTCGGGAAGTAGAGATACATTAACAAACTTTTGTGTATGATTGTGTAGCATTCTGTGTGTGGTAAATATGCATGGGTATGGCGGGGTGTAGGAGCGGCCTCTGCTGGGGTGAAGGTTGTATATGTAATAGTCTATCTAGTGATTTTAATCATGAGTAAGGGTATCTGCAATGGATGCAGATGTATGCAGAGGGCTCTGTATACTGGGGTAGTCAGAAAGCATACCATTTGTTTACTGGCTGTGACTGGATGTATGGTGCAGAGTAGTGGGCATAGGCCCTGAGTAAAGGAATATGTGTGGTGCAGAAGGTATATATAGTTGTCCATGTCCTGACAGCAATTGCACATAGGATGGGCTGTGTGGTGGAGTCTTTTTCTTGCATAGAATTGAATACAACATACTGGGTTAGTTGTATTTAGAGTAATCCAAACAGTAGATGTCTCTTTGTGTACAGAGTCTATGTGGCAACATAGCTATGTTAAAACTGGTATGTGGAGTTGTAATCCTGTGCATAGCTGTGTGAGAGGCTTGATTTTGTTGTGGACATTGCTGTGTGTGGTTACCGTGTTGGTGTCAGAGACAGGAGTGGACGGAGGAGTCTGTATGGCGGGGATTGGAGTGTAGAGTTGTCTATTTGCAAATGACTGCATACCACCACGTACCCACAAAAGACCCATCTTGATACACAGTTTGGTCCGGTACTCATCAATTCGATGTAAGCGGTATCAGTAATTCTGATGCATTAGAAGTTACCTTTTTGGTTTGGCATTTGGTTGACATTTGGTTTGACAAACCCAATATGACCCATCCAAAAACAATAATCACTGGCCTAGACGCACTGAACCTTCATCAGATTGTCCACAAACATCGCTGGACATATCCTAGATGTAATTTTTGCTAATACCGAACTAGTTACCTTTCAAACTATAACTCTAGTCACATGGTCAGAGCACCATTTGCTTGCTTTCAAACATAAAACACTAAGCGACTCACCTAAAACCACCTATCGACCATGGAACAAACTCAATTTGGAACACTTAGAAACACACCTAACATCCAGTGCAGATCTGGAAACAATAAATTCTGTTCAAAAACTATGAGTGGCTACAGGAAGCTTTTGATTCCAGATACCACTCAAAACCACACAACAGAACAAAAGAAAACAAGCACCTTGGAGAAATACAGAGATAAAAGACATAAAACTACGAATTAGAAAGCTGCAACGTGCCTGGCTCAAAACAAAAAACAAACAAGACAAACATCACCTACAGAAAATTAACAGATTATACAAGTCCGCTATCAAAAAAGCAAAGAAAAGGTACTATTCAGACAGAATTCAAAATGCTAAATGTGCAAATAAAGAATTCTATAAAATACTCAATGAATTTTGTAAGTCAAATTGCCTAGAAGGAACTCATCCCGTTACTCAAGATTTCACTGACAAATCATTACATGGACAAAGCATGCACGTTAGACTCGTGCTTAAAACAGAGACAAAGCACAAGCACTAACCCTTTTACAAAACAACAATCCAAGAATACTCTAACTCAGCCTCTCCGTTCCTTCCAACACATTTCACAAGATGAATTTATGGACCTGGTCAAAGCAAGCAGGCCTGCCGGCAGCCCTTCTGACCCGTGTCCACCACAAACCTTCAAAAGTATTCTTCTAACAACCTCTGCTGCCACTCCAGTAAGAAGAATCATCAACGATTCCTTAACTACCGGAATATTTCCAGAAGAACTCAAAAAGTCATACATACGCCCTTTACTGAAGAAAACAAACTTATACCCGCTGAACCCCGACAACTACAGACCCATTACAAATGGACCTTTCCTGGGCAAACTGATAGAAAGAGCAGCGTTCGCCCAGATGTCACAATTCATTGAAGAGAATGCCATACTTTCAGACTTCCAAACAGGATTTCGGCCGGGAAGAGGCACAGAATATGCCCTCCTTCCCATCAGGGATGACCTGAAGAACACAGTTGACAGCAACAGGGTTGCTGCGCTACTCCTCTTGGACCTCTCGGCTGCCTTTGAGACGGTTGACCATGACACTCTGATACAAAGACTCTACAAAGCCGGCATAGAGGGGACTGTTTTAGACTGGATCACGTCCTACCTTCAAAACAGAACTAATGTCATCCATACCCCACCTTTCTCGTCCAAACCCTACTCCACAAAAGCTGGGGTCCCTCAAGGCTCTATCATCTCGCCCATGCTTTTCAACATCTACATGAAGTCATTACCAGTACTGATCAATCAATTTCAACTCGCGTGCTATAACTATGCAGATGACACGCAAATACGCCTTCAACTGGAATGCCCCAAAGACATTGGAAACTTGCCAGTTTTCAGTTGTCTCAGAGCCGTGGATCAGTGAATGACGTGGACCCATCTCAAATTGAATGCTTCCACAACAGAAATACTCACGTGTGGCGATTGGAAACATTATGACCCGCTTGCCGCCTGGCCTGATGAACTGGGATCACCGCCTAAAGTATCAAAGGAAGTAAGAAATCTCTGAATGACCATGGACTCCAAGCTATCAATGAATGCCCAAGTGGACAAACTAGCAAGATCAAGCTTTGTTACTATAAAAACTCGGCGCCGAATCTTCCCCCATTTGGGATTTCCACACAAGGTCCAAGCTACCATTTCCATTGTTCTGTCCAAACTCGATTACGCCAATAGCCTCTACCACGGATCACCTTTAACGACTATGAAAAGACTACAACGGATTCAGAACTTGGCTGCCAGACTACTCTTGCATATCAAACCGCGAGACCACATCTCCCTTACCTTGAAAGCCCTGCATTGGTTACCGGTTGCCAGAAGATCCACGTTCAAGCTGCTTTGTATCACCCACAAAGCCATACATTGAATGGGACCGCTCTTCATCAGGAATAAAATCACCAAACACATTCATCATAGAAACCTCAGCTCTAGAGTGGCACCTCGCCTCAAAATCCCAAGATACAAGAAAAAAAACACGGGTGGCACATCCTTCTCTGTTCAAGCAGCCAAAATATGGAACTCTTTACCCCCCAACATAAGATCCACTGACAACCACCTTATCTTCAGAAAACTCCTAAGAATTGGATCTTCCCCACATAAGCGCCATACGCAAACAGAAATATACAGCATATCCCTCTGTATATAAGGATTTATTTGTACTATAGATATGTATCTATATATGTGTATTGCTTTGTATAAACATGTAGAATAATGTTTAAAAAAATAAAAATACATTTTTAAGTACAACACTTGAAAACCAGAGTTTATCAAATGCATCTTTAATCTACTTTCCTCCCAAAAAAAAAGCATATTCAAAGCACTACCCTATTTCTCACCCTATACCGCTATCAATATCTTTAATTTACATATACTTACTTCCTTTATGCATCTATAAACTTTCCATGTACTTATACATCTATATATTTATTACTTTCTTCTAATTCAGCATATCCAATGCACTAACCTATTTCTCACCCTATACCTCTTTCAATATATCTTCTACCTCAACTCTCTGACTCATCTCAAACCTCTTTCTACTACTCTTTCCAATGCACTAGCCTATTTCTCACCCTATACCTCTATCAATATATCCATTACCTCCACTCTCTCATTCATCCCAAACCCCATACCACTACTATGATCCCCCAAAATAGCCCTTTCTAGTCTCTCCCCTACTCTACCCCTACGTGCACCACCTAACACCTCCTTTACTATACTGATTCCACAAGACAAGTCTATCTAAACTCTCCCCTCTGACTCTTCCCCTCCACATCCCTTTTTACTCATCCCAAGCCTCCCACTACTGCTATGACCTCCAAAAAAAAAAAAAAGTCTATATCCTTCACTCTACTATCCCTCCACTATCCTTTTCAATCGAAATAACAGACTAACGTGCCCACTTCTCAAATTTCATATTTCACTATACTAATTCACCACTAATCCTTATGGGTTCTGGAGTAGCATGCTACTCGCCAAGAAAGTGCTTTCAACACACCATTAGGGGTAACAAGCGCTATATAAATGCAAACCTTTTTTCCCTCTTCTATCCCTCCGCTATCCTTCTCAATCCAAATAACTGACTAATATCCACCACTCAAATTACTTTCATATTTCACTATACTAATTCAACGCTAATCCTTTATAAGTTCCGGAGTAGCGTGCTACTTGCCGAAAAAAGCGCTTTAACACCCACTCAGGGGTAACAAGCGCTATATAAATGCAAACCTTTTTCCCTCTCCTATCCCTCCGCTATCCTTCTGAATCCAAATAACTGACTAACCTATCCATCACTCAAATTACTTTCATATTTCACTATACTAACTCAACACTAATCCTTTATGGGTTCCGGAGTAGCGTGCTACTTGCCGAAAAAGCGCTCTGACGCCTCGTCAGGGGTAGTAAGTGCTATATAATTGCAATTACAATACAATACAATACCTGTGCTTCAGGTCTTTCCTATGAAAAGGGACGGGATGTGCCTGCTTTAAGTGGGCTTATCTCAAGATGTGTTAGGGCTCAGACCATAAGCCAACATACAGAAGCTGTAAAGTTAATTTGCTGGGATCATAGGCTCAGTTAAGCAACCACAGGCGATGTTGTGCATGCTGAGGGAATTCATTCATAGCCAGAATTCATGGGCATCAATAAAATTACATACACTATTTTAGATATGCACCAGTCTTTTTTGCTGCGTCTCTTGCTAAAACAGTCAGTGCTTGAGGTCTGAACAAAAAATATGAAAGAAGACTGAATATAAAGCCCAGAGGAGCACAGACTGGGATTACAATTCCCCACGCCTCGATAAACAGATCACCACCTTAAGCATCTATGCTTTGGCAAAAAGAATTTTGCAGAACTTTAAGAAATCCAAGTTTCAAAGTACAAACAGCTTCCTGCTTACGCTAAAGGTATAAAACCATGCATGCAAGTGTACAGTGGGAAACTTCTAGAATGGCATTCAGGAAGGAGGGATTTTCACTTACCCGATGCCACCGTCTACATCCTTGCAAGGTACTACTAGTATTATGTACCAGCATGTAAGGCTCCGGTCCGGGGTCGCAGTTTCAGAGGCAACAGTCACCGTGCCAAGCGGAGGCAGGTGGAATCTTCGCCCACGTCGACGTCCACTTCACAGGGTGGGCGGCCTAGCGCAGCCCCATCTGCAAGGCTCAGGGGACCTTCTCCCACGCGCAAGTCTGGACGACGCGGGAGGCTCGCGGCCAGTGATTCAAACGGCGGACTCGTCACAGCGCCTGCTGCCTGGCGGATTACCGCGAAAGGTCAGGCCCGGACACCTCTCGCGGGGATAGGGATTCGAGCCATGTTTGCTTCTCTTTCTATTGGTAAACTTTCCATGAGGTAGAAACGATTCCATGCATTGCCGTGCGGCTGACACCCCTTTCCAAATTTATTTCATTGGAAACAAAGCACTCGGATGACGAGACGGGCCGGGGCCGTTTTTAAATAAAACAATGGCCGAGGTGCCCTGATATCAGAGACGTGCTCCCAGATGAACCTGCTGCATTTGTAGAAGAGTTCTACTGATGCTTTTCGCGTATGGCATGCTCGGGGATGTGTGGTATAATGGAGCCCTGGTTAAAAAAAAAAAAAAAAAAAAAACTAAAGTTAGTACGAATTCTACTCAAATGTATTGTATTGTAATTGCATTTATATAGTGCTTACTACCCCCGGCGAGTAGCACGCTACTCCAGAAACCCATAAAGCATTAGTGGTGAATTAATATAGTGAAATATGAAAGTAATTTGATGGTGGATATGTTAGTCAGTTATTTGGATTGAGAAGTATTGTGGAGGACTAGAAGAGGGAAAAGGTTTCTATTATTTAGCGCTTGCTACCCCTAATGAGGTGTTGAAGCACTTTTTAAGCGGGTAGCACGCTACTCCGGAACCCATAAAGGATTAGTAGTGAATTAGTACATATGCTGCATGTGTGACACCAGTGGCTTAGCAAACGTGCAATGGACCATGGAAAACTGATCCACTGTCCCCTCGCTGGTAGTAAAAATAAAGCAGTAATTAGTCTGCAATGGACCCTGGTGCCACTGCACCATTGATAGCTACGCCCCTGAATGTCACACGGTGCCTATGGTATCCATGTTAATTCATGTCATCAATGAGAATAACTGCTGAGAAGTGATAACTCTGTGCACCATTAACAGATTTGCCTTGTTCATCAGTACAGAGATTTCTGAATTTAGGTTGTAATCTCACCAATATTTATCTTACAATTATCCACATTCCAGGTTTAAAAGACTGTGCAGCGTGTTTAACCCACAACAGTACATAACACATGAAGGATAGTGGTGGTCTCATAAATTGTCTGCAGCCCAGTCCGGGCTTCATCGAGACACATCCCACAGCAACAATAAGCTACCACCAAAGAGATAGCCAGTATCAAATAAACAGTCTCAAGTACACATTACATTGTGCTTCAGTCTTAACTATGAGAAACAAAGAATCTCATAATAATGTAGATTTTCCTAGTAATTTATGAAGGAAAGTCTTAATTTTATTAAAGACACGGAGGCGAGTATTATGCTTTATAATCTTGCTTTAATTCAATAGCAGCCAAGATAAACAATAAAAACTTCACCTCCCAGAAGGCCAAGCAACAGGTTGACCAATGGAGGAACATGGAATACAGAACAAGAACCAATGAGTAGACAGTCCCATGTATAACGCTTATTCTGACTGCGAACAGCCCTCTTTTCTTCGGCGAGCAGATTAGATATGGTCAGTAAACAAGGGGAAAATAGAGAGAACAATACAAAAGGCTAGAGTCCAAACAGAGATCTCTTGACAAAGCTCCAAAAGAGTCATTCTTGAAGCAGGAACACAGGTCGAAGGTCCATTGTTGAACGATGAAGAAGGACGTAGAGGAACAGAATCCTTTTGAGGACAATGGCCCCGATCAGGAAGAGTTAAATATCAATGGGGTAACCCGTAAATCCACTGGACTCTGGTGCAATATGGTACAAAAAAGAAAGGTCACAGTGGAAGATAATCTAACACAATATGTAGCAATATACACAAATGATCATTGTTACTAAATCATTTGACAACACCACCATTGGATCATACCATCAAATGGTCTTGATTTAATTGCATCAACAATTTGAGCAAATCAATTCATATTAAATACAGTGCTTGTAAATCTTAATGATATTAAGATTGGTGCAACCTGGGAAAAAGGGAAGGGGGGTGGGTTGTGATCAGTGCGTGATGTGACAGGGAGAGGTAGTGTACATGTGGACATCAACAGTCAATATTTACAACCTATCCAGCCAGACGACTGGCTTCTACATGTATGATGAATCATAACACAATAAAAGGATGCAGATAACCAATCTCTGTCATCCACGTTTGATAGAGAGAACAATTGTCAACGTTTCGACCCCTATGGGTGGCAGGGAACTTGGATCCTTGCGAACGGGGTCTTCATCAGGACTGGGACATAGTGATGGGGAGCACCAAACAACAGCGAGAAGGCTTCAAGCTGACGATAGGAAGAGTGGGCCTCACAGGCTCTCAGATTAGTGACAAGTGTACGTTGATTCAGGTGTAATTGAGCACAGGTTGATGAGTAACCTGTAGCTTGCGGTTGCTGGAGTGATTCCGATCTGACAGCTAACCAGATCGGAATCACTCCAGCTACAGGTTACTCATCAACCCCATCGCTATGTCCCAGTCCTGATGAAGACCCCGTTTGCAAGGATCCAAGTTCCCTGCCACCCATAGGGGTCGAAACGTTGACAATTGTTCTCTCTATCAAACGTGGATGACAGAGATTGGTTATCTGCATCCTTTTATTGTGTTATGATTCATCATACATGTAGAAGCCAGTCGTCTGGCTGGATAGGTTGTAAATATTGACTGTTGATGTAAACATGTACACTACCTTTCCCTGTCACATCACGCACTGATCACAACCCACCCCCCTTCCATTTTTCCCAGGTTGCACCAATCTTAATATCATTAAGATTTACAAGCACAGTATTTAATATGAATTGATTTGCTCAAATTGTTGATGCAATTAAATCAAGACCATTTGATGGTATGATCCAATGGTGGTGTTGTCAAATTATTTAGTAACAATGAACATTTGTGTATATTGCTACATATTGTGTTAGATTATCTTCCACTTTGACCTTTCTTTTTTGTACCCGATCAGGAAGAAGCAGGTGGTAAAGCTGGAGTCGCTGTCGGGAGGGAGAAGAATATATATTAAAAGGTGTTGCGGTGGGATAATACTCGCCTCTGTGTCTTTAATAAAAATTAAGACTTTCCTTCATAAATTACTAGGAAAATCTACATTTTATGTCAAGACCGGAGGCTCCTATTATGCTTGTTCAAAGCATATCAACAACCAAAGAAGCAGCAGTAATAACAGGTTTGCAATAAAACATTCGAAACACATCGTCATTGGACCAATCAGCCAATCTCAGAATGTCCTCCAATCTGGAGCCTGCCCAAAAGGCTTTGGAAGTCATGGCTCCCCTGATGGAATGGGCCCCAAAAACAGAAACATCAATACCGGCAAGGGACATAACCCATCGAACCCAACGGGCTAAAGTGGCAGAAGAAACAGGTTTATGAGGTTTACGGAAATAAATGAGAAGTTGGGAATGGGAGGACGTTCTGAGATCAAAGGTCCGTTGTTCGTACACCTTGAGACATTGTCCTACACAATTTAGGCTGAGAAGGAAAATAGGGATAAAAAACGGAATTCAAATTAGTTTTTGTACGCTTAATATGAAACATTACACCAGAAGGAGTAAATTGACAAGAAGAAACATCCATAGCTTTGATATCAGAAACACGTTTGATAGAAATTAAGCACAAAAGCATAGTAAGTTTGGCTGAGAGCATTTTTAAGAAAAGAACTGCATTAACTGGCCAATCAGAAAAAAGTTTGAGTACCAAATTCACGTCCCATAACTTAGAATACTTTGATAAAGGAGGTTTAGAGAACTTTACACCTCTTAGGAGACGACAAATTAGAGGGTGTTCACCAACTGGCTTGCCTTCAAAAGTATTGCGGTTAAGGGAAATCGCAGATCTGTACAGGTTAACCGTTCTGTAAGACTTACCTGAGCTGGCTTCAGAAGCCAGAAAATTGACAATGTAATTTAAAGGTGCTGAAAAGGGATCAATATGTTTTCCCAAACACCAGCTTGACCATAAAGCCCAAGCTGACTTGTAAGCTTTAGTTGTTCCTGGAGCCCAGGCTCTGCTAATGAAGAGAGAAGCTTCCTGCGAAATGAGGAGGTCAGAGTGGTTAGACCCGATATTTTCCAAGCGGACAGAATCAAAGAGGTGTCCAGAATGAGATTGTGCAGATGACCCAAGGGATCTAACAGAAGGTTGTCGCAAGAAGGAAGTAGAACCGGAAAATCCACAGCCATCTCTAACAGAGATGGGAACCAAATCTGCGACTGCCAGAAGGGGACCACTATTACCAGAGAGGCTAGTTGGCATCTGGTCTGGGCAAGAACCCTGTTGATCATGATAAAAGGAGGGAAGGCGCAACTGAGATGAGGAGACCAATCTTGGAGGAAAGCATCTGTCACCAAAGCCAAAGGATCCAGACGCCAACTGAAGAATTGTGGAAGTTGGGTATTGAGGTGAGAGGCAAAGAGGTCGATGTGCAAAGGGCCCCATTTTTGAAACAGAGATTGAAAGACAGATGGAAGAAGCTTCCAATCGCTGGAGTCTCGTAGATAACGAGAGTGCCAGTCTGCGATGGAGTTGAGATTGCCTGGTAGGTATTCTGCTCTGACCGAGATCTTGTTGAGAAGGCAAAATTCCCAGAGGCTCTTTGCTAACTCCGCAAGGGGTTTGGATTTGGTGCCACCTAGATGGTTTATGTAACAAACCGCAGAAACATTGTCCATGCGAAGGAGGATAGAACAACGAACTCTGTCCTTTGCAAGACTCTTGATTGCAAAGAAACCTGCCAGCATCTCTAAACAGTTTATGTGCAATTTCGACTCCTCGAGTGACCATGTACCTCCAGTCGAGATTGTACCACAACGGGTGCCCCAGCCCGTCAAACTTGCATCTGATTCTAATACAAGATCTGGGACTGAGGCGAAGATTGTTCTGCCGTTCCATACATCTAAATGGTCTATCCACCATTGGAGCTCTAGACGAGATTCCAGATCTAAAGAAATCAGGTCTGAATAAGCCAAGCCTTGACGGAAATGTCGTATTTTTAGGCGTTGAAGGGCTCGGTAGTGAAGAGGCCCTGGAAAGATTGCCTGAATGGAGGCGGACAACAGACCTACGATTCTTGCTAGTGACCTGAGGGAAATCAAGGCGTTTCGTAGCACTTGAGATATTTCGGATTTTATTGCTGAGACTTTTTACTGAGGTAGGTGAAGAGAAGCGGTGGAAGAATCTACGAGAAAACCTAAAAACTCGATTTGTTGAGAAGGAATGAGCATGGACTTTTCGGGATTTAAAAGGAAACCCAGTTCTGAAGGGAGTGAGCGAGTGATGTTCGAATGTGACAACAGAGACCTCAGATACGTCACAACTGGTTTCATTATCTTTGTAAAGCACCACGGTGCTGAAGACAGACCGAAGGGGAGGGAGCAAAACTGATAAGTTACTCCCAGCCATTGAAATTGGAGACATTTTCTGTGAGCGCGATGAATCGGAATAGTGAGATATGCGTCCTGTAAATCTATTCTGACCATCCAATCGTGTAAGCGAAGAGAGTCCCTGAGATGAATAATGGTTTCCATTTTGAAGTGGCGTTAAACCACAAATTGGTTAAACCACTTAAGATTTATGACAGAACGCATTTTCTTGTTTTTCTTGCGAACCAGAAAGATAGAACTGAGAAAACCTGAAGGATCTAGAGGGGCAATTTGAATCACTTGTTTTTGAAGAAGGGATTGAACTTCTATTGAAATGAGATTTGACATGTCGGTTGAGAAGACGAGGGGAGGAGGAAAAACTGTTTGGAAAGGTGGAGCGTAAAATTCTATAAGATAGCCTTGGATAGAGTTTAGAACCCAAGGATCTGCAGTCAGGGTTCGCCATTTTGGAAGGAACAGACTTAAAACGACCCCCTACGGGGGGAGGATCTAAGGGACTCACCTTGTTGGGAATTATTCCTGAAGTTCTTTTGTCCACGACCTCTGAAACCTCGACCTCTTGGAGGATAGAACCGGGGTTTGAAATCTTGATAGTTGGAGTTGGAATTAAAAGATCCTCTGGAGCCTTGGTTGTGGTATGAACGGCCGGCAAAGCGACTCCTGCCTCTACCAGCCCGTCCAAAAACCCGTTGAGAGAAAACTTTCTTTAAAGATTGTTGAGCTTTATCAATGGAGGCAAAGGTGGTTACGAACTTGCTTAAGTCCTTTACAAAAGAGTCACCAAACAAAAGTCCATCGGCCTTAATGCCAGTGTCAAGGGCAGCAAAGTTAGCCAACTTGGGATCCAGTTTTATAAGGAGACCTTTACGGCGTTCATGGATAATCGCAGAGTTGGCATTGCCTAGAAGACAAAAAGCTCTTTGAACCCATAAAGAAATGTCCTGTGGATCCAAGTCTGTGCCGTCCAAACGAGCAGATTCTACCATGTCAAAAATGCGAGCCAGGGGCCCTACAACATCCAATAACTTGTCCTGACAAGTAGACCAAGCCTTATCCACCCCTTTACGGGGATCCTTACCAAATTTGGAAAAGAAAGTTACCAAAGGTTGGTCGATAGCTGGCGTAACAGTAATATTGGAAGAAAGGGAAGGTTTAGCACATTCCGACTTGAGTTTGGACCTGGTGGATTTATCCAAAGGCAGACGTAGTCTAGCGGAGATATAGTTGCCGACATGAGAAGCAGGGAACCATTCCGTGGAATTAGGATGGCGAATAGAAGAAGGATCAAACATAGGGGAACCCTCCGAATCCAGAAGAGGTCTGGAGCAAAAAGAATCAGTTTTTTACTTCTTAGACGGAGGGGGAAAAGAAGGGTCATTGGCATCAAATAAGTCAAACACATCATCTGCGTCACCTAAATCATCATCTGTGTCCAAAATCTGAGAAATCACCAGTTTTTTAGGTGCCTCAGGATTTTTTAGCTTAGTTTTACATTTACCAGCAGTGTTGGACTTGGCCCTTTTTGCAGGGTCATCCCTAAACTTTTTGCCTTTCTCCTAGCCTTTTTTCTGACATGGTGTTGGTGGTTTTAGGACTCTGGGCACTTTAGCACTGCTGTTCAGTGTAAAGTGCGCGTGCTCTCTGTGTTACTTATGGTAAGATTGGTCTACACCGGTTTGGCCTATTTAATTTACCGGTCAGTCCCTTGTAAAGTGGTATCTCATATACCCAGGGCTGGTGAATTAAATGCTACTGGTGGGCTTGCAGCGCTGATTGCGCCCCCCACCAAAGTAGCCTTTCAAACCTATCTCAGGCCTCTGCCATTGCAGGGCCTGTGCGCGCAGTGTTACTGCAGCTGTGACGTGGCACCTAAAGTGTGTGCCATGTCTGTGACCCCCCTTTTACTACATGTCAGTCACCCCTAAGGTAGGCCCTAGCTAGCCCTATGGGCAGGGTGCATTGTAGGTGAAAGGTAGGACATGTACCTTAAGTGTGTGACATGTCCTGGTAGTGACAAACAGACATTTTGGTTTCTCACTACTGTGAGGCTGCCCTCCCATAGTAACGCATTGGGGATTCCCTGATAAGTGTTTCAGTGGTAATTCCTGATATGAGAGGGGCAGCATGGTCAAGTTTGGTATATTTGGAATAGTGATAATAAATGCTATGCAATGGTGTGCGCAGATTTATTATAACTATTTTAGAAATGCCACTTTTAGAAGTTGGCATTTCTGTGTGCTATGTGTCTGCCTGCCTGATGTGGATTGCATGTCTGGCTTTGGAGTGACAGGGGCTGGTGAGGTGTGTGTGGCTCCAGGAGGGGCAGGGTGAGTCAGCGCTAGGCTGAATAGGGCATCTGCATTTGGAGTAGTGGGAGGAGTAGCCCCCTGACCCTGAATAGGATTGTGCCTGCCCTAGTGAATGCTGGCTCCACCCCCCTGTGGTGTGTCTGATGACGAGCCCCCTCCTGACAAAGGGGAAGAGGAGCCTAGTAAACAAAGTGCTCCAATTCCCCCCTGAACCAGTTTTGGCTGGTTCCCCCAAGCCCTGTGCCAGGGCAGACAAAGCCAAGATGTAATATAAATATAGGGGTTGTGACCCCATGAACGTGTTGTGTTGTTCCTGTGCTTGGGGGGCTTGCTGCTGCTGGGCCTCAGGAGGAACCGCCACGAGGGACTGCCTCCCTGCTGGAGGGCCCTGTGTGCTGGCCTGCCTGGGCCCAGCTTTGCCCCCTTAAACCTTTAACTTAAGGACTTCCAAGGACCTAGCGCCTGGTGGAGCGCTTCTATTTTATTTGCAGCACTGGGCTGCGACCTGGGGATTCCCCTACCTTGTGTGGGTAGCCTGCAGCGTGCTGCTGCCAAGATTGCTGGAGGGAACCCCGGCGTAGGGATTCCCCCGAGTTCCTTTGGAGAGCGGGTGCCCACCCCGCATTGGTGCGTCTCGAGTGGGTGCCCACCGCGCAATTGCTTTTATTTACAGCGGGAGCGCACCCCGCTGGTCGTGTGCTCCTGAGCGGGAGCCCACCCCGCATTGATGCTGGATTAAGAAGCGGGTGCCCACCCCACATTAGTGCTCATTTTTGAAGCCGGTGCCTACCCCGCATTGCCGCCGAGTGAAGGTGCCGTCGGGCCGCTGCCAGCGCGACCCGGAAGACAGGCGAGCTGCCTGGTTGTGGGCGGGGCCAGTAAAGAGAAGTGCCGGCCGGAAGAAGCGCAACGCGCAGCCCGGCTCGACGGATATCCCGCTCCGTGTTGCAGGATCCCGGTGCCTGTCCCCAGACTGAAGTAGTCCAGAGGAGCCCCGGTGAAGGGGGGGCTCCACAAGGCCTTACGGGTGCTAGAAGTTACACCAGAGGAGACCAGAGGAGCTCCCAAGCAGACCCGGTGAGTGGGGCTTCCAGCTGTGCATCGTTGGTGCCGGTCGAGGGCACTAGAAGGAGTCCCAGAGAGGGGCTCCCTGAGGCACATTGTCGGTGCCTAAGCGGTCCCGCAGGAGAGCGGGCCGCTCCAACGTGGGGCACATTGTTTTCAGGGCCCCAGTGGGGTCCAGAGGGCACAGAAGTGCCAGTGCCTCTTTTGTTTTTCAAGTTGCGACACCGTAGCGGGCAACTACAACGTGGGGGCCATTTGTGAAGAGTCCCAGTGGGGGACTCGAGGCCAGTGAGTGCCAGTGCTATTATTTCTTTAGGGGCATTTTGTTTTTCACAATAAGAAAGGAGTGAGATACACTCATGCCCTGCCCCAGCGCATTGCGCGTCCATAGATGTTGCTGCATTGGCAGCCAAGCCCTGACATTTTGGACATAGGGCATTTGAGCACCAGAGAGAAGGCCAGTTGGCCAGGGGGTCAGTGGTAGGTTGGTAGGGCGCCAGGCCCTAATGTGATTTATGTGGTGCCTATGGCAAATGTGATTTATGCACCATGATTTATGCCTCTGATGTTTATGCTTAGGAGGTTGGTGCATACTGTGTTTTATGCCTAATGTGATTTATGCGTAATGTGATTTATGCATCCTGTGTTTTATGTTGCAGGATATAATGCTGAGTACAGTATTTTGCCAGTAATTACTGGTTGTGTTCTACATTTACTATTTGTGCTTTGTGATGGTTCTGACAGTGGCCCAATTGGCCCTGTCATGTGTATATAATCCCCTGTAAATATAGCCTAGTGCCAGTTGGCACAGTGTATATTGTGTGATTACTATTCTAATGTGTTTTGGATAATACAAAGGCTATTTTTATATATAACATTGTGTGGAGTTTTTTTTGTGGTGTGCCTAGTGTGTTGCTGCTGTGTGTGTGTTGTGCAAACGCTTTACATATTGCCTCTGGGATAAGCCGGACTGCTCGTGCCAAGCTGCCAAGGGGGTGAGCAGGGGTTATCTTCAGCGTGTAACTCCCTTGCCCCGACTAGAGTGGTGGTTTCTGCCTGGCTTTGGCGCTAGCTCTAGCCAACCAGAAATCCCATTTCTAACAAGCAGAAATGGAAATCCCCTCCTTAGGAGGCCTGAGAGGCACATTGTCCTCAACCTTATGCGAGGAAACCTCACTTAACATTCGCGACGCATCATTGTCTGAAACATTTTGTTTAGTGCTGGAAGGTACCAATTTTCACTTTCTGCTTTCCCCCGCAGAATGGGCCAAAGCTTTGGACATCAAAGATAACACAGAATTTTCCATATTTTTTAAAAAACTTTTCATAGAAGCCTCAACTGCATGTTCTACTGAAGAATTAATAAAAACATTCAAATTATTTTTAAATGCCTCTCCTTCATTCTGCATGTCGGAACCCGGAGAACTAACGATCTCCATAGCAGAAAAAATTGCAGTCAGGCAAAAGACAAGGTAATGAAGAGTTAACAGAAACTCTTGAGTTTGGTCCCACCCCTG
This sequence comes from Calotriton arnoldi, assembly GCA_963921515.1. Lineage (NCBI taxonomy): Eukaryota > Metazoa > Chordata > Amphibia > Caudata > Salamandridae > Calotriton > Calotriton arnoldi. The sequence goes on from CAWUFW010012745.1 coordinate 377,740, forward strand.
GGCGTGAGAGCAACGTTAGAAGCAACGTTAGAAACCTGGACGAAGGGAAACCACACCCAGAGGGGCAGGTCGCGAACTGGAGAGCGAAAGGGAACGAAGGCGTGGTGTACAATAACAGGACTGAGGACCGTCCGGGATATGTCGACAACACCGCAGCTGAGGTGAGGAACGGTTTAAAATGGCCACCTCATGTCGTGTTGAGGGAAACAGTCAACGCGCGCGAGCGGCAGGGAAAGAGCACTAGGCGCGGGCGGCAGAAGAGGAGCGCTAAGCGCGAACGGAGAAGGCACTGCAACCTAAATACAATATAAAATTATCAGCAAACATGAATAAACAAATATGGCAAACTAAGAAGAAAAAATAAGGAGCACATGTACTTATCTTGACTGCGAGCAGCAAGAAAAGAGGTCTGTTCGCAGTCAGAATAAGCGTTATACATGGGACTGTCTACTCATTGGTTCTTGTTCTGTATTCCATGTTCCCCCATTGGTCAACCTGTTGCTTGGCCTTCTGTGAGGTGTAGTTTTTATTGTTTATCTTGGCTGCTATTGAATTAAAGCAAGATTAGAAAGCATAATATAAGCCTCCGGTCTTGACATAAAATTGTAATATGTATTATTTTCTTTCAGACTGTTATGAAACAAATATTTGTACAGGTGAGACCACCACTATCAATCCCGTGTTCTGTACAGTCGTGGATCTAACACACTATTCATAGTAGTCACTGACTGAACTTTTTGTCTTATTCCCACAGCATTACTCATTTATAAGAGAAGAATAACCAGGTATGAAAAGAACACCCCTTCTTCCTTTTGCTTAAAAAATGTTTAATTTTACTATAAAATTACCGCCTTGAATATTTTTACATCTATCCTAACAGCGTCCCTCATCAAGTCTTATTATTGCCCTGAGGAAGACTTTGATCAATCATAGTTTTGCTTCTGAGGCCAAAACGCATCTGCACGTTTATTCATAAGGAGCAACATCACAATGAATGAGTTTTGATTTACCAGCACTGACCTTTAGAGTCAACAGGCTTCTCTGATTTAAAGGACATTGGCCAGCATATGGGAATACATGAACTGTAACCTTTAAGCTCAGATATTTAAAGGTACCTCAAAACAAGTTTACAGAACACGCTTTTTCGCGTATTTCACTTACTTTTATGAAATTGTATACATGTTTTTGTAAACTCATACATGTCATTAACTATTTGTGATTATTGAAGGTGCAAATATTGTACTTAGGAACCTAACCATTATTTGGGAAGTTATGCACAGGAACACACTAAATAAACTGTGTTTGCATAAATCAAATTGTTACAATTTATGGTCTCTGGGGATCTTTCTCTTCTTTACCAGGCGGCACTGAATGTTCTGGTGAGATTCTCCTGAACTAGAGGTTCACCTGTAATTGACATTCTCAAGTGTTTGAAAGCTTGCAGGGCTCTTGTCAGAGGAGAGTATCATGTTGCGCTGTTCCAATTCAAACTGTGTGTAAAAACAGCATGCACGATTTTAACCCAGAAACTAGTTCAAGCTCTCCAAGGACTTAACTTTCAATGGACGATCCAAAGTAGGGTCTCTGATGTACAGACGTGTGTAGAAGCATACAAGATCAGGTGTCTTTTTGCCTGTCACTATCGGCACCCAGAGTCAACTGTCTTACTTGGCTGGTCAGTGGTCCACATTCAGAGAAAACAGCAAAGGTGACCAGTTTAATTTGCCACTAGCCCAACACCACTATCCCAAAGTGACACAGGTGGTAGATATTTTCTGTGTGTGTGGAGTGAGCCCGTAGTAGCCCCCCCCCAACCCCCAACTTCCCCCCTCACAACTACCCCCCCAGGCACAGTGCGTAAATTCAACTTAAATTCTTCAATTAAAATCATACAATTATCATTGTGGTTATCAGGAATATTCCTGAGATTACGATTACTAATCAATTGATTTACTTGCATTTTATTATTCGTGTGGCTTGGATAGATGGAAGCATTTACTATAAAAAAAAACTTGAGGCAGAAATGAAATTCAGCAAAATTCTTCTTCAAACACAAGAAAATTCGCTGTACTCATGTGCAGGTGAAAAACTGATAATTAGACTAAAAGCCACATATTAGCACGACCATACTTTACACACCCAAGAGGAAGACAGACAAAGCAAGATCAGCAATTTGAGAAGGCGTGCAAGATAATATTTTCAAAAGCGTTCATAACTTTATGGTCAAAGACCCCAACAAGCTGATTACACAGCTCAAGTGAAGTTGCCACGTCAACTTTGCTCTTACATCCCACAATCCTGAACAAACCTAAACACACCGACACTACTAAACTAAGACAGGTGTTTTGGCTTTATTTAGAGGTATTCCTTGCTAAACCATCTAAGGCTATTTTAATTCAGATCTCTATTCTGGACTTCGTGAATAGGGGGTTAGGACATCCAGTAAGCTCAGCAGAAAACATGACTGGGTACCTAGACTCAAGCCAGACTTGTAAAGGGCCGAGACCTTTGTACGTGCAGCCTTAGGACTGCCTTACAAATAGGTTTCCCTGAAGAAGTACTGCGACATCTTATTCCCCAATTACAAGTTGGCCGGAATCGGGTGAGGCCTTTACTGCACTGGGGAAATAAGAGCTAACCCAGGTTGCAGTATTTACCAGGTAAGGTAAATACCTCTGACCAAAATTTAACCACCACTCATAATCAGAGCCCAAGTCTGTCTTTGCAGAACAGGCCGGCATGAAGCCTAATTTTGATCATCACTTGTGCTGGGTAAGATTTGCTTTACGAAAAGGAAGTATGCCACCCATTGGAGCATAGAGGGCAAAAGGGTTTACCTAAAACAGAAGCGCTGTAGATATATAAATGTGTCACAGGGCACTGTAAATATACAACTACTATACATGCCCATTGCTTTTCTCCAGACAGATTAGAACACTCCCGATTGTTTCATGATAAATTATCTCTATGAAATCGGTTTGCTGTGTTCCCAAGTTTTGCAGTTTTTTTGGATTTAGGATATCTATCTTGGCGTCACAAACAGTTGGGGCCTCATAATCAGCTCCCACTTGCACGCATTAGGCCTTAAAATTAAAGGGGTGCAGTGACGTATGCCACTGTTTGACATAGCTAAAATAAAGTTCAAATCGGAGATGTAAGTTTGAAGGAAGCATTTCCTCCATTTAGGTCTACAAGGGCCAGACACTTCAAATTCAATGTTTAAAATGCAGGCTTTAATAGCCTGAGAACAAAATGTGCCATTTTGAACTGAACCCCATTTTCCTAACTTTTGTTTAATAGTACAATTGAGATTCACAGCCTCTTGGTGTATACATACACATATGAATAACAAAGAAATAAGGTAAGCATTGGATTATGATCATCTGCACTTCCTTCATATGATTAAGTAGCCATACCTGTTGCCTGAAATTAAACTATATTAAGTATAAAAGCTCACCCCTTTTCACTGCTAGAACCCCGACGGCTGGTACCCAATTGTTTCACTGCACAGCACATTCCAAGGTCTAGAGTAGAGAACTGCTTGACTCCAAAGGAGTGCAGTCCAAGGGCGTCATGAACCTCTGCTTTAGCAGCTACAGCATGGTGGGGTTCTTTATGGGCCTCTTTCGTCTGCAACTTGGCAGAAGAATTATACAGGAACAATGGTCTCCCACAACATAAATGAATGGTAGTAATCGACACAGTGATATAATAAAGACTATGTTGTAGAAATCCCAATAAGAATATAATTATTTTTATTTACATCATGAATAAAGAAGGAAACATAGAAAGTAGAACAGTATTCAGGAGCAGCGATTTGAAGAGCTCAGGCATAGTCATGTGCAGCCGTAATAAAATCAACAGTAAGGCTACAAGCATATGGAGAGCGCCATTGCACAACGTACAGTAGTTTTATAAACAGTACAGTGTCAAGGAGCTAAGGTCGATGGCTTTTCGATCCCTAACACAATAATAGGATCATCAGCAGGACTAGAGAAATATGGCCTCAGAAGGATGCCTAGTTGGAGCATACAATGAGAGCAATCAGTGTTATGAGGAGATGACAAAGAAAACCGTATGGGTCCAAAAATTGGTTGGAGCCAAGAGGGTCGCAGTAAGTCCAATTGCTAGAGCAAAGTGGATATTTGGCCCGACACCTGGGGATTAATGGGTAGCGCAGTGTGTGTCCAAGGTCAATTACCAAAGGCAACCTGTTAATGCTGTGGATTCCTCCACGTGAATGCTTCAAGCAAGGAGAGAAAAAACGAACCTGCCAAGAATAGGACAGGATACCGCATTCGGCGGGAAGGTACATTGACCAGGGCCAAGGGCTGTCGGAGCTCACAGGTGAGGGTGGACTCACAGGAGTGAAATGCAACCTTACTGTTGATTGTATTAGGGCCACACAGGACTATACCTGAGCTCTTCGAATCGCTCTTCTTGATTACTGTCCCACTTTCTACGTTTCCTTTTTTATTCATCATGTAAATAAAAATAATTATATTCCTATTGGGATTTCCACAACACAGTCTTTATATTATCACTGTGTCGATTACTACCATTCATTTATGTTGTAGGGGACCATTGTTCCTGTATAATTAACTGTACCCCAGGTCCCTCTCAGATTACTTTGGTTCCCTTCTTTTCTGCAATATACTTGGCAGAAGAAAGCAAATACTTTATGCTACAAGGAAGAAAGAAAGATGGGTTAGTAGAAAAGCAAAAGAAAGATGGACTAGTGGTTGCATGAGTGGGTGAAAGAATGGATGAGTAGGTGAAAGGATGGGCGAGTAAAATATGGATGGATGAGTAAAAAGATGGGTGGGTGAAAGAATGGATGGGTGACAGGATAGGTGGGTGAAAGGACGAGAAGGTGAAAGGATGGTAGATTTGTGGGTGAGGGGATGACTAGATGGGTGGATAAAAGTGTGGCAGAGTGAATGGAAATCCGAGAGAATGGAGGGATGGATGGGTAGGTGAAAGGAAGGCAGAGTAGACGGAAATCTGAGAGGCTTGATGAATAGATTGGTGGGTAGAAGAACGGCACAGTAAATTGTAATCTGAGAAGATTAATGGATGGAAAGACAGATGGGTAGGGGAAAGAATGGCAGAGTAAATGGAAGCCTAAGAAGATGGCTGGGTGGGTGGAGTGGATGAAAGGATAGCAGAGTAAATGGAAATGAGTGGATGGACGGGTGGGTCAAAGGATGACTGAGTAAATGGAAATCTAAGATGGAGGAAGGGTGGCTTAGTAAATGGAAATCTGAGAGGATAGATGGATAAAGGATCAATTGATAGCTCAAGGACTTCATTGATGGATGTGGAAGTCAAATGATGAATGTGTGGGTGGATGCAAGTATGCATGCATAGATGAAGGATGTGCGATAGATGGAATGGACGATTAATGGAATGGTGTAAGATTGAATGATGGATAAAAGAATGAATGGATGGCAGAATGTAAAGGTGAAATGGTGGATATTAGTGGATGGGTAAAAGGATGAATAGATAAATGCTAGGATGGAAGAGACAAGAGAGATCCTATACAGAGACACAGGTTCACTTGCCTTATGTGCTTTGGATTATCAGAACTTTGGTTCAAAGAGGGGTATTTTAAATTTCCTTGGTGCAGTCTGATGGAAGGACATTCCCAAACTTTGGCCACATCTTTTTTCAAAAAGGACCATAATCCTTGCCGCCTTTTGTTAGAGGAAACCTCCAGTCCCAGCGAAGCTCTTCACTGCTTTGAGAGGAATACCAGAGTCCCAGAGGCATGTTTTTTTTAAAAACATTTTCTTTGATCTTTTGTCAGCAGGAGTGGGTTACCTTGAGTCGACCTTTGGAAGTACTGGAGAAGACAATGGGGCAGGGGAAAGGTAGGTCCTGCCAGCTTAGTTGGCTGTGGTACAGATGACCCTGGCATAGGTTGGCAGTAAACCACCTTTCTATAGCTGGAAGTCTCTGACAAATATTAGGGAGTGTGTGGGAACATTAGTTTGGCAGCAATACATAAGAAATCAACCACAGAAGGCAACTGCATTTTTTAAAATACTGCAGGAACATGTGGTCAGAGAGCTGCCTGAAACAGACGACTTGCTTGCTGCTTGCTGGAAGAATTTCCTTCTGCTCTTAGACGACCATAGACCGCACAATTGTTTCCAGCTTGAATCTCAGAGACTGGAAAGCTGAATAAAAGGCTAATAATCTTTTTTTACCGACAAGGACAAAGGGGTGTCAAGGTCCAACCACACGGCCTTAAAGCCCTGTAATCTGCACTCCTGGAGTGTACAGAAGGTCCCAGTGACAGAGAAAGTTGCGAAACCAGTGGACTAGCTGCAACTGGACATTTCAAATGCCTTACAGACCCACCAATGGAAACCGTAAAGTGGTGTCCAGAAAACCAGTTGCCAATGCATCAATATCTTTTCATAAAGGCCTAAGTCTAAGAATAACATCTACTTCTCCTGAGAGGTTTCTTCCATGTACCAATTTATTAAATAGGAGCCGACTGAGGTCTGTGGGAGCTCTGTCACAGCTGACATCAACACTCCCACTCTGCCAGGTAGGTTATTTCAATTTCCTATGGTTTACAAAAAGATAGAACACTTTAAATAAGTAGCAAAGGAAATAGAATTTATCCTCAGCTGTGAAGGAGGGATATCTGGGGATTTGTCCAAGTCACAAAGACTACATATCAAGAGACAGTCACCAAGTCTCAAAGTCTCTAGCCATACCATTCCATCAATGCACACATCTGGACTCATCTTCCTGTGGCTTCACCATTCATTTAAGTCCTTCACAGAGGAGTACAATTTCTGGCATCACCGCAAGGTGAGATTATCAAAAGACTCAGATTGCTGACATGTAGAAGTCAAATGTTCCAATGCAGAGTGCTGCATTACACAGTCAGTCTAAATGTTTTATGAAAAAGTGCATTTCACACCTGTTTAGAATAAGAAATCTTTATTAAAAATGATATACAGTGGCTGCCATCTTCCAAACGGGGATATCAAGTCACTTAAAAACAGTGTAGAGTGCCATTTACAAATTTAACATATGCTATATCAACTGCTTGGACATAAACACATTCACAGTTCAGGTCTGGGTTTTCAATTAATTTCCAAATGAAATAAATAAAAGGTTAAAGTAGAATGTTCTGCAAGCACTGGAACGGTGTGTCAATATTCTGAATTTTCAGATGCTTTCTTACATAACAGGGACAATTGATTCTGGGAAGAAAGAAAAAAGTGATATTTAGTTAGGCAATTTGTTTCGCCAGTTGTGATACACATTTCACCGTAGAAGAAACATCACTCTCTGCACAAATTCTTGAAGTCAATCACACCGTCAGTGGCTGTGACCAATAGAACATTTAGGTGCATTTCAAAGATCACAGAGCCAATATGTTCATCACAGTACTAGAAATGTTAGATGTCTGAGCCATACAGTCCTTGCGATAAGACAATCAGTCCCTAATCTATGTATTTGTCAGCTCATTTCCTACTCATTCAGGATCCAATTCTACATGGTCATTGCTAAGAGTTCAGACTCCAAAAACTCAATGTTTTAGTGGCCTTTCGAATTTACAGCAGTAGCTCGGGCAATACAATTCAACTAGATCATGCATGTTGTTCTCTTTTACAAACAAAAAACTGCCAGTCTGCAAGCCTAAGGGGTAGCTGCAGTATGAACAAACGAATTAAATGATGAAATGTGATCAAAAAGTCAATAGGGACATCGCAGAAGATAGGCTACCACAGTGTGTCTGTTGTCTGACCAAAGTGACGGCTGGCAAATGTGAACTACCAGATGATAGATGGAAAATCTCATCAGGCTCAGCACACATTTGCACTTTACCAATATCCCTTCCCAGAGTGCTTAAATTGGCAGTTACTAAGTATGTTTTTTTTTCTTCAGGGAGAGTAATAGCACTTCTCAGCAAAGTTGCAATACTTATAATGGGACAGTACTGTAATTTCACAGAAGTAAACAGGTCTTCAGGGAAAGCGAGTGCCTGCACTTTATTTCCATTTCAAGCACTTCATACATGCCTATGAATGGGCACACATCTAGGCTCCCAGAGTTGTGAGGTCCCGAGGATCACCTACCAGTCTCCAAGTGAAGCCTTATTTTCGAGGATACTTATTTTGCACCGGTGTGCTGGCCCTCTAAAGCCTTGAATCTTGGGAGTAAACTGGTCAAAAAGTCAAGGCCACCTTAAAAGGTGTGGTGTGTAGGTGCAAAAGGGGTACAAAGTAACAGGACTATTACATTAGCAAAGAAGGAATATTCAGACAGGTTTATTACTTGGTAAAAAGTAATATCTCTGCAGCATCTTAGATGCATCAACAAATATGAACAATTATATGTTTTTGCTCTTCTGGTCGCAACCACAGTTAACAAATCAAACAGACCGTGATCCTCGTCATAGCAGACAATAAGCCAATGTTGCCCTGTGACGATTCAGGACCATAATTAATTCTGGAACTCTTCAGATTGCTGAAAAGAATTTGATATGCTGAGCCATCTAGATGCCCTTGAGATACCTTGCAGAAAAATGGAGGTTACACCTGCCCCAGGGTCGCACACCATCCATGGTCAGTCAAATCATTTACTTAATGGTCAGATTTTTGCAAAGCCCATCGCACAGTATACACTGCAGTGGTATCAAAGCTGGCATTGTAGGTCAGTTTTTATAACTCAGTCCCAAATATTCAGTCTCAGAGATTTACAAGTCCAGATATTCTAGAGGCACCAACTTGAAGTCCAATGGTCGTTGTACAAAATTCCAAATCTAATCCCAGGAGAATACTTGGCTACCGAGGAAGGCCTATTTGGCAGAATAAAGTTTAAAGCCGGGATCCTTTAAACTGCAATAGGTTTGGTAGTAACATCAGAGCTTCCTATGGAATCAAAGCTCCGGTATTCTTGAGCTTCATACAAAAATCTCAGGATCAAGAGTTACGCCTGGCACCAGGCCCATCATTCCCTCCAGGGATCTGGGCTATTTGCAGAGGAAAGGGACAGGGTGGACTGGTGCAAATGGGATGAATGCCCACGAGATTCTCCATTGGACTCTGTGGACTTTTCACCTAGTTCTGGATTCAAACTCCTGCCTGGGCTAAACATGATCATATGGACTCCAAAGTGTGCCTCAAACACACTTTTTTTTTTTAACCACTGAACCAGAAGAGGCTGGTGATGGACTCATGCGCATCACACCAGGAAGAGGGTAGTAGCTGTCCAGCATGGGCTACGGTAGAAGTCCTTTCATTAAGCGCTCAAGCAAAGTGCTGCAGTGGCCCATGCTCAGCAGTGGCTCACCTTTACTTGCTGGGTAGGTTTGGGGGCAGTCTTGCTGTTTCCACACCAAGCCTCATTCATTATTGTAACCCAATCATTGTTTATACAAGCAAGTCAAAATTAGACCACACAGTTTTTTGGCTGGAAAAACTGTCGCAAGTTTATTGATCTTATTGACACACTGGTAGGGTTAACGCACTTGTGATCTAAGTGTTTACTGCAGTGTTAAAATCGAAACGCTGACACCCTAGCATGAACACCAAGCCAGAGCAACCGGGAAAACAATACTTTCCATAGTACATCAACATCAGTCTCGAGTTGCTGCACCCTTGAGACACGGAGTGATTAAAAGCAAACCCCCAGTTGTCAGGATACCAACTGTCCTTTAATGGTTAAAGCGGTCACCCTCGCTTTCTTCTCAGGGCCCCCTATGGCCTGGGGACCTCAAGTTTGTGGCCCCATCTCCATTTTTTGAAGCGTTTTGTGCTTCTTGCGCTAGATCGCCCTGTATCGCTGCTTGCAACTCTGAAAAACAGAAACATTACATATTAGCTTATTGCCATCAAAGATGGGCGGGCGGTTTTCACTGCGGCCATGCAAGAGGAAAGAGGGCAAACAGCAGCTGTGAGCCCTCTTAAATAGCCCTCATCCCAAAGCTCGGTGAGCCACCCGGTGTGACTAGTGCACTGTTCCTGTGGGCAGCAGTTCCTGCTCCGGCTGGTGGTTTAAATGCCTTAAGACAGCAAGAGTAGCCCATGCAGGTAACATGGAGCTCAGCAGGGCTTCACATATTCCTATAGCACTGGTGAGACCCAAAGTATTCAGCTCCAAACATACACAAACTCGAGAGGTAAGATCCACTCAGGTCTGGCCGTAATCTAGCTCCACCATGAGCCACAGGTCAGCTCAAGTTAGATAAGACCCGCTGGGAAGCAACCCACAGCAAATCAGTTTGGCTGTATTGTCTAATACTGAAATCTCAGCAAATACGATGAAATCTCCATTTGGGACTCTAGAAAAAAGGTGGGCCTGGTTTGGGGCTACTGGCCAATTCCAGGTTGTCTTGCTCAAAACATGCACTAAGTTTGCCCTGGGAATGGGTGCTGCACACAAGTTCCTATCAATGAGAGACTCTGCGGTTGAGATGCATCACAACCAGGCAGACAACAGAGACGGAGAAACAGATTCAGTATGGACTAACCCCAACTATTCCTCTGGTAGTATCCATCTTCCATTTTTACTATACATTTACACAAAGATGTTAGCTATTCACAATCATTTTGCTGCAAAAAGGGATCCCCAATAACAAAGGTTACTGGACTTAACTTTTTCCCCCCCAAGAGACCAGTAGGTATCCTCTTTGGGTACACCTACACTGCTCTCCAAAATCTATTTATAGGATACCACCAGCCATGAACTGTAGCAGGGGTGTGGAATGGAGCTACAACCAGGAAACCAGGGGTGGCGGACAGCGCTTTAGGGTCCCAAGAGGAACTATAAAGGGACAAAGAAAAAACTCCTCCCCAGATATTAGCAGCTGCTGAATTTTGTCCTTGCAATTATTACTTAGAAATTTGAAAAGGGTGGATGGCTGATTTATTCTCCTTGGATACGATGGTACTAACTGGAACATGAAAGAAGAGTCTCAGGAGCAAAACTGCGCCTTGTCTTATGGAACTTGTGGTGAATTGACATTACTGCCTCCGGGCAGGTGTGGTAGAAAAAGATGCATTTTATTACAAGACACAGAGGCTCCTATTATGCAGTCTTTTCTTGCTTCAATTTTAACAGAAGCCAAGCAAGAGCTACGTTTCCCCAGAAAAACAAAGAAACCAACTACAGTATGACATCACAATGAGAACACCAATCGGATGTTGAGTAACCCAATAATTATGTTGACTGTGAACAAGTCCTCGTTTCTTGCTGCTCGCAGTCAAGATAAGTACTTTATATCCCTTTCTAAATAGAACGTTTTTATATTGATATTCTTTATTGTGGTGGTCTATGTATTTTAACTGTTTCGCTTTATATTTTCTGCTGTGTTGCATGCGTGTCATGTGCTCACTCTAGGCTTTTCATTCACTCTCGCTTCCTGTAACAGTCATTCTTACCGTTAGGGAGGTCCCCCTGTGAGCTGCTTACTGAACAAGACTGTCTCGCTTTCTTCAACCTCCTTCGCTCTCCTCAGTTAATCGGCCCTTTCCTCCAATATTTCGACCGGGACTGCCTCACGGACCCTTTCCTCTTTCGGGTCCGCCTCCTGGTGTGGCATTCCTGCTTCTTCTCTGCTACTCACTTGGTGAGTTGGCCTTTGGCAACTACCCTTCATTTGTATGCACGCCCCCCTGCTCTGGTTCCTCATTTAACCCCTTATTGTCTGTTTTTTCTCCTTTACAGGATTGTTTTAATTAATAATTTTTTTTACCATGTCTGAAGAGGTGGATAACCAGCAATTTAAAGCAGTGGCGGCTGGTGCATAGGGGCGTTGCCCCATTAGACTCGGGACGAGGATCGGGGAGGAGACAAGAGACACCACACGCAATGGAGCAGCCTCAAATGAAGTGCTCACTGCCCCGTGTCGGACTCAAACACAAATCAAAAATTCTGTTTTGTGTTTTGTTTTTTCCTAGGAAGGGACGAGGTCACAGGTCAGAGACACCCCCTGCGCATGTGCTGGCCGGGGCGAGGACTATTGCTCGCCCTCGAAGCACATGCGAGAGGAGTGATGTCATCCTGAAGGGAGTGGCCAGAGAATGCGGAAAATGGCTGGTTTCAAATGGGGCGCCCACGCGACTTCAGCAGCGCGCCACTGAAATGAATGGCAAGGGGCAGGGCAGTGGGTGGCAACAACCGGAGCACTCCCTTGCCTTCGCGCTAGTCCCAGACCTCCTGATTGGACAGTGGGAGGTGAGGGAGTGGGCTGCGGATTGCGGAAGAGCCCGCCGACCGCCACGCAGCTTTGACTCCGGCACTGAATTTACCAAAAACTACAAAAATCCAGCGTGGAAAATGGCTTGCTGGGATTAGGATTACAGCTTGCGTCGAGGTGACCAATCATGGACGAAGCTCGGGTAATCGGAATCCTAAAGTAAAACTGATCCCCATTGCGGTGCCCGAACATAACCGTGACCCACCGCATTCTAACAGACAGTGCCAAGCCACTCCACTGCATAAATGAACAATTGCCGGAGTGAAAGAAAAGCGGCACGTAAAATATGAAAAGACGTGCATGCAGCCTGAATCTGTGTGGATTAAGGAGCAGTGAAAGGAGCGGCAGGACTGATGATCGGCACGCAGCAGGTGCGCTGCACTCCATGTGCTGCTGGCTGTGCACAGTGCATTGTTCAGGACGGACACCGGCCGCAGTCACAGCAGAGCACTGCAGAAGACTACCGACAGGCTGGGGTGCGAGTCGTGCGACAACAGGTAAGTGCAATTCTATTTTGGTGTCCGACAGGTGGAGCCCATCTAATTTGTGTTTCACTCCTTCCTTCAAAACATTTTCAGGGGGAGAACACTCCCGAGCCCCCGAGCCCCCCCCTCCCACCACCGGGCAACCCGGACCTCCACGCCCCGGCACCTTCAAATGTCACCAGCCGCCGCTGATTTAAAGACAACTTTAAGTCTTTCAGCAAAGACTCCATACAACAGGCTGTTTCAGTCTCTATTTTGGATGTTTCTAAATCTTTAGAGGCATCTTTTTCTAAAATGCTTGCTTCTTGGAAGGAAGTTTCCTCTGGTAAAAGTAGGAAAGGTGCAGCGACCTCTAAAGGAATCTCAATAAAAATTGGTCCTCCCACCCAAGAGGTTTCAAAATCAGGGCCTCCCTCCTCCCCACTTGTTGTGTCCCATCTAAGAGACACTGATGAGGATGATGATGTCTTAGATGACACAGATGATATTAGAGGATCTGCTGATCCTTATTTTATGGGCCTCCGGAGAAAAGGTGTAAAATTTCTCCTATTGTCGGTGGTGCATCTCACCCTGTGTCTCAAGAGTTGGTGGATCACCTCGGTGAACCTATGTTTAACCCCTCATTTATTCACCACCCTAATTCAACAGAATGGTTTCCTGCCGACCATGTGGCAGAGGATGTTTCCTTTTATTTGCGTAATGCCCTAGATAAGTCTACCAGAAACAAACTTAAATCCAAAATCTTAAATAGCTGCTGAATTTTGTCCTTGCAATTATTACTTAGAAATTTGAAAAGTGTGGATGGCTGATTTATTCTCCTTTGAGACGATGGTAGTAAATGGAACATGAAAGAAGAGTCTCCGGAGCAAAACTGCACCTTGTTTTATAGAACTTGTGGTAAATTGACATTACTGCCTTCGGCAGGTGTAGTGGAAAAAGATGAATTAAATTCTGTCATTTTGTGCCTGTGTACTCAACATGAGACTAGCAGTCTCCATCCTGATTTCTATGAGTAAATCCATCACTTGTACGTGCTCTTATCCTTCAGAAATAAATGTAACTTTAAAGGAGAGGGATGGCGGTGCATGGACAGATGTGGATGATACGTGCGTATTTAGTCCTGGAGAGATGGAGGCAAAATACTCCGTATTTAACTACTCTGCAGAAAAATACACTTTTGAAGTCGAGAAAAAGAGGATGTTACAACTTGGTTCTAATCTTTGGCCCGTTCCTTGAAACATCACTTCCAGTGGGTGAAAGAAGAGTCTTGGAGCCCGATTTAGATCTCAGCGTACGGGTTACTCCGTCACAACGGTGACGAATATTCCGTCCACCGAAATATAAATCCCATAGGATATAGTGGTATTTGTATTTTGGCAGCCAGTATATCCCTCACCGTTGTGACTGAGTAACCCATCCACCGAGATATAAATTAGGCCCTTAGATGCTTGCCGCTTTCGAATGATGACCTGTAGGTGCTAAGAGTGCACTTTCGAGGTCCAGTCCATCATTGGCCTCTTTGCTATAAATCATACATATTTGGAACTGCGATGCATAACCAGCATAACTCCAGGATTAACGCGTATGACATTAAGAGTTGCCACATCGTTTTGTATGCAAAACGGAAAACATCCAGTCATGGGCTTTCCATTACAAGTGATTCAGTTTACCCAGATGGAGTGGCCACAGATGGACAATCCCAAAATTGACTGATGCACTAAAGGAAAACAGATCTACAAAGATGCTTACCTTGTATGGATGGAGAAGGCCTTTCTAGCTTAGCACTGCAATTATATGCATTAACTGTAGCTAGTTTACTTTTCTACACTGAACACACATTTGGTGGTCATTATATGACAAACCTACTTCGATAAAATTGTTTTGCTGCTTCAAAGGAATAATCGCGTTTGGCATTTTCAAACAAATGACAGTTTTATTCTGTACTTTGCTGGGCTATCAAACGTTTTCATTCACTTTTGCAGGTTTACATTCACAGAAGAGAAAGGGCCGAGTGCAATTTGTAATATCACACAAAGAAGGGAAGTGTGCTTTGAATGTAGGTTTGTTACCGTGGCCAGTCAAGTGCATTAACATTGAAATACAAAACAATATAGAGACTATGGGGACACATATTGATAGGTTTGATCTTTATGATACTTGGTCCTTTAGGTTTTGAATGTGAAGCATGCTGTAGGCACAAAGGTTGAACATTAAGTGTTGAACTGCGAGCTTATATATCCCGTACAAGGAAACCAACTCCCTTGCTTCAAGTCACCTAGCACATTGGTTAGGAACCGAATTTAACAGGAGCCTAGAGACTGGGAGTCAAATTGGTCCCATCAGGCCCAGCTTTGCAGGTCGGTCACAAAATCATATTTCCTCATAGAAATGTGAAGCATTTGGCTGCATACCCGTCCATAAAATAGTGGCTTTAAGAATAATCTAGTTTATTATAAAGTTTGGAGAACACGCCTTTAGACTTACGATTAGTTTTTCGATGGTCTGTACAGCACCATTGTCCAGCAACTTCACGTCAACTTTCTCCAAGTCATCTCCAGCAAAACAAACATTCTAGAACACAGCAGGAGAGGTTTTACTCAACACATTTTTTCAATAATGCTTGGATGAACTGAACACAAAGACCTAGAACATGTAATCCAAAACCACTGCAAGCGAGAACCCACAGCAGGCAGACAGGAAAGGGCAACCCCTTCTTAGCGAAGAGTCCATTACTTACACTAGAAAACTGTACTATGGGTCTTTCAACAGAAGTGTCCCCTCTTCTTCCGTGCCAGCACCCTTATCCACTGATAATTCAAGAAACTACTGTAGAGAATTTAGGAATATAAACAACCAGCAGCATAATGACCATGTTTTTGCATATCTTGCAGACTTTAGGGCCAGACTGCATTTTCTCATGGCTGATGAGGTCCTTTTCTGGCTTCCTATTCCCTTAGCATTATTATACTGTTTTCAGAACTCAAAAAATATAGGGCAACCAAGTGGGACGACAGCCCCGTATAACAGGACTTCACTTCACCACCGTATTAATGTTACATTCACAGGAGTTCATAAAGAACATTTCAACGAAGCCATGCAAGATGCCAGCACCACACTACTGACCACTACAACACAAGATGACTACACAGAGTGGCAATCAAGCAAGAAAAAAGGCTCATTGGGAATAAACTAGCCGTAACACAGTAGAAGGTACATATAAGAAAAGTAGAATACACAGAAGAGAAGGACACGTGGGTGGGTGTACCCCGAGGTGCACAATAACTCGGCTGCCACTCATGTTATTTCTAGTTAGTTCAGGGCTCACAAGGGATGCCGAAACAAAATTAAAGATTTTCGGTGTTGCTAGTTTTTCTGGAAATGGAATCATTAAACCCCTGGACATTAAGGTCTTCACCATTTTCCAGTGCCCATAATCCAGTGAACAAAGCATTTTAGGTGGGGACGTTAACAAGTCTTGGGAAAGGAGTAAAGGCAATGCAAGCCCGTGGATTGGGTATGCTTTGAAAATCTAAAGGAATTAAATGCAAAACGATGGCAAAACAACAATTAAAAAATAAAATAAGACAGCATCCATTACAATAGACAAACAATATTTGGTGGATCCACTGAACGTTGCAACCACTCCATATTTCTTTATTCAGCAGTGAGGGTCAGTACCTGCCCATCAGTAAGTGGAATATTCACAAACGGGATGCCACCATCCATGAACAATGGTTCACCGCCCGAGGAAAGGCACCGGCTTTTCTCAGGCTGAGTTCGCTGAAATCTGCAGCAACAGAAAAGGCAGAGGTATTTCCTTAACACCACCGATTTTACATTTTTAAAGGCAGAAAATAACAAAAATGCCTGCTCTTATAGTGAATGAAAAAAACTAAAAACTAAAGTTAGACTTGAAGATATAACTATGACCCAACTACCACCACCCTAGGACTCGAGTTGTATGCGTACCAAAACACCAATTGTTTGTCTTTCAAACTTTTCTGTAGTAGAAAATGGGGAGAAAGCATTACATATACCAAACTATCCTGGGCTTGGAACCCCCTGAACAGTATGTGCTCTTAGAATGGAGAATTGTTTGGATGGGGAATCCTGGGCACTGCTTGGGAGCAGATGTCTGCACTCAATTGCTTTTTGTATTGCTTTCCTCCTGTTGGGCCCTTTTTTTACGTTCCCATGGTTATCATCCACCTCTCAAACTGTAGGCCACCAAAGTCCTTCCCCTTCATAGCACTAAAGGCATAGCTGCAGTGCCATGAAAGAAAGGTTACAGGAGGGGGAAGCGTCACCCTCTCCTTTCCCCGAGGATAATTCAACCTGAGCCATTTTGAGATTAGATAGGAGACAACTTTTTTGTAATGTAGAGTCTCCAATCTAAAGATCCACTATCATTTTGAGTTTCCCAAGCAAGGGATTTACGATGAGTAAATACCCGTTCTCAACACAGATCTAAAGCCAACACCTATCCCAAACGAAACCTTTGGGAGCAAAAATCGAAATTCATTTAAAAAGCAATTTCTTTCTGCGAATCCCACATTCTAGACTACGCCTATAACAAATACTTAATTCTTCTTAAGAAAGTTCTAAAGTGGCATAACATTCTTTCTCATTTCCCCTAACAGAGTACAATCCTTAATGGGTTTGTAATCTCCTTTCAAAGATTTCTTACTTAAAGTATGAGGCAATTTCATTAAGCTTGCACACTGTATGTTCCTTAGCCCATATTACTTGGTCACTGTGGGGTCCATGGCAGTCTCCCAAACAGTAACTGTGTCCTCTCTCTGACGACAAGCAAAAAAGACCTTCGTTGGGATGTACACATCAATTTTCTGCCCCCACAATTCACTAACAAGGATACATTTTCCAGTGTAGGGGACTGCAGAGACTAGCATAGAGCTCTTCCCCGCACTCTGTGACCCTAAGTGAACCTATCTTCAAGTACTGACCAACATTCAAACTGCACCAATACTAGGCCTGTGTGACATTTTTGTTATGCGGGTGTAAACTCGCAATAGGCCAAACATGTGAAATTATTTCCATTGTCAAAAATATGCGTTTTTTCCCTACTTGGGAATATTACTTGTCAAGAGTAATTTTCTCCTTCAACGAGACATTTCTCATTGAACCAATCCCCTGTTGGTATCTTGTGAGGTATTCTTTCGCAGAGGACAGCTACTGGAGTTACTCGTGAAATTTATTCCACGTAATTTCACAAAAATTACATTTGTTATGCAAATAAAATGTTGCAGATCCCTCAACCTCTTTGAATCCTGTATAAACAGGTATGGGCATTTGTGATGAGGAATGCTATGTGCACCACAAATAGGTACAAATTAATTGAGAAGAGTCTCAAATCAAGGGAACATTTTATCAGTACAGTGTAAAACTGCCCAATTGCATTCGGAGCCACCATTCTTTTATGGTCGATTTAATACATTTTAGAATTTAGAAAACAAAACAATATAGCAATCACTAGGAAAGCACCTCTGTGGAGCACCATGGAGCTGATCACCACACCAGAAAAGAGTACACCTATTGAACGACAAAATAAAATCAGTGCTTATGGACATCTAAAAATAAGTCTGCTGGTCCAGCAATGGAGAGCTACAGACAGACCGCGCTGCACTAGAGCAGCAACCAATGGTTCAACCAGCAACTCCCTAGATTTGGCACAGGCTACTTCTCGAGTGAGAAAAACATTGAATGCCTGGCTGCAACCTACTGCAAAATATGGAGCCATACTGATGTAGTACACATTCTTAGTTTGACTGAAACTGCAATCCCTTTTCTTACATAGATCAGTCTATCATTACTCCGAACATGCACCTAACCGCAAGACCTCAAACAATGCAGCCAAACATTGGCAACAATTGGAATTAGATTAACAAAATCTGATCAGTCCTTGCAGCGCTATTCAGGATAGGCTAACATATAACTAATGCAATATTCAGTACAAGGACCTCAATAAAAATTGTCCATGATGAGAAATTCCACCAAGGGACAAAACGGAAAGCAAAATCTAATTTGGTACTTGACCACATAATGAATAAAATGACTGATATGGACTACCTAAATCAAGCATAAGACCTTTTTAAAACTCCAGCTGGAAGGACAATGCTCCATCCATAAAGATTCCCCTACACACACCACCAACTCCTCTAATTAAATACACGCTGATGAAAGGAGGCTGGTGCAACCATAAAACGAAACATGTCCATATTTCATATGCATCCTTGTGATCTGTAGTTCTGCATTACACAACATATCAGATGCATCTAAATGTGCAATGAGTGTATGCTGGGACGAATTTTGGAAATTATGTCTATCACAGATAGGCAAAATATTTTGAAATACGGTAGAAATCTCTGTGCCGGACTGATTGCACAAACATTTACGAGAGATACTGTAACTACAATATTTTGATGCTTTTTTTTTTTTTTACCAGAATCAATGATAGAGACTTTTAGAAAGTATTAGGTTAGTATTTATAATCCAAGATTTAAAATCAAAAGGCAAACAAATGATAAGCTGGTGTTCTTGCTTAACAAAATTCAGCACAGGACAAGGAAGGAATAACTTGTCTTCAAGAGACTGACTGCAAATTCATCGCTTAAGAATAATAAAAAATAAAAAATACATTACCTTTGGAATACTGTGGGGTAACTCCTATGGTATTCGATTTTCCAACCTTTTGCAGGTTCTCACAGCTGGTGTTCCATAAGCGGCCCTTGCAGGAAAAAAATGCATTCATGCCAAGTCACAAAAATTAGATTGAAGTATAGAGCTAATGTATGCATAGCATGTAAAAATAGCCCCAAATAAAACTGTCAAAAGCATTAAGTCTGAAGACATCTACCAAACAAGTGTTGTCCAACAATAATGTTGACATGTACCCGAACTTCTCATCATCACTTGTCCAAAATATGCTGCAAGGGGAAATAGAATGGTAAATTAACCAAGCCCTACAATAGGTGGAAAGTGAATTGGTGGTTATAGGGATTTAAAAAGTATCCGGCCTGGCTAGATGTTGGTGTGTACTGCTTCACAACTGTGATTATGCGCAGTAAGACTGAAGGTCCCCAAATCTCCTGAGTTGCTTTACTGTAAGGCTGTCCAGTGTAGACCCAGGAAGGCTGGATTCAGTCAGCTTTTTCCGGACAGCCACTGAACGTAGATTAGCACCCTTTAGATTAACCACCTGTAAATTTATTTCATGAGGATATCCTGAAAATCTTGCAAAGCACAAGCACCAACCTACTGTACATGATGTTGGTTTCTCATCTTTTCTTTCATAGTCCTCAGCCCACTCCCCCAGCTGCTGCTGTTCGGCTACTGTCACAAGCCTCCTTCTGTGCCCTGAAAACCCTGCAGCTACTGCGAGCTAATCTCAGATGGTATCTTCCCTTGTTCTGGGTATGCGTACCAGTGTCTGAATTGTTCTTGCCAATGTTCTGTTGTGAGTCAAGAAAGATAGTCTGGGGATGCTTCAGGGTAAGCTGTGCCTGTACCAACTCATACAGGAGCAATCAATAATTTGTACATTTGGACATTGAGAGCACTGGACTTTTGACATTGCATGAGTCCTAGATTAGCTTCCTGAGTGTAACCAAGATTACCAGCAGAGCAGACGGGCTCCCAATGCGAACCTACAAGTAATGTGGTGTAACAGAGCGAAAGCTCACATGATCCCATGAGGATGGAAGGACTGAATGAGGAAATTGTAACCCAAAAAATTATAATCAAAAAATAATAATTACCAACAAGATGGTCCCATTTTGAGACTACAGGAAGATTTGGGGTGATTAATCTCAAAGACTAGCGCCCAATGACAGATCTTTTGAAAAAAAGCTGCAAAAAGCTTTCTGCCTCATGTAATGTCATCATAAATAAGCAGAAGTCTTTGTCAGCCTCCTGGGTTTGCACCCACCTTGGGTACTGTCAACCAGCACTTGTCCACCCAAAAAAGTAGCCAAACAAACGCACTAACAACCCATTTTGGTGGAAAGATGAGCCACCAACCTTGCTTTTTTTCTTTTAAAAGTTATTAAGAAACATATAAGAAAGAGGGATCATAATATATCAAGTCTAGGTCTCCTTCAAACAAAAAACAATCCAATTATCGTGCATTTTGATAGTCTTTTTATTATTGTTGGTTTACTAAACAAATCGCTTTAATCAGCCCAGAGTTAAAATAGAGCAGTGAGTCTGCACTGGCGGTTGAGGCTACATTATATCCAAGAGTGTGAAGGTACATGCTGGCTCCCTTCCTGGCTTGTCCTGCCTAGTTAAAATTGGAGTGTCTACGAAAATAAACATCTGTTTATTAAATGCACCTATTATTTTGCAGGACCAAAGTTCATTGAAGCCTCAGCGATTTCAGGCACAAAAGGTAAGAGCAGATTCCTATGGCGTCCCCAGGATCAATTGTGAGGTCACTTCCTGTGAGGTCATCAAGGTGCCAAAGAGCACACTAAATGTTGATTCCGAAAATGTCAACGACATCAGTAATAACAGACTAGACTGGCGACTAGGAGGGGCATGAACTTATGCCACTGCCTCTGCTTCATGGCAACTGGAGGTCACGTGGGAGACTAAACCATAAGCACATAACATGGTTAGGTACCTTTATTGCATTGTATAGTCATACAAAGCAACAAGAGCTTCGTCAGTAATATTTTGTGAACAGCAGGACACTGTAAATTCCCACATGCTAGTCAAGAGGGCACCTTGGTTGACCAGCATTAGGGTCCGAATGCCACAAAGTAGCATCGATTTTACACAATTAAGGACAAGTTAGGAAAGCAGTTCTTGTGACCCCCCTCTGCCTAGGTCCCATGGACTTCTTAATTTAGATTATACAAATCACCTTTCAGGTTTCAGCAAAGCCCCTCCCCCCCGATACCAGAGATATCAAGGTACTCAATGCCCTTATCAGACCGTTTTAGAGTATACAATGTTGCAAATTCCTCAAGAACACTTCAGACAAGAGTTGCGTCGTCAGCTAGCTGGCTGATTGAGACCGCTCAGTTCACTGCACTAGACCCAGTAGTCTCATGCGGTATGATGGCTGCTTGACTATTTCTAACTAGTTCCCACCTTAAACTATTAACAACACTTTGCTGCATGTTCTTGTCATCTATGGGCTAGTACTTTCCTCCACGGCTTACTGGTGCTACGTATTGGACCTGCAGCTCTTTCAAACTTCATCCACCAGGAATTGTATCACATACCTGGTTCATCATATTCAGGTTTTTCTCTGGTTGTGCGATTCATTTCCCTTGCTCATCTTCAATTCTTTGTCCACCATTTCACACATTTATTGCTATTGCTGGACTTGGCCCTCTCTGCTAGGTCACCCCAAACTTTTTGTCTTCATCGCTCCTGTTTTCTGAAATTCGTTTTTGTGATTAGGACTCTGTACACTTTACCACTGCTAACCAGCGCTAAGGTACTTGTGCTCTCTCCCTAAAACAAGTAAATTAAATGTGTCAATCCCGAGTAGGTCAATGTTACCATGTAAGACCCTAGTATATGGTAATACATGTACCCAGGGCCTGTGAATTAAATGCTCCTAGCAGGCCTGCAGCACTCATTGGGCCACCCACTACAGTAGCACTTTAAAACAGGTCTCAGTCCACCCACTGCAGCTTGTAGTGCAGTTTTGAACTGCTATTTAGACCTGGCAAAACAAACCTTGTGGCAGGCCTAACCCTTCCTCTTTAATACATATAAGTCACCCCTAAGGTGGGCCCTAAACAGCCCCTAGGGCAGGGTGCATTGCATTTAAAAAACGGGGCATGTGCTTTTAAGTTTTACATGTCCTGGTAGTGAAAAACCCTTAAATTCACTTTCCACTATTGTAAGGCCTACCTCTCCCATTAGATAATATTGTGTTACTTTGTTACATTTACTAAAAGCTAACTTTTGATTGAGAACAGGTAGAAATGTCATGTTTGGTCTCAAATGAATTGTAATTTAAAATACTCTTTAAGTTGTATATTAAGTCACTATTCAACTATTCTGAAAATGCCATTTTTAAAAAGTTGCAAACGAACAATTGATGGACAGAATGCTGAACAATGTCAAACATTGACCCAAGTACAAAGACCTGGGCCTAAATGCATCATTTCTTTTTTTGGGGGGTGGGGGGGTGGCATAGTGAGCAAAAGAACAATGGATTAAACCCAGATCTGTGACTGGGGGTTAGTGGTTGATAAGTTTCAGCACTCCGCCCATATCTTGTTGTGTTTGCCATGTTCGCCCTAAATGACAAAGGGTATGCCCAGACGTGGGTCCCTTGCTCACTGTGCCACTGGATTCAAGCCAGCCTGGATGATGAGGGGTGAAATCCCAAAACCGGTCCCAGGATGCTTGTTTCCAGTCCAGGGAGGACCTGGCTTGGCAGTTCAGGCTGGACTGTTCCCATGAGGAACAGGGTCAAGACTGATTTGCATATGGCTGGGTCCAAACTGGGGTGGCACAGTGAGCAAAAGATCGATGGATTAAACTCACATCTGTGACTGGGGGCGAGTGGTTGATAAGTTTCAGCACTCCGTCCATCATCTTGTTGTGTTTGCTATTTTTGAAAGTTAGCATTTTCTTGTCCTAACCACTTGGTGCCTGCTGCCAGTGTCCTGAATCACAAGACCCTGCTGTTAGACTTTGTGTATTCCTCTCGCACAGGAGAATTTCAGGTATGGGCAGGATGGATGGGGCAGAGCTCTTGCCTGTCATACTTGTATTTCAAAAGGGCTTGCCTACAGCCTCTGAAATGCACAGAGAGGCACCATACTTGTACTGAGCTAAGTTGTGCAGCTCATGCCCGTCCATTCCTGCTGCTCAGCTTTGCTCTCCGCCGCTTTGCCATTCAAGGAGGTATTGCTGGTGACCCACGCCAGAGAAAAGCCAACACGAGTCACCACCAGCATCTGCCATCGGTAAGCAGCAGGTTAGCCAGTCTGAGAACTGCTGGATTATTGCGGGAACCTGCCCGGTGCCATATGCGGCTGAGGGAATTCGACTATTCCGGGTAAGCACAAAATTCGGCCCCCAATGGTGCCTCCAAATTTATTTTGGGGTGGGGGCAGGCTAGAGTGGTTTGATGGGCTTGTTTTTTGTATGGCCCTTTGGCACACTATATACAAAAGGCTATGGTACATTTAGAGGAACAGGCCTCCCTGACTACTGTGTTTTACCGTTTCAAACAAGAGACCCATTATATGGGAGACGGGGTATAGGAGGGGACAAGGAGCTAGTTCAAGAGGTCCAGAAGCCAGTGCTCCTAGCAGCAATTACAAAATTCAATAGTAGGGCTAGTGTTCCTAAGGAAAAACAGGAGAGGGGAAAAAAGGCACAATCTCTCAGAGTGTGGCGAGGGCTTGTGCCCGGGTAATGGGAATGGCCAGTCAATGGGACTGTTTATGTTGCCCTCACACATCCCCTAGAGGATGTCATGCTTCATCATTGGCCAGTTCTTAACTCCATGGGTAACAAAGGCAGGATGAGCAGAGCAATCGGGGTGGGAGGGAAGGGGGTGTGGTGTTGACCCAAAGCTCCACGAAGGTGATAAAGAAAATTCTGGATACAATTCATTTGTCAAGCGGAGTACACATTTCAGTAGTAGAGCTATGGGTGAAGTTTAAGTTAAACTTAAACTATGGGTGAAGGATAATGATTATAGGCAGTTTGTATTAATAAATGTATATATTCACAAAGAGGAGCAGCATAGAATGAACAAATGGGTTGATGATTTTGAGCTTTCCTTCCGTAAAGTGTTGGGGAAATTCTCGAAGGCAATGCTCATTTTAGCTGGGGACTTGTATGCTTGCTTTTACCTAAGCTATTCAGATGAAGTGCTTCAGGAGGTTTTAGAGCACTACAATATATCCATAGCTTTCTTTCCCGGAGGTGCAACTAAGAAAGAGGTATGGGCATTGGGCAATTGTTGATAGATAATGGGCTTTTTGAGCAGGATATCCAGCAGCACTAACTTTCCACTTAAGCTGCCATGGCTGTTCGATTGACTATATGTTTGTTCCAGCCTGGCAGTTGGGGGTTCTATTTGGAGCTTAAAGTAATGGATTATCAGGGAAGCGACCAGTGGGTACTCCCTGCCGCCCTATGTTTTGAGGAAATGGTGGTGGTTGCTACGGTTGTACCCATGGGTATAAGATTTCTGCAGATACTCACTACACAGTTGGACCCACCATTGCTACAGCATTTGGCCACGTACGAAGTGACAGACTGGGTCGATGTAACAGCCGAGTCAATTCAAGATAGAATTGTTTGGTATAATACGGTTTTAGAAAATGTGTTGGCATACATACGTCAAAACTTAAAAAAAAAAAAAGTGTGTGGTACAGCAGCAGGGTCAGGACAGAGATGTAGGGTAGTTTGATTTTAGGGTTGGTAAGGGTATTGGGTGGTAAGGGTGTTTTTAGGGTTATAGGATGGGTAAAGGGTATTTTAGGGGTTGGGGAGATTAGGGGTTGATCATATTATACATACACACTATATATATATATATATATATATATATATATATTATATATTTCACTGAAAACACCAAAGGTTACAGGGAAGTTAGTTAGGCTCAGGTTTCAGTCGTTCAAAACTAGTGAAATTCAGCAGTTATAGTTAGCTGAGCTAACTAGAACTTGCACCCCCGCAAAGCAATGCACTACTTATGACCTCACATATTACATCACTCATGATATGGTCAGTGACATCACTGATGACATCTCAAATGACATCACAGATGACATCCATTGACTGCGGGTGTTTTTAAAACGTTTATGAGTGTTAAATATATATACCAAGGTGTACTGGTGAATCAGTGGGTGTATGAGTGCCTGATTGGATGATTCAGGGGGTGCATGACTAACTGTATAAGTGAGTAAATAGGTGTCTCAGTGAATGTATGGGTGAGTGTCTGGTTGTGTTAATGTCTATCTGTCTTTCAGTTGGTGTCTAAGTGGCTGTATGGGTGTGTGAGTGTGTGAGTGGGTATGTGAGTTTCTGTATGTATGAGTAATTGGTTGTCTGAGTACCTGTATGGGTGTATGGTGGGTGGGTGAGGGAGTGTGTGGCTGGCTGTATGGATGAGTGAGTGAGTCAGTGGCTGTATGGATTAGTGAGTTCGTGTGTGAGGGGCTGTATGGGTGAGTGAGTGCATGTTTCCGTGGTATATGGGTGAGTAACTGGGTATGTGAAAGGCAATATAGGCGAGTGATTGGGTATGTGAGTGACTGTATGGGTGAGTGATTTTTAGTGGCTACTTGGGTGAGTGTGCACGTGTCAGTGACTGTATAGGTGAGTTAGTACGTGTTAGTATCTGTACGAGAGTGTGTGTGTGTGTGTAACTGTATGGTTGAGTAAGTGGCTGTGTGATTGACTGTGTGAGAGTAGGTGTGCGAGTAGCTCTATGAGTGACTGACTGAGTAGCTATATAGGTGTATGAGTGGATATGTCAGTGGCTGTATTAGTGAGTGGATGGGTGGTTGTATGAGTGGCTGTATGGATGAGTAAGTGAATGAGTGTTGATCTGTGAATCAGTGAGTGGCTGTGTAAGTACTGGTATGGGTGTGTGAATGGGTTTGAGAATGGTAGTGTGGAAGTTGGAGAGGGTGTATGAAAGGTTATATGGGGTGTGAGTAGGTGCGCCAGAGTGTCTGTGGATGATATCAGTGATGTCATTGGAGATTTCATCAATGATGTCATCAGTGAAGTCACTGACCATGTCATGAGTGATGTAATATGCAAGGTCATAAGCAGTGCATTGCAGGGGCGCGTGTTATAGTTAGCTAAGCTAACTAGAACTGCTGAATTTCACTGGTTTTGTACAAGTGAAACCTGAGCCTAACTAAAACATCCCTGTAACCTTTGTTTTTTTCCAGTGAATTTCTGTGGTTTTTAAATGCTAATTCCTAACTAGAACGTTCCTGTAACCTTTGTTTTTTTTGTTGTGAATTTCTATTTTTTTTAAGTAGTTGTCACATTTGCAGAGTGGTGGAGAAAGGGAACTGGGCCTCAGACTTACAGGATGTACCAGGAGGGCTTCTTGGCCCCCAAGGTCCCTCAAGTGTAAAGTGGACTTAAACCCCCAACCAGTAGTGCACCATGAGCCGCGTTTGCAGAGTGATGGAGAAAGGGGGCGTGGTCTCCGGAGACCTCTTAGCAATCCCACTGTGTGGGATTTATTGGAGATAACAGGAGGGGTAGTTGCCCCCCCCAGGACATCCTTGGGGGCCAACTACCCCTCCTGTTACCTCCAGTATGTCCCACACAGTGGGATTGCTGAGACCTCGTAGGCCACACCTCTTTTCTCCTCCACTCTGCAAATGCGCCTAATGGGTCACAACTAGTAGGGGGATGAAGTCCCCTTGAGGGTCAATGGGGGGCCAACTAGCCCTTCAGTTACCTCCAGTAAGACCCACACAGCTGGATTGCTGAGAGGTGGTCAGAGGCCACGCCCCCTTTCTCCACCACTCTGCAAGCACGCCTCCTGGTGCACTGCTGCTTGGGGGGAAGAAGTCCACTTTAGTCCTGAGGACCTCAGGAGGCAAGGGGACCTCATCCTCCCACCAGCAGTGGACTGAGAGGCACGTTTGCAGAGTGGTTGAGAAAGGGGGCATGGCCACCAACTGTGTGGGGCTTACTGAAGGTAACAGGAGGTCTGGTTGGCCCCAAAGGACCCTCAGCATTCAAGGGGACTTCATCCCCCAACCAGCAGCATGCCAGGAGGTGCATTTGCAGAGTGGTGGAGAAAGGATGCTGGCCCTTCAGCGAGTTGCAGGCTTTTTTATTTTTAAGGAAGGGGTGACTGCATGGCCCCCCCCTTCCCTGGACCATTTGGGGCCACAGGGACCCCATTCCCGGATGCCTGCTGCCTTTTTTGTGTGTATATATATGTCATGTGATCAAGGCCCCTGGAGGGCTGAAACGCGTAATGGCGGCGGTGCAGGGCACAAAATAAAATAGAATTGCACTAAATCCTGGGTTCGCATCGTCCTTTCCATATGGAGTGAGCAAGTGGCGATTCAGTATCATATATATATATATATATATATATATATATATATATATATATATATATATATATATAAAAACTATTTCCTCACTTTTTGAAGTAATCAGAGGGACACAGCGGGGAAGAAACAGGAAAGTCCATTTATTTCAGCAGTGGCATGACGTGTTTCGGAAAGTGTTCCTTTATCAAATGCCATATCACCGGAAATTACCAGCCAACCTCCTTTTAAATGTCCTGCCGAACTCCCATTGGTGGAAGTCGAACTGCCCCATAAGCATCACCGCAGCTTTCAATGTCGAACTGCAGTTCCCAGCATACATCATTCCTGGCTAAGTAGGTCTCGTAATGAGCCGTGATGCTCATGTAAAAATTGGTTGTATTCAGCTGTTGAAGTCCCGGTTTCTTTGCAGCCATAAGACTTCCCTGAGTCCCCATACGTCCTGTCTCTCATTCCAAGTAGCAGCTTGGAACTGTGACGCCAATACAATGATTGCGCCACTCCGTGCAGTCACGGACTGTACACTATCAGCTGTGCCTTGCTGCCCTTGGCCGTTACGAGGCAATTCATTACCATGGAAAAAATAAATAACTTGCGTTGTGTACCAGTGAGCCTCGAACACTTGTAGGACGGATATGGATATATATATATACAGAGATATAGGTCTGTGCTCTGGTGTTTGAGGCGACAGCCGAAAGAACGGTGGAGTGTTCTTTGATAGATATATATAGAGATATATATAGAGATATATATATATATATATAGAGATATATATATCTATCTGTATAGATAGATATATATATATAGATCGAGATATATATGTAATGCAATGAATGTAATGTAATGAAATTATTTGTAAAGCGCTGACTGTCACCCCGGAAGGAGTATCCTGGCGCTGGTTGGAAGCGAGGGGGGGTCCAAGGGAAACTAGAGGAGTGATGGGCAGAGTTCATCTGAGATATTGAAAATCCAAGTTTACAGTGCCTTCCTGAATTGTCTCAGCTTTAATTAATCTCAGATGGATTGGTAACTGGTTCCAGGCCTTGGAACCCAAAGCGGCCACAGTTTTTCCTCCCTTAGTTTTACATCTGAAAATAGGTGGTTTAAGGAGATTGGACGACGAGAATCTAAGGGTCCTAGATGTAATATAGGGAGTAAATCTTTCTGACAAGAATTTAGGTCCTATTTTCAGTGAGGCTCTGAAGGTTATTAGGAGAATTTTAAAAAGTATTCTTTTATGAATTGGAAGCCAAGGAAGGGCTTTCAGTGCTGCCGACGCAGAAGACCTAAGTGGCAGCTTCAGTA
Organism: Calotriton arnoldi; assembly: GCA_963921515.1. Taxonomy (NCBI): domain Eukaryota; kingdom Metazoa; phylum Chordata; class Amphibia; order Caudata; family Salamandridae; genus Calotriton; species Calotriton arnoldi. Next base: position 406,803 of record CAWUFW010012745.1, read on the forward strand.
CTAAGCGCGCCGCGGCATGTTGGACGACTTGGAGTCTTTTCAAGGTTTATTTTTTTGCACCTGCCAAGAGGCCATTACAGTAATCCAGGCGTGAGAGAATCAAGGCAACTGCTACGGATTTCCTGGCTGAAAGTGGGATAAAATCAAAGAATTTTTTCAGTGATTTAATAAGGCTGAAGAAGGTCCCTGCAACTGCCATGGCATGGGGATGGAAGGAAAGGGAGGTGTCAAACCGCACTCCTAGGTTCTTGGCCACCTTCACCGTGTCGGGTGGGGGTGCGGTACCCTCTGGCCACCACAGGCTAGGACAAAATGAGACATCTTTCCCTACTGGCAGAATCTCCGTTTTATCAGTATTGCATCTGAGGTGATTATCTTTCATCCAATGAAGGACCTCAGATAGATAATGTTTAAAATTGAGCTCCGCATTGGTAGAATTGTTGTCCAAGGAGAGAATCAACTGAGTATCATCTGCGTAGGATGTGACCTCAATCCCAAAAGATGCGATCAATGAAATGAGTGGGGTCATATATATGTTGAATAACAGCGGGCTCAGTGAGGAACCCTGGGGTACTCCTGTAGTGATGGAACGCTCAACTGATAGAAAAGCTCCTAAGGTCACGGCTTGTCTGCGGTTGGTGAGAAAGGACTTTATCCATTTGAGAGCAGTGTCTAAAAACCGCAGGATCTCAGCCTTTCCAGGAGTATGCTGTGCGAGATGGTATCAAACCCTGCAGACAAATCAAGATTGTTGAGGGTGAAGTATATTGGCAGCCTCACTAAATTCGGTAAGTTCTTTGTGGACAAATTTTTCAGTAATTTTGCCCAATATTGGGAGCAACAATATGGGACTGAGATTTGAAAGGACTAGGGGATCAACATTTTGTTTCTTTTGGAGTGGTTTTACCAGAGCCAGTTTCCAATCGTCTGGCACTGTGCCTGAACTCAGTGAGGAGTTCACTATCTGATTTAGGATAGGGTTGACCGTATCTATCATACTGTGAAGAATGGTAGGAGGGCAGGCATCCAAAGGGGAGCCTGATTTGCAAGCTGCAATCGCATCCCGGGTTTGAGTGATACTGGTAGGGAGGGAGGGAGAGAGAGAGGGAGAGGGAGAAGGGAGAGGGAGAGAGACATATACAGACACACAGACATATATAGCTATATATATATAGCTATATATATATATATATATATAGCTATATATATATATATATATATAGCTATATATATATATATATATATAGCTATATATATATATATATATAGCTATATATATATATATATATATAGCTATATATATATATATATATATAGCTATATATATATATATATATATAGCTATATATATATCTATATATAGCTATATATATATATATATATATAGCTATAGCTATATATATATATATATATATATATATATATAGCTATATATATATATATATATATATATATATAGCTATATATATAGCTATATATATAGCTATATATATAGCTATATATATATAGCTATATATATATAGCTATATATATAGCTATATATATAGCTATATATATAGCTATATATATATAGCTATATATATATAGCTATATATATATAGCTATATATATAGCTATATATATAGCTATATATATAGCTATATATATAGCTATATATATAGCTATATATATAGTTATATATATAGCTATATATATAGCTATATATATAGCTATATATATAGCTATATAGCTATATATATATATATATATATATATATATATATATATATATATATATATAGCTATGTATATATATATATTCACTGAAAAAACCATAGGTTTTAGGGACAGTTTTAGTTACTTGGACATTGCACTCGTACAAAACCCGTGAAATTCCCACGTTATAGTTAGTTCAGCTAACTATAACTCGCGCCCGCAATGCACTGCTGATGACGTCACATATTACATCACTCATGACATGGTCAGTGACATCACTGATGACATCACTGATGACATCTCAAATGACATCACTGATGACATCATCCAGTGACTGTGTGTTTCTGTAAAGTTTAAATATTTTTAATATATATAGGAAAAGACGTATTGAAGAATGAGTGGGTGTGTAAGTGTCTGTATGGATGATTTAGTAGGTGCGTGACTGACTCCTATAAGTGAGTGATTTAACGTATCTTACTGAATGCATGGGTTAGTGACTAAACTGGGTGAATGTCTGTATCCGTCTGTCTGTTGCTGTGTAAGTGGCTGCATGTGTTTGTGAATAGCTAAATGAGTGTCTATATGAGTTATTGAATGCTTGTCTGAGTATCTGTATGGGTGCCTGAGTGTTTGTGTGGGAGGGGTGTGTGCAACTCTGTGCATAGATGTGTGAGTGGGTGATTCACTGGGTGGATGGTTTCAAGAGTGCATCTGTGATAGACTGTATGGGTGGGTAAGTGTGTGTAAGAGTGTGTTAGTGAGTGAATGTATGTCCCAGTGGTACATGTGTGAGTAACTACATATGTGAAAGGCAGTATATATGTGTGTTGGAGTATATAAATAGCTATAAGCAAGAGTGAGTGATTGTGATAGTGGCTGTATGGATGAGTGTGTGCTTGTATCTGTGATTGTATAAGAGCGTAACAATGTGCTACTATTTGTATGAGTAAGTGAGCTGGTGTGTGTATAACTGTATAGGTGAGTAAATGGCAGTGTGTTTAATTATTTGCATGACTGACTAGGTGTGTGAGTATCTCTATGGATGAGTGGCGTTGTTTGAGTGTCTATATAGGAGTAAGAGTGCATATGATAGTCCTGTACTGAGTGACCGTAAGTATGAGTGACTGTACGGGTGAGTGAGTGGATGTGTGTGTGTAGACCTAAGAATCAGTGAGTGGGTATGTAGTTATTGGTGTTGGAGTGTCTATGGTTTTGCGAATGGCAGTCTGTAATTTAGAGTGGGTGTATCAAAGGTTATATTAGGGTGTGAGGAGGTGCATCAGATTATCACGTGGATGATGTCATCAGTGATGTCATTTGAGATGTCATGAGTGATGTAATATGTGACGTCATCAGCAGTGCATTGCGGGGGCGCGAGTTATAGTTAGCTGAACTAACTATAACGTGGGAATTTCACGGGTTTTGTACGAGTGCAATGTCCAAGTAACTAAAACTGTCCCTAAAACCTATGGTTTTTTCAGTGAATTTCAAAGGTTTTTTAAATGCTAATTTGTAACTATAACGTGTCTGAAACCTATGGTTTTTTCAGTGAATTTCAAAGGTTTTTTAAATGCTAATTTCTAACTATAACGTGCCTGAAACCTACGGTTTTTTCAGTGAATTTCAAAGGTTTTGTAAATGACAATTTTTAAATGTATTAATTGTTATATTAATTTTTTTCATACTGATTTACTACATTTTTAGAAACAATTTTTTTTTACATATTTTATTTTTTAAATTACATTGTAATTACATTATACATTACATTACAAAAAATACTTTCTCAGAATGAATTACTTTAGTTTAAATACTTTGCAGATAGGCAATAGACTTTTAAGTACAGTAGTTACAGTTGTTGCAATGGGCAACACATTTTCAAACACAATGCAACATTCAGCTCAATGTGAATTTCTAGTTAAATGCAATTAGTTACTTTATGGATTACTTTTATAACCACAGGACTGGATCCTAGATTCAGTCCTGGTACATCTCCTGTAAACAGTTGAGTAAAAGCGTTTTGGTTACAGTCGTGATTTTTAAGGAATATTATTGTATTTTAAAAGTTGACACAGAAACTTTTTCTCATAGAATCACCAATGTTATCCTATGGAAGGAAATTCACTTCGCAGGTAAAAACTGTTATCGTTACTTTTTCTTACTCAGTGTTGGATCCTGGATCCAGCACTGGTGCATCTCCTGTAAACAGTTGAAAAAATGCGTTTAAGTCATACAGGCGATTTTTAAGGAATATTTGTAGTTTGTGAAAATCAACACTTTGAAACTTTTTTGCTGAAAACCAGTCAATCTTAGCCTATGAAGGAAATTCAAGTTACCGGTAAGTACGGTTAAAATTACTTTTGAGGATCAGTACTGGGCTGAAAGATGCAGCACTGAGGTCTCTCCTGATAACAGGTGAGTAAATCGGAATTCGTATTTCGGCTGATTTTACAGGAATATTTGTATGTTTCAAAATCAACACTTAGAAACTTTTTCAGCAAAAAGCAGGCAATGATATCCTATGGAAGGAAATTCAAGTTACTGGTAAGTACGGTTAAAATTACTTTTGAGGATCAGTACTGGGCTGAAAGATGCAGCACTGAGGTCTCTCCTGATAACAGGTGAGTAAATCGGAATTCGTATTTCGGCTGATTTTAGAGGAATATTTTAAAGTTCCAAAACTCCACACTTAGAAGAATTTCCAAGTGAAACCAGTCAATGTTAGCCTATGAAGGAAATTCAAGTTACCGGTAAGTACGGTTAAAATTACTTTTCAGGACCAGTACTGGGCTGAAAGATGCAGCACTGAGGTCTCTCCTGATAACAGGTGAGTAAATCGGAATTCGTATTTCGGCTGATTTTAGAGGAATATTTGCACAATGGTGAAGGGAGGGGCGGGGCCTGAGGTGACATCTGTGCAAACGCGCCCGCTGCGCGTTTTAAGTTGGGGGATTAAGTCCCCTTGAATCCTGAGGGTCCCTAGGGGCCAACTAGCCCACCAGGAACCTCCAATATGCGCTAGGGGCTGCGTTGCAGAGACGTGTAGAGAGGCCACACCCCTTTACACCTCTCTGCAACGCAGCTCTGTGGCGCTTTCTGGACGTACCTGTTGGGCTAGTTGGCCCCCAGGGACCCTCAGGATTGAAGAGGATTTAATTCCCCATCTTAAAACGCGCCACGGGGCCTGTTTGCACACATGTCACCTGAAGCCCCGCCCTCCCTTCACCACTGTGCAAACGCGCCCCGTGGCGCGTTTTAAGTTGGGATTAAGTCCCTTGAATCCTGAGGGTCCCCGGAGTCCAACTAGCCCACCATATACCTCCAAAAGCGCCACAGAGCTGCGTTGCAGAGAGGTGTAAAAGGGGTGTGGCCTCTCTACACGTCTCTGCAACGCAGCCCCCTGGCGCATATTGGAGGTTCCTGGTGGGCTAGTTGGCCCCAGGGACCCCCAGTATTCAAGGGGAATTCGTTCCTCTCTGCAAACGCGCCAGGGGCGCGTTTGCAGAGTGGTGAAGGAACGGGGCGGGGCCTGCGGGCCCGATCGTTTTTTTTGTTTTTGTTTTTTTTTGTCTCCTGAAGGGGGCTGTGTGGCCCCCCTTCCTTTTTTTCTTTTGGGCCCTGGGGACCCCATCCCCCAGGGCCTTACCCCTTTTTAAAATTACAAAAAGAAAACGGGAAGGGGGCCGCGTGGCCCCCTTCCCTGGGCCGGTATTGGCCCCGGGGACCCCATCCCCCGGGGCATGGCCTCTATATTTATTATTTTGAGGGGGCAGCGTGGCCCCCTCCTCTGGCCATTTTAAGGCCCCGGGGACCCCATCCCTCGGGGCCGGCCTTTCCATTTTTTTTTTCATTTTTTTCCTCTTTTTTTGGAGAGGGGGCCGCGTGGCCCCCTCCCGGGCCACTACTTGCCCCGGGGACCCCATCCCCCGGGGCTGGCCCTCTCCGTTGGGGACTGTGGGGGTCCCCAATCCCCCACAGTCCCGCCGGCTCCCCACGTCCCTTGGGAGCCGGCATTGCTGTTCCACATGGGGAGCAGCTGACATGCTGCTCACCATGTGGAAAGCAATCGCTTTGGATATTGGAAGAGAGAGCAGGTTTCCCTGCTCTCTCTTCCAATATCCAAAGCAGTTTGCTATGGCAGGACGGGAGCCGCGAGGCTCCCGTCCTGCCATAGCAAACTACAGTGTCCCGGGGTAGGCACCCCGGGACACTGCAGGAGCTGGCCCTGGGGGTGGTGGTCCCCAGGGCCATCAAGGGCTCCAGGAGGGGGCCGCGCGGCCCCCTCCCATTCAGTACACAGCCCCGGGAGGTGGTGGTCCCCGGGGCTCTGGGGTCCGTAACGGACCCCCATATTAAAATGTTTAGTGCCCCGGGGAGGTGGCGGTCCCCGGGCATGTGGGGGCTGGAGCCCCCCACACTGGTTTAATTTTTAATTTAAAAAAGCCCCGGGAGGTGGTGGTCCTCGGGGCTGCGGGAGGGCTCAGAGCCCTCCCGCACCATTTTTAAAAAGCCCCGGGGGGTGGCGGTCCCCGGGCTTGGGGGCCCTTTGAGGCCCCCACACATTAAATTATCCCCCCACCATGCCCCCGGGACTTGGGCCACCCGGGGCCACTACATCGAGCGCGGGAGACCGCGCTCGATTTTTTTCGGCAGGATTCGCGCACCCTGAGCGCATCCTGCCGATTTTTTTTTTTTAAATGCTTTTTTTGCCCAGGGGTCCTTGTGGGACCCCTGAGCAGGCCTAGGGGTTAGGGTGTTTCTACCCTGCCCCCTTGGTGCGTTTTGCGCACTTGTTTCTTTTTTTTTTCTCGGCAGGATACGCGCACCCTAAGCGCATCCCGCCGATTTAAAAAAAAAATATATTTTTTTTCTGCCCAGGGGGTCCTTGTGGGACCCCCTGAGCAGACCTAGGGGTCAGGGTGTTTCTACCCTGCTCCCCTTTTGCGCTTTGCGCACTTGTTTCTGTCCCTCGGTTCTACCGAGGGATAAAATGGCTGCCAACACTTCTTGATTTGGAGTGTTGACAGCCAATTAGCATGCAGCTCGTGATCGGGAGGGTACGCGGATCCGACGCACCCATAGATATATATGTGATTTTAATTGTGAATTTCTCAGGAACTACTGAACGGATTTACACCATTTTAGCAAAAGGCACCAGTCTGAACCAAGGGCTACCTCTTTGCCAAATTTGGGGTAATTCCGTTCAGCAGTTCGGGCTGTAGCTGCGACTAAAGGTTCCTATGGAAAAATGAATGGGGAAAACGCGTTTTGGGACCCCCCTTTTTCTCGGCCCCCGCTTGACGTATCACCCCGAGACTTTCAGGGTAGGAGCGGACCGGAGCGCCCCAACAAGTTGGAAGCTTTCGCGAAGATTCGTCAACCGACGCCAACGTTATTGCAAATAGAATGTCGCAGATTTCCTATGGATAATAGGTTGTAACTATAACTATCTACTGGCGACCGCCAGTAGATAATATAGCTATGTATATATCTATATATATATATATCTATATATATATATATATATATATATATATATATATATATATATATATATATAGCTATATATATATATATATATATTCACTGAAAAAACCATAGGTTTTAGGGACAGTTATAGTTAGTTGGACATTGCACTCGTACAAAACCCGTGAAATTCCCCTGTTATAGTTAGTTCAGCTAACTATAACTCGCGCCCGCAATGCACTGCTGATGACGTCACATATTACATCACTCATGACATGGTCAGTGACATCACTGATGACATCACTGATGACATCTCAAATGACATCACTGATGACATCACTGATGACATCATCCAGTGACTGTGTGTTTCTGTAAAGTTTAAATATGTTTAATATATAGGGAAAGGCGTATTGAAGAATGAGTGGGTGTATAAGTGTCTGAATGGATGATTTAGTACGTGAGTGACTGACTCTACAAGTGAGTGATTAAACGTATCTTACTGAATGCATGGGTTAGTGACTAAACTGTGTGAATGTCTGTATCCGTCTGTTTGTTGGTGTGTAAGTGGATGCATGGATTTGCGAATAGCTACATGAGTGTCTATATGGGTTATTGATTGGTTCTCTGAGTATCTGTATGGCTGCCTGAGTGTTTGTGTGAGTGGGGTGTGTGTGACTCTATACATAGATGTGTGAGTGGGTGATTCACTGGGTGCATGATTTCAAGAGTGCATCTGTGATGGACTGCTTGGGTGGGTGAGTGTGTGTATGGGTGTGTTAGTGAGTGAATGTATATCTCAGTGGTACATGTGCGAGTAACTACATATGTAAAAGGCAGTATATATGTGTGTTAGAGTATTTAAATGGCTATAAGTGAGTGTGTTATTGTGAGAGTGGCTGTATGGATGCGTGTGTGCTTGTATCAGTTATTGTATAAGAGCGTAAGAATGTGCTAGTATTTGTATGAGTAAGTGAGCTGGTGTGTGTATAACTGTATAGGTGAGTAAATGGGTGTGTGATTAATTTTTTGCATGACTGACTAGGTGTGTGAGTACCTCTATGGATGAGTGGCGGTGTGTGAGTATTTATATAGGTGTATGAGTGCATATGATAGTCCTGTACTGAGTGACTGTAAGTATGAGTGACTGTACAGGTGAGTGAGTGGATGTGTGTGTAGACCTAAGAATCAGTGAGTGGGTATGTAGTTTTTGGTGTTGGAGTGTCTATGGTTTTGAGAATGGCAGTCTGTAATTTAGAGTGGGTGTATCAAAAGTTATATTAGGGTGTGAGAAGATGCATGAAATTATCACATGGATGATGTCATCAGTGATGTCATTTGAGATGTCATCAGTGATGTCATCAGTGATGTCACTGACCATGTCATGAGTGATGTAATATGTGACGTCATCAGCAGTGCATTACGGGGCGCGAGTTATAGTTAGCTGAACTAACTATAACAGGGGAATTTCACGGGTTTTGTACGAGTGCAATGTCCAACTAACTATAACTGTCCCTAAAACCTATGGTTTTTTCAGTGAATTTCAAAGGTTTTTTAAATGCTAATTTCTAACTATAACGTGTCTGAAACCTATGGTTTTTTTAGTGAATTTCAAAGGTTTTTTAAATGCTAATTTCTAACTATAACGTGCCTGAAACCTATGATTTTTTAAGTGAATTTCAAAGGTTTTTTAAATGCTAGTTTCTAACTATGCCAACAGAGGTAGGACATGTGAAGAAAGAAGAAAAATGCACAGAAAGAAGCAAAAGATGTGCAGAAAGAACCAACAGAGGAGCAGAAAGAGGCCTTGTTGCAAAATCATCCTGTGCCCACAACTTTTTCAGACGGGTACTGGTGGTAACTGACTCTGACTAACCAGAGCCAGTGCGCGCTTGCACAGTGGTGAAGGGAGGGGGCCTGAGGTGACATGTGTGCAAACGCGCCCGTGGCGCGTTTTAAGTTGCGGGATTAAGTCCCCTTGAATCCTGAGGGTCCCTGGGGCCCAACTAGCCCCCCAGGTACCTACAGTTAGGACCACAGAGCTGAGTTGCAGAGAGGCGTTCCGAGGCCACGCACCTTTTTCACCTCTCTGCAACGCAACTCTGTTGTGCTTACTGAAGGTACCTGGTGGGCTAGTTGGCCCCCAGGATTCAAAGGGAATTATCTCCCCAACTTAAAACGCACCACAGGGCGTGTTTGCGCACATGTCACCTGAGGCCCCGCCCCCTCCCTTCACCACTGTGCAAACGCGCCCCGTGGCGCGTTTTAAGTTGGGGGATTAGGTCACCTTGAATCCTGAGAGTCCTTGGGGCCCAACTAGCCCACCAGGTACTTCCAGTAAGCACCACAGGTCTGCGTTGCAACGCCTGTAACAAATTGTGCAGTTGTGTTTAGGTAGTGAAGAGGGTCGTGCTGGGGGTAGTGTTTTAGGGTTTAGGGTAGTGCAGTGGTGTTTGTGTAGTGTAGGGGGTCATGCTGGGGGTAGATTTAGGGTTTAGGGTAGTGCAGTGGTGTTTGGGTAGTGTAGGGAGTCGTGCTGGGGGAGTGTTTTAGGGTTTAGGGTAGTACAGTGGTGTTTGGGTAGTGTAGGGGGTCGTGCTGGGGTTAGTGTTTTAGGGTTTTAGGGTTTAGGGTAGTGCAGTGGTGTTTGGGAAGTGTAGGGGATACTGCTGGGGGTAGTGTTTTAGGGTTTAGGGTAGTGCAATGGTGTTTGGGTAGTGTAGGGGTACTGCTGGGGGTAGTGTTTTAGGGTTTAGGTTAGTGCAGTGGTGTTTGGGTAGCGTAGGGGGTACTGCTGGGGGTAGTGTTTTATGGTTTAGGGTAGTGCAGTGGTGTTTGGGTAGTGTAGGGGTTCGTGCTGGGGGTAGTTTTTTAGGGTTTAGGGTAGTGCAGTGGTGTTTGTGTAGTGTAGGAGGTCGTGTTTTAGGGTTTAGGGTAGTGCAGTGGTCTTTGGGTAGTGTAGGGAGTTGTGCGGGCGGTAGTGTTTTAGGATTAGGGTAGTGCATTGGTATTTGGGTAGTGTAGGGGTCATGCGGGGGTAGTGTTTTAGGGTTTAGGGCAGTGCAGTGGTGTTTAGGTAGTGTAGGGGGTCGTGCTGGGGGAGTGTTTTAGGGTTTAGGGCAATGCAGTGGTGTTCGGGTAGTGTAGGGGGTCGTGCTGGGGGAGTGTTTTAGGTTTAGGGCAGTGCAGTCGTGTTCGGGTAGTGTAGGGGGTCTTGCTGGGGGAGTATTTTAGGGTTTAGCGTAGTGCAGTGGTGTTCGGGTAGTGTAGGGGTCATGCTGGGGGTAGTGTTCTAGGGTTTGGGGCAGTGCAGTGGTGTTCGGGCAGTGTAGGGGTCGTGCTGGGGGTGGTGTTTTAGGGTTTAGGGCAGTGCAGTGGTGTTCGGGCAGTGTAGGGGGTCGTGCTGGGGGTGGTGTTTCAGGGTTTAGGGCAGTGCAGTGGTGTTCGGGCAGTGTAGGGGGTCGTGCAGGGGGTGGTGTTTCAGGGTTTAGGGCAGTGCAGTGGTGTTCGGGCAGTGTAGGGGGTCGTGCAGGGGTGGTGTTTCAGGGTTTAGGGCAGTGGTGTTCGGGCAGTGTAGGGGGTCATGCTGGGGGTGGTGTTTCAGGGTTTGGGGCAGTGCAGTGGTGTTCGAGCAGTGTAGGGGGCGGTGCAGGGGGTGGTGTTTCAGGGTTTAGGGCAGTGCAGTGGTGTTCGGGCAGTGTAGGGGGTGGTGTTTCAGGGTTTAGGGCAGTGCAGTGGTGTTCGGGCAGTGTAGGGGGTCGTGCAGGGGGTGGTGTTTCAGGGTTTAGGGCAGTGCAGTGGTGTTCGGGCAGTGTAGGGGGCGGTGCAGGGGGTGGTGTTTCAGGGTTTAGGGCAGTACAGTGGTGTTCGGGCATTGTAGGGGGTGGTGCTGGGGCTGGTGTTTCAGGGTTTAGGGCAGTGCAGTGGTGTTAGGGCAGTGTAGGGGGTCGTGCTGGGGCTGGTGTTTCAGGGTTTAGGGTAGTGCAGTGGTGTTCGGGCAGTGTAGGGGGTCGTGCTGGGGCTGGTGTTTCAGGGTTTAGGGCAGTGCAGTGGTGTTCGGGCAGTGTAGGGGTCATGCTGGGGCTGGTGTTTCAGGGTTTAGGGCAGTGCAGTGGTGTTCGGGCAGTGTAGGGGTCTTGCTGGGGCTGGTGTTTCAGAGTCTAGGGCAATGCAGTGGTGTTCGGGCAGTGTAGGGGGTCTTGCTGGGGCTGGTGTTTCAGGGTTTAGGGCAGTGCAGTTGTGTTCGGGCAGTGTAGGGGTCGTGCTGGGGGTGTTGTTTCAGGGTTTAGGGCAGTGCAGTGGTGTTCGGGCAGTGTAGGGGGTCGTGCTGGGGCTAGTGTTTCAGGGTTTAGGGCAGAGCAATGGTGCTCAGGCAGTGTAGGGGGTTGTGCTGGGGGTGATGTTTCAGGGTTTAGGGCAGTGCAGTGATGTTAGGTCAGTGTAGGGGTCGTGCTGGGGGTGGTGTTTCAGGGTTTAGGGCAGTGCAGTGGTGTTCCGGCAGTGTAGGGGGTCGTGCAGGGGGTGGTGTTTCAGGGTTTAGTGCAGTGGTGTTCGGGCAGTGTAGGGGTCGTGCTGGGGTGGTGTTTCAGGGTTTAGGGCAGTGCAGTGGTGTTCGGGCAGTGTAGGGTGTCGTGCTGAGGGATGGTGTTTCAGGGTTTAGGGCAGTGCAGTAGTGTTTGGGCAGTGTAGGGGTCATGCAGGGGGTGGTGTTTCAGGGTTTAGGGCAGTGCAGTGGTGTTCGGCCAGTGTAGGTAGTCTTGCTGGGAGTGGTGTTTCAGGGTTTAGGGCAGTGCAGTAGTTTTCGGGCAGTGTAGGCGGTCGTGCTGGGGCTGGTGTTTCAGGGTTTAGGGCAGTGCAGTGGTTTTCGGGCAGTGTACGGGGTTGTGCTGGGGCTGGTTTTTCAGGGTTTAGGGCAGTGCAGTGGTGTGCGGGCAGTGTACGGGGTTGTGCTGGGGCTGGTGTTTCAGGGTTTAGGGCGGTGCAGTGGTGTTTGTGTAGTGTAGGGGGTCATGTTTTAGGGTAGTGCAGTGGTGTTTGGGTAGTGTAGGGGTCGTGCTGGTGGTAGTGTTTTAGGATTTAGGTTAGTGCAGTGGTGTTTGGGTAGTGTAGGGGGTCGTGCTGGGGGTAGTGTTTTAGGTTTAGGATAGTGCAATGGTGTTTGTGTAGTGTAGGGGGTCGTGCTGGGGGTAGTGTTTTAGGGTTTAAGGTAGTGCAGTGGTGTTTTTGTAGTGTAGGGGGTCATGTTTTAAGATGCAATGCTCCAATACCTGACCAGTCTGCACTACATAAAACTGCAAAATAACTAAAAATAAAAAGTGTTTTGCACACTTTTGTCATTGGGCTATATGTGGGCTACATCTGGGTAATATTTGTGCTACATTTGGGCTCTTTTTTCACTGGTGGCCATCTTGGAAGACTTCTTTGTTATGAAGTTTCCTAATTTCTTCATTTACTGCAGTCTCCTCAGTAGGAAATGCTTTCAGTTTTTTACTTTGATTCCATCAAGAAGGCATTCAGATGTGTCTCACATCTGCCATAAATTCAGAATGTTAGCACTCTAGTTGCTCATTAGATCACTGGAGTAAAGCTACTGCTCACCAGGGAGTTAACTGGTAGTCTGCTGCTGGTATTGAAAGTGATTGTTTCAGTCTGCATGTCAGAATTTTCTAATGAAATAGAAGAGGATTTGAGATCTCACTTAAAACATGCCCTAATTTTTCTTTCTGCAGCACTAACTATACTTTCTATTTCAAAAAGAACCCTCATTTTGTTCCTTTTTAAATTAAATGTATTAAGTGTTACCGGTTTATTCCAATCAAGATGGCTTCAGGTGTGCCATACTTTTGTCATAAGTAAGGCTGTTAGCGCTCTAGTTGTTCTTTAGAACACTCTGGGAAGCTGCAGTAGAACACAAAGGCATCAACTGGCAGGCTGCTCCTTTTGAAACATAACAGGAAGATATTTGAGATCACACTTGAAATATGTCCTAATTTTTCTTTCTACAGCACTAACCATAATTTCTATGGCAAAATGAACCCCATCATTTTGTTCCTTTTTAAATTAAATGTTTTAAGTGTTACCAGTTTATTCCAATCAAGATGGCTTCAGGTGTGCCATACTTTTGTCATAAGTAAGGCTGTTAGCACTCTAGTTGTTCTTTAGAACACTCTGGGAAGCTGCAGTAGAACACAAAGGCATCAACTGGCAGGCTGCTCCTGTTGAAATATAACAGGAAGATATTTGAGATCACACTTGAAACATGTCCTAATTTTTCTTTCTACAGCACTAACCATAATTTCTATGACAAAATGAACCCCATCATTTTGTTCCTTTTTAAATTAAATGTTTTAAGTGTTACCAGTTTATTCCAATCAAGATGGCTTCAGGTGTGCCATACTTTTGTCATAAGTAAGGCTGTTAGCACTCTAGTTGTTCTTTAGAACACTCTGGGAAGCTGCAGTAGAACACAAAGGAATCAACTGACAGTCTCTGCCCTTGTTGGATGTACATGTTTTACTGAGAATGTCAGACTTCATTCTCACATGACTGAGAAAGATAATGTGAATTTACAGAAAATATGCTCTCATTTTAGCTTCTGGAGCACCTTCCAAACCTCCATGGGACAAGCATGAGAAAATAGTGTTCTCTCAAACATGATTCATGATATCCCAGCAGAAGGTTTTTCACATGGTAAAATCACCTTAGAATACACCACAATTCCTAAAATTAGTATGGTACCATCAACAAATAAATTCTAATGTAACTAAAGCCTGTTATCACCCTTTATAGTTCTCCTTTTGGTGACCCTCAAAATCTTCTATTCACTACAATGCATTTCAATGAGGTACTATCATTTATATTGGTCCCAAGATGGCTGCCAGCAATTCCAGGATGAAGTGCTGACAGCCAATCAGATCTCACGATGACATGTGTGGTTAGGCTCCGCCCAGATATATATGTGACTTTACTTTTGATTTTCTCAGGAACTACTGAACGGATTTACACCATTTAAGCAAAAGGCACGACACTGAACCAAGGGCTACCTCTTTGCCAAATTTGGTGTAATTCCGTTCAGCAGTTCGGGCTGTAGCTGCGACTAAAGGTTCCTATGGAAAAATGAATGGGGAAAACGTGTTTTGGGACCCCCTTTTTCTCGGCCCCGCTTGACGTATCACCCCGAGACTTTCAGGATAGGAGCGGACCGGAGCGCCCCAACAAGTTGGAAACGTTCGCGAAGATTCGTCAACCGGCGCCAACGTTATTTCAAATAGAATGTCGCGGATTTCCTATGGATAATAGGTTTTAACTATAACTATCTACTGGCGACCGCCAGTAGATAATATATATATATATATATATATATATATATATATGCATATATATATATATATATATAGCTATATATATATATATAGCTATATATGTATATATTCCCCCGTTATAGTTAGTTCAGCTAACTATAACTCGCGCCCCCGCAATGCACTGCTGATGACGTCACATATTACATCACTCATGACATGGTCAGTGACATCACTGATGACATCACTGATGACATCTCAAATGACATCACTGATTACATCATCCAGTGACTGTGTGTTTCTGTAAAGTTTAAATATGTTTAATATATATAGGGAAAGGCGTATTGAAGAATGAGTGGGTGTATAAGTGTCTGAATGGATGATTTAGTACGTGTGTGACTGACTCTACAAGTGAGTGATTAAACGTATCTTACTGAATGCATGGGTTAGTGACTAAACTGTGTGAATGTCTGTATCCGTCTGTTGGTGTGTAAGTGGATGCATGGATTTGCGAATAGCTACATGAGTGTCTATATGGGTTATTGATTGGTTCTATGAGTATCTGTATGGGTGCCTGAGTGTTTGTGTGGATGGGGTGTGTGCGACTGTGCATAGATGTGTGAGTGGGTGATTCACTGGGTGGATGGTTTCAAGAGTGCATCTGTGATAGACTGTATGGGTGGGTAAGTGTGTGTAAGAGTGTGTTAGTGAGTGAATGTATGTCCCAGTGGTACATGTGTGAGTAACTACATATGTGAAAGGCAGTATATATGTGTATTGGAGTATATAAATAGCTATAAGCGAGAGTGAGTGATTGTGATAGTGGCTGTATGGATGAGTGTGTGCTTGTATCAGTGATTGTATAAGAGCGTAACAATGTGCTAGTATTTGTATGATTAAGTGAGCTGGTGTGTGTATAACTGTATAGGTGAGTAAATGGCAGTGTGTTTAATTATTTGCATGACTGACTAGGTGTGTGAGTACCTCTATGGATGAGTGGCGGTGTTTGAGTGTCTATATAGGAGTAAGAGTGCATATGATAGTCCTGTACTGAGTGACCGTAAGTATGAGTGACTGTACGGGTGAGTGAGTGGATGTGTGTGTGTGTAGACCTAAGAATCAGTGAGTGGGTATGTAGTTATTGGTGTTGGAGTGTCTATGGTTTTGCGAATGGCACTCTGTAATTTAGATTGGGTGTATCAAAGGTTATATTAGGGTGTGAGGAGCTGCATCAGATTATCACGTGGATGATGTCATCAGTGATGTCATCAGTGATGTCACTGACCATGTCATGAGTGATGTAATATGTGACGTCATCAGCAGTGCATTGCGGGGCGCGAGTTATAGTTAGCTGGACTAACTATAACGGGGGAATTTCACGGGTTTTGTACGAGTGCAATGTCCAAATAACTATAACTGTCCCTAAAACCTATGGTTTTTTCAGTGAATTTCAAAGGTTTTTTAAATGCTAATTTGTAACTATAACGTGCCTGAAACCTATGGTTTTTTCAGTGAATTTCAAAGGTTTTTTAAATGCTAATTTGTAACTATAACATGTCTGAAACCTACGGTTTTTTCAGTGAATTTCAAAGGTTTTGTAAATGACAATTTTTAAATGTATTAATTGTTATATAAATTTTTTTCATACTGATTTTAAAATTGTTTAGAAACAATTTTTTTTACATATTTTATTTTTTAAATTACATTGTAATTACATTATACATTACATTACAAAAATACTTTCTCAGAATGAATTACTTTAGTTTAAATACTTTGCACATAGGCAATAGACTTTTAAGTACAGTAGTTACAGTTGTTGCAATGGGCAACACATTTTCAAACACAATGCAACATTCAGCTCAATGTGAATTTCTAGTTAAATGCAATTAGTTACTTTATGGATTACTTTTCTAACCACAGGACTGGATCCTAGATTCAGTCCTGGGACATCTCCTGTAAACAGTTGAGTAAAAGCGTTTTGGTTACAGTAGTGATTTTTAAGGAATATTATTGTATTTTAAAAGTTGACACTTAGAAACTTTTTCTCATAGAATCACCAATGTTATCCTATGGAAGGAAATTCACTTAGCAGGTAAAAACTGTTATCGTTACTTTTTCTTACTCAGTGTTGGATCCTGGATCCAGCACTGGTGCATCTCCTGTAAACAGTTGAAAGAATGCGTTTAAGTCATACAGGCGATTTTTAAGGAATATTTGTAGTTTGTGAAAATCGACACTTTGAAAGTTTTCTGCTGAAAACCAGACAATGGATTCCTATGGAAGAAAATATAAGTTACTGGTAAGTACGTTTAAAATTACTTTTCAGGGTCAGTGCTGGGCTAAAAGATGCAGCACTGGGTTCTCTCCTGATAACAGGTGAGTAAATTGGAATTCGTACTTTGGTTGATTTTAGAGGAATATTATAAAGTTCCAAAACTCCACACTTAGAAGAATTTCCAAGTGAAACCAGTCAATGTTAGCCCATGAAGAAAATTCAAGTTACCGGTAAGTACGGTTAAAATTACTTTTCAGGATCAGTACTGGGCTGAAAGATGCAGCACTGAGGTCTGTCCTGATAACAGGTGAGTAAATCAGAATTCTGATTTCAGCTGATTTTAGAGGAATATTTTAAAGTTCCAAAACTCCACACTTAGAAGAATTTCCAAGTGAAACCAGTCAATGTTAGCCTATGAAGGAAATTCAAGTTACCGGTAAGTACGGTTAAAATTACTTTTCAGGACCAGTACTGGGCTGAAAGATGCAGCACTGAGGTCTCTCCTGATAACAGGTGAGTAAATCAGAATTCGGATTTCGGCTGATTTTAGAGGAATATTTGTATGTTTCAAAAATCAACACTTAGAAACTTTTTCAGCAAAAAGCAGGCAATGATATCCTATGGAAGGAAATTCAAGTTACTGGTAAGTACGGTTAAAATTACTTTTGAGGATCAGTACTGGGCTGAAAGATGCAGCACTGAGGTCTCTCCTGATAACAGGTGAGTAAATCAGAATTCGGATTTCGGCTGATTTTAGAGGAATATTTGTATGTTTCAAAAATCAACACTTAGAAACTTTTTCAGCAAAAAGCAGGCAATGATATCCTATGGAAGGAAATTCAAGTTACTGGTAAGTACGGTTAAAATTACTTTTGAGGATCAGTACTGGGCTGAAAGATGCAGCACTGAGGTCTCTCCTGATAACAGGTGAGTAAATCAGAATTCGGATTTCGGCTGATTTTAGAGGAATATTTGCACAATGGTGAAGGGAGGGGCGGGGCCTGAGGTGACATCTGTGCAAACGCGCCCCGTGGTGCGTTTTAAGTTGGGGGATTAAGTCCCCTTGAATCATGAGGGTCCCTACGGGCCAACTAGCCCACCAGGAACCTCCAGTATGCGCCAGGGGCTGCGTTGCAGAGACATGTACAGAGGCCACACCCCTTTTACACCTCTCTGCAACGCAGCTCTGTGGCGCTTTCTGGACGTACCTGTTGGGCTAGTTGGCCCTCAGGGACCCTCAGGATTGAAGAGGATTTAATTCCCCATCTTAAAACGCGCCACGGGGCCTGTTTGCACACATGTCACCTGAAGCCCCGCCCCTCCCTTCACCACTGTGCAAACGCGCCCCGTGGCGCGTTTTAAGTCGGGGGATTAACTCCCCTTGAATCCTGAGGGTCCCTGGGGTGCAACTAGCCCACCATATACCTCCAAAAGCGCCATAGAGCTGCGTTGCAGAGAGGTGTAAAAGGGGCGTGGCCTCTGTACACCTCTCTGCAAGGCAGCCCCTGGCGCATACTGGAGGTTCCTGGTGGGCTAGTTGGCCCCAGGGACCCCAGTATTCAAGGGAATTCGTTCCCTCTCTGCAAACGCGCCAGGGGCGCGTTTGCAGAGTGGTGAAGGAAGGGGCGGGGCCTGCGGGCCAGATCGTTTTTTTCTTTCCCCTTTGGGGAGGGGGCTGCGTGGCCCCCCTCCGTGGCCACTTATGGCCCCGGGGACCCCATCCCCCGGGGCCTGGCCTCTCGTTGGGGACTGTGGGGGGGTCCCCAATCCCCCCACAGTCCCATTGCTTTTACACATGGGGAGCAGCTAACATGCAGCTCCCCATGTGGAAAAGCAATCGGCTTTGGATATTGGAAGAGAGAGCAGGTTTCCTGCTCTCTCTTCCAATATCCAAAGCAAGTTTGCAATGACAGGACGGGAGCCGCGAGGCTCCCGTCCTGTCATTGCAAACAGCAGTGTCCCGGGGGTAGGCACCCCAGGACACTGCAGGAGCCGGCCCTGGGGGTGGCGGTCCCCAGGGCCACCACAGGCTCCAGCGGCCCCCTCCCTACATCGAGAAAGCCCCGGGAGGTGGTGGTCCTCGGGGCTTGGGGGTCCAAAACGGACCCCCATTGTAATTTTTCTTAGTGCCCCGGGAGGTGGTGGTCCCGGGCGTGTGGGGGCTGGAACCCCCCACACAGGTTTTTCATTTAAAAAAGAAGCCCCGGGAGGTGGTGGTCCCGGGGCTGCGGGAGGGCTCAGAGCCCTCCCGCACCATTCTACATAAAGCCCCGGGGGTGGTGGCCCTCGGGCTTGGGGGCCCTTAGAGGCCCCCACACAAAATTAACCCCCCAGGATGCCCCCGGGACTTGGCCCACCCGGGGGCCAATTAACATCGAAGCGCGGGAGACCGCGCTTCGATTTTTTCGGCAGGGATCAGCGCTCCGAGCGCATCCTGCCGATTTTAAAAAAAAAAAATTTATTTTGCCCAGGGGTCCTTGTGGGACCCCTGAGCAGACCTAGGGGGTCAGGGTGTTTCTACCCTGCCCCCTTTGTGCGCTTTGCGCACTTGTTTCTGTCCCTCGGTTCTACCGAGGGACAAAATGGCTGCCAACACTTCCTGATTTGGAGTGTTGACAGCCAATTAACATAAAGCTCGTGCTCGGGAGGATCCGCGGCCCTAGATATATCCTATCTTTTTACTTTTCATTTTCTCAGCAACTACTGAACGGATTTACACCATTTAACAAAAAGGGTTCTTTCTGAACCAAGAACTACCTCTTTGCCAAATTTGGTGTAATTCCGTTCAGCAGTTCGGGCTGTAGCCGTGTCTAAAGTTTCCTATGGAAAATTGCATGGGGAAAACGCGTTTTGGGACCCCCTTTTTCTCGGCCCCCGCTTGACGAATCCCCCGAGACTTTCAGGGTAGGAGCGGACCGGAGCGGGCCACAAAGTTTGAAAATTTTGCGAAGATACGTCAACCGGCAAGAGAGTTATTTCAAATAGAATGTCGCGGATTTCCTATGGATAATAGGTTGTAACTATAACTATCTACTGGCGACCGCCAGTAGATATATATATATATATATATATATATATATATATATATATATATAGCTATATGCTCCGGGGTCCAACACGTGGGCAGGGATAATTCACTGCTTAGGACTATTGATGAGTATCCCCTGGAAGAGAACCTCTGTTTTTTTCAGTGAATTTCAAAGGTTTTTTAATGGCTAATTCCTAACTATAACGTCCATGAAACCTCTGGTTTTTTCAGTGAATTTGTAAGGTTTTTTAAATGCTAATTTCTAAATATGCCTACATAGGTAGGACATGTGCAGAAAGATGAAGGCGCAGAAAGAAGCAAGAGAAGTGCAGAAAGAGGCAACAGAAGTCCAGAAAGAGGAAGAAAGGTGCAGAAAGAACCAGAGATGTGCAGAAAGAACCAACAGAGGTGCAGAAAGAGGCCTACTTTGACTGTACCTTACAACAGACTCAAAGTACCCTAATCACTAATCCTTCTCCGAAGATGTCTTAAACCTCACTTTTCTCTTGAAGGTTCACTATTAATCGACTGCTCAGAATGTTAGGCCTACCAAATATAAAACAGCAATTCTAAGCAAATAACTGTTGTAAGCCTGACCAAGTTTGTGAAGGTATGCATGCGTGTCTATGCTTTTACCTAGTGACATGTTAAATTAAAATAAACATGCAAACACTTAAATACCTGTGTTTCAAACAGCATACTCTGTAAATTTGTGTAAAATAAGGTGTATGCATTTCTTTCTGCTCACAATACAGGGCACATGGGTATTCAATAGTATATTTGAGGGGCTCTAAAACACATGTATACATAAGACATGTCTGCCTGTGCAACCGAATGACAGAGCAGAACTGAGAAGATTTGACCACCTATTGGAGAAGTTACCCGCTTTTTGAGCTACCATCTTCAGATGCATAACACATGTAAGAATACATATACATGTAGACATATACCTCAGTCACGAGAGCACACAGACCTTTAAACTTGACAGCTTGCACTTCCCATTTGAGTACAGAAGGAGACAAGAGAAGTACAGAAACCGGCAAAAGAGGTGCAGAAAGAAGCAAGAGCAGTGCAGAAAGAACCAATAGAGGTGCAGAAGGAGGCAAGAGGGGTGCAGAAAGAGGCAAGAGGGGTGCCGAAATTTGCAAGAGAGGTGCAGAAAGAAACAACAGAGGTGCGGAAGGAGACAAGAGAACTGCAGAAAGAGGGAAGAGAGTTGCAGAAACAGGCAAAAGGGGTACAGAAACAGGGAGCAGGTGGGCAGACAGGCAAGAGAGGTGCAGAAAGAGGGAAGAGGGGTGCAGAAAGCGGCAAGAGGGGTCCAGAAATTTGGAACAGAGGTGCAGAAAGAAGCAAGAGCAGTGCAGAAAGAACCAACAGAGGTGCAAAAAGAGGCAAGAGGGGTGCAGAAAGGGGTAGGAGAGGTGCACAAAGAGGCAAGAGGGGTACAGAAAGAGGCAGGAGGGGTGCAGAACGAAGGAAGAGAAGTGCAGAAAGAAGAAACAGAGGTGCTGAAAGAGGCACAAAGGGTGCAGAAAGAGGCAAGAGAAGTGCAGAAAGAAGCAACTGAGGTACAGAAAGAGGCAAGAGTGGTGCAGAAAGAGGGAAGAGAGGTGTAGAAAGAGGCAAGAGAGTTGCACAAAGAGGGAAGAGGCGTGCAGAAAAAGGCAAGAGGGGTGCAGAAAGAAGCAAGTGAGGTGCAGAAAGAGGTAGGAGAGGTACAGAAAGAGGCAAAAGAGGTGCAAAAACAGGCAAGAGAAGTGCAGAAAGAGGCAAGAGAATTGCTGAAAGAAAAACAGAGGTGTAGAAAGAAGCAAGAGAAGTGCGGAAAGGCAAGTGAGGTGCAGAAAGAGGCAAGAGAGGTGCAGAAAGAGGGAAGACGAGTGCAGAAAGAGACAACAGGGGTGCAGAAAGAAGCAAGACCGGTGCAGAAAGAAGCATGAGAAGTGCAGAATGAGGCAATGGGGGTGCAGAAAGAGGCAAGAGAAGTGCAGAAAGAAGCAACAGAGGTGCAGAAGGAGGCAAGAGAACTGCAGAAAGAGGCAAGAGACTTGCAGAAACAGGCAAAATAGGTACAGAAAGAGGGAACAGGGATGCAGATAGAGGCAAGAGAGGTGCGGTAAGAGGGGTGCAGAAAGAGGCAAGACGGGTACAGAAATTTGCAAGAGAGGTGCAGAAAGAAGCAAGAGCAGTGCAAAAGAACCAACAGAGGTGCAGAAAGAGGCAAGAGGTGCAGAAGGGGGCAAGAGAACTGCAGGAAGAGGCAAGAGAGTTGCAGAAATAGGCAAAAGGGGTGCAGAAAGAGGGAACAGGTGGGCAGACTGAGGCAAGAGAGGTGCAGAAAGAGGCAAGAGGGGTGCAGAAAGAGGGAAGAGGGGTGCAGAAAGAGGCAAGAGGGATGCAGAAATTTGGGACAGAGGTGCAGAAAGAAGCAAGAGCAGTGCAGAAAGAAGCAACAGAGGTGCAGAAAGAGGCAAGAGGGGGACAGAAAGAGGCAAGTGAAGTGCAGAATGAAGTAAAAGAGGTGCAGAAAGAGGCAAGAGAACTGCATGAAAAGGCATGAGAGGTGCAGAATGAGGCATGAGGGGTGCACAAAGAGGCAAGAGGGGTACAGAAAGAGGCAAGAGGGGTACAGAAAGAGGCAAGAGGGGTACAGAAAGAGGCAAGAGAAAATGCAGAAAGAAGCAACAGAGGTGCAGAAAGAGTCAAGAAAGGTGCAGAAGCAGGCAAGAAAGGTACAGAAAAAGGGAACAGGGGTGCAGAAAGAGGCAAGAGGGATACAGAAATTTGCAAGAGAGGTGCAGAAAGAAGCAAGAGAAGTGCAGAAAGAAGCAAGAGAGGTGGACAAAAGGGAAGAGGGGTGCAGAAATAGGCAAGAGGGATGCAGAAATTTGCAAAAGAGGTGAAGTGCAGAAAGAACCAACAGAGGTGCAAAAAGAGGCTTATGACATATTGGTCCACGCAGTACCATTTGCTTCTCTAGAATCTTAGGGTCCACCACTGGCGTGGTTGCTGCAGGGAGTGGAGAGGTACGCTGTGTGGGCACATATGTGCTGTGAAATGCCGGTCTGTCTTCAGGTCCCTCTGACCCATGACGTGAGCCTTGTAAACCATTGCAGAAGCCTGTCCTGCGGTACTGTCACTTGCTAAGCATCTACATGCATTGTACCAAAGAGCTCGGGGACAAGATGGCATGACTTAACAAATGTTTAGAGTTAGGTACAAAACAAGTGGGAGAATTAGAAAAAAATATATATATGAGAATAAAACAGGAACATATAGAAAAGGCAAGGTGGCGTGAGGAGGCTAACAGTTGGAGTGTTCGAAAAAAGGCACGTAAAGTAGAAAACAGAGAAGATGCACACATGGAAAATGGGAAAAGATGGGCAGAGGGGCAGGAGGGGAAAAGAGACAGAGTGGTCAACTGTCACAAAAGGCAGGCAGAAAAGATTAAGATAGATAGAAAATGAGACAAGACAGACAGAAACAAAGGTAACAAGGGAAACACGCAGATAAAAAAATTTAAATCACAACAAAGAGAAAGTTACAGTGAGCTATGGATAAAGCGGAGGCAAGCAGATAGAAAAAAAGGCAAAAGGATGAACAAATATTCAGACGGACAGGTGCCACGCAGCAAAGAGACACAGGAAGGCAGATAAAAGGAGGAGAAAAGCTAGCTATGGAAAAAGTAAAAGCAAACAGAGAATGACAACAAGGCAGGCAGACAGTTAAAGAAGGGATACACACAAGTAAACCAAGAGGGGAAAATGAAGAAAGGTAGGATAAGGGACAGATACAATAATATTTAAAAAAACAGGCAGTTAAAAAAAGCCAAAAATAAGTTTAACCAGGCAGACAGACGAATAAAAAAATGACGAAAGACAGACTGAAAAGTAGAACCACCATTAAGCAGTAGGACAGAAAATGAGCAAACGGCACACAGACACAAGGGTAAAAAAGAAATTCGGCAAAAGACAAATGGAATGACAAGCGGATGGGAACTCAGACAGAAAATGGCAACCACACATTCGGGCAGCCATGCACAGCTTGAACATAGGAGAGTCGGGCAGACAGAGAGAAAACAAGAAAAGCAGATAGAAAATGTCGAAAAGACAAGCGCTACTGATGTGCAGCGGATTATAAAAGGGGGAAAGATAGGTCGGTTGAAAGACTTAAAAAGCAGAAGACAGGCTTCTAGATAGAGGGGAGGGCAAATAGAAAAATACATAGATTGAAAAACGTTTGCAGCTAGTGGATGGCAGAAGGACAGATACTAGCATAAAAGAGAAATGGAGTGAAACCAGACTGAGATGATAACAGAAAGACCGGTGGGAAGCGAATAACAAAAAACACTCTTAGAAATAAAGAAAAATACAGGCAGAAAGACAAACAACCGAAAGCTAGAAGAAACACAAGTACATTTTGCAAAGAATGAACGAGTTGTGTGTAAAACACCAAATGCACACCCTACTCCCAATTCACAATGGAGGCAGAAATTTAGAATACAAAACTTTATCGAAAATCATTAAAAGCCCCGGTTGAAAATAATGTTCTACGGCAAAAAGTGTGGGTGTTTTTTTCGCCTTCTGCTTCTTTGATGCAGGCATGGTGTGCCTTCTGTTCCCCTACACATGCGGACCACAGGATATTTTTTTGCTTCAGCCACGAAAAGAATGCAGCAGTTCTTAATGTGAAATGAACTGAAATGAAATTTGTACTTGTAAAGCGCACTGTTACCCTAGGGTGTCCTGGCGCTGTACGCATACCGCTGTGGAACCCTTCCTGTCTTTTCCCTGTGAAATGTCCACTCCTGGGCACCCCCAAGGTGAAGCCAGGCATCCCAGCGCTGGTGGGGCCGTTGTGGAGATTAAACAAGCTATTGCCCAGAGTTGCAGAGTGGGACCCATGATTAGAACAGGCACCGAGGCGAGAATTATCAGGTCCGAGGAAATTGAGCCCAAGACCCGCCGAGGCGGGAATTGAACCCTGGGCCCGGGCTAGATCTCTGCATCAGGGTCTGCCGCTCTAACCATTGAGCCACACTTCTCCACAATGTGCGTAATATCTATATAGTTACACATATATGTAGGCCATGGTTTCTTCGAAATGATTAACAATCTTAGCATACGAAGGGGATCTATGGAACTGTATGGTATACTAGTAGATGTAATGTCCCTCCGAGCAGCTGTTAGTGTGCGGCGTGAGGCGATGCGCCGATAATGCAGGTGTATTGCCATGTGACACGTATCACACGGTGCGTGCCAACGAAGGGGGCAGCTCGAGGAAAATCAGTGAGTTTAGGTGCGGTCGAAACTACCGCGAGTTTGGGGGGGAAAAAAACCCAACATCCACAGAATAGTGAAAGCAGTATCCACAAAGTAGTACAAGGGGTCAGAAATACAGGGGAAATACAAATTGGATAGCTGCTCTGTAAGTTAAAGAGGGAGTTTGTGCCTAACATGTCAATAAATTATTGCACAAAACATGGGGTAGAGTCGACTTCATCATCGCATATAACATTTAGCTAAACCATGGGCTGTCTTCATTTAATATTTAAATTTTTAATGTATTGAGCCATAAAAGGGGCATTCTATATATAATAAATGCCCTTTAAGGCTTAGTGTGCGACATAAATTATTTATTTTTTTTAAAAGAAGAAAAGAGGAGGCAACCCGGGCTAGTTCCCAAGTTTCAGATGAAGCAGTATATATTACCTACTGGCGGTCGCCAGTAGGTAGTTATAGTTAGGACCTTGTTTCTATTCAAAAAGCGTTTTTTCTTTTGCCAATATCTTTGGTGCCGTTGGACGAATCGTCGCAAAATTTTCAAAACTAATGGGGCGGAGGGTCAGCTCCTGTCTTGAAAGTTTCGGGGTGGTTCGTCAAGCGGGGGCCGAGAAAAAAGGGGGGTCCCAAAACGCGTTTTCCACATGTTAATTTCCGTAGGAAACTTTAGACAAGGCTACAGCCCGAACTGCTGAACGGAATTACACCAAATTTGGCAAAAAGGTAGCTCTTGGTTCAGAAAGCGCTTTTTTTTTTTTTAAATGGTGTAAATCCGTACAGTAGTTTTTTAAATATTAAAGGAAAAAGAAATTTATATATCTGGGCGGAGCCTAACCACACATCTCATCGTGAGATCTGATTGGCTGTCAGCACTTCATCAAAGAAGTGTTGGCAGCCATCTTGGGACCAATATACATGATAGCACTCCATTAAAATGCATTGTAGTGAATGGAAGGTTTTGAAGGTCACCAAAAGGAGAACGTATAGAGGGTGATAAGACGTTAGTTACATTATAAATCATTTGTTGATGGCACCATACTAATTTTAGGAATTATGGTGTGCTCTAAGGTGATTTTACCCTGTGAAAAAGCCTTCTGCTGGGATATCATGAATCATGTTTGAGAGAAAACTATTTTCTCATACTTTTCCCATAGAGATTTGGAAGGTGATCTAGAAGCTAAAATGAGAGCATATTTTCTGTAAATTCACATTATCTTTCTCAGTCATGTGAGAATGAAGTCTGACATTCTCAGTAAAACATGTACATCCAACAAGGGCAGAGGCTGTCAGTTGATTCCTTTGTGTTCTACTGCAGCTTCCCAGAGTGTTCTAAAGAACAACTAGAGCGCTAACAGTCTTACTTATGACAAAAGTATGGCACACCTGAAACCATCTTGATTGGAATAAATTGGTAACACTTAACACATTTAATTTAAAAAGGAACAAACTGAGGGGGTTCATTTTGCCATAGAAATTATGATTAGTGCAGAAGAAAAAAATTAGGGCACATTTTGAGTGACTTATCAAAACCTCTTCTATTTCATTAAAAAATTCTGACATGCAGACTGAAACATGCACTTTCAATACCAGCAGCAGACTTCCCTAGTGAGCAGTAGCTTTACTACAGTGATCTAATGAGCAACTAGAGTGCTAACATTCAGAATTTATGGCGAATGTGTGACACATCTGAATGCCTTCTTGATGGAATCAAAGTAAAAACTGAAAGCATTTCCTACTGAGGAGACTGCAGTAAATGAGGAAATTAGGAAACTTCATAACAAATAAATCTCCCAAGATGGCCACCAGAGACAAAAGAGCCCAAATGTAGCCCAAATATCACCCAGATGTAGCCCACGTATAGCCCAATGACAGAAGTGTGCAAAACACTTTATTTTTGTTTTTTGCAGTTTTATATAGTGCAGACTGGTCAGGTATTGGAGTGCTTTACATGAGCATTGGTTACATCACACAAGGACAAATTCATGTTGCTTGTAGACATGGGGAGATTAAGTGATTTGACCAGAATCACAGAATGTCGCGCTGAAGCAGAAACTCCAACCTGGTTCCCCTAAGTGCAACATTTAATCAAGTGGTCAACTGGATAAAAAAAGCAAAGATAACAAATAATTTAAAAGTGCTTTGTCGCTATTTGAAAACCCAGAAAATATGTCCTCATTTTAGTTTTTTAGAGCACTAACCATAATTTCGATGCAAATAAGACCCTCTCATTTCTGTAATTTCTAAAGGAAATGCTCTAGGTATTACAGTTTTGATTACATCAAGATGACGTCAGGTGTGCCACACTTTTGTAATAAATATAGAATGTTAGCAGTCTAGTTGTTCATTAGGATACTGTTGAGAGGCAGAGGCCAGGGGCACGGACTCAGAAAATTGAAGGCAGGTAGGAGAGTGCAGAGGCAACAATTTGACCACACTGGGCAGGCAGGAAGGGCAGTGGCAGCACAACAGACTATGGTGGGCAGTGGAAAGGGGGGCAGGGGCAACAAACCAACAATGCAGGACAGGCAAGAGAGGCTGTGGCAATATAATAGACCGTTGTGGGCAGAAGGAAGAGGCAGTGGTAGTACAACCATACATGCCAACAGACCCGATTCAGCCAGGAAACGCCCAATGTTTTTAAGCCCAAATGGGCTTTATTTGATCTGTCTCCTGTCTACAATCTCCTCTTTTTCAATGTAAGTCAATGGGGAAAATCAATACCCCAGTTTTTTTCAAAATCTCCCTCTTACCAAGTTCAAAATGTTAGCAAGTATGGTACATTGGATCATGGAAGGCAGGAGGAATTGGGGTAGGGACATGGACTCGGATAACAGAGGACAGGAGGGACATGGACAGGTGCACCAAACTGACCTTACAGGGCAGGCATCAGGGTTTGCAGCAGCACAATACACCACACAGGGCATGCGGGACGGGAGTGCAGCACAACAATCCATGGAAAGCAATTGGGAGGGGACAGGACCATGCACATGGACAACAGAGAACAGAGGGGAAAGAGGCAATGGCAGCTAGCTGACCATAATGGACAGACAGGAGAGAAAGCTGCAGCATAACAGACCATAAAGGGCAGGAGGTAGGGATCAGGGGCATTACAATGGAACAGACAAGCCAGGAGGGAGGGAATAGGGGTCTGTACATGGAAAACAGAGGGCAGGGGGCAGGGCAGGAGCAGCAAGCTGACAATGGAGGTCAGGCAGGATGGGCACTAGAAGCAAGACACACCATGGAGAGCAACAGTGAGACTATAATGGCATACACACAGACCATGGAGGGAAGGTGGGAGGGGGTCAGGGGCATCTAGCTGACCACACAGGTAAGGTGGGAGGGGCCGTGGCAGCACAGAAGACCATGCATGGCAAGCGGGAGGGTTAGTGGCAGCACAATGGCCATGATGGGCGAGAAGGAGGGGGCAGGTGCATGCAGAAAGGACCATGGAGGATAGAAGGGAGGGGTAGGAGCTGGGCACAGACAAGAGAGTTCAGGGGAAGGGGCCTCACAACAGACCACGCGGGGCAGGCAGGAGGAGCAGTTGCAGCACAACAGACCAGGGAGGGCAGAAGGGTGTGGCAGTAAAATGGACCATGGAGGAAAGGAGGAAGGGGATAGGGGCATGGAACATGGATAGGCAGGGTGGAGGTGGAAGCGACAGGTTACAGCCATCTGACAATGCTAGGCAGGTGGGAGGGGAGTGGCAGCTCAACAGAACACTCAGAGTAGATAGGAGGGGCAGGTCCATGGAACATGGTGGGCAAAAAAGGATGGAGCTGGGGCATGCACACAGACATCGGAGGGCAGGGGGAAGGAGAGTAGGGGCAGCAAGCTAAGCACAGAGGCTAAGCAGGAGGTCAATGATGGGGCATAGAATTTGGCAATGGAGGGCAGAAGGAGTGGACTGGGACATCATGCTAAATGGAGGGCAGTGGCAGCACATCAGACCATGCATGGCAGGAGGGAGAAGGCTAGTGCATGGATTCAGACAACAGAGGATAGGGAGGAGGTGGATGGGGCAGCAAGCTAACTGTTCAGAGAAGGCGGGAAGGCTAGTGGCAGAACAACGGCCACACAGGGCTGTAATGAGGGAGCAGGGCCATGGACTTGGACAATGGATGGCAAGGAGGAGGGTAGGCAGGAGCAGCAAGCTTGGGTGGGGACAGCACAATGCCAGGCTAGGCCCTGCTTCCAACCCCCACCATCCATTGTGATCGGCATCTTACTTAACGTTAAAAGAAAACTAGAAATTCGCTGAAAAAAATCAAAGATTACAGGGACGTTATAGTTAGACTCAGATTTCACTCGTACAAAACCAGTGAAATTCAGCAGTTCTAGTTGCCTGAGCTAACTATAACTTACACCCCCGCAATGCAATGCTTATGACCTCAGACATTACATCATTCATGACATGGTCAGTGACATCACTCATGACATCTCAAATGAGCTGTGAATGAAATGGAACTATAATCGCTAGAACTTTATTTATGGATAGTGTGTGTATATTAACACCCCTTTTTTTCTTTTCTTTCGTGTAAGAACCATTATAATACGCAACGTGCCCAGATCAATATGGCCGATAGCCTTTCACTTTAAAGTAATGTGGAGTCCATTGTTTATGTTGATGTTTGCAATCCTAAGTATGTTTATTATGAACAAGTCACGTTGACGAACATACAGGTACGGCGGTCACGGGGCAAGATACGCTGAAATGACATTGTGGGCATATTAACACTTGTTTTCTTTTCTTTAATGTATCAATTGCTGAATTTTCACATTGTGACCAGGCCAATATGGCCGCCAGCTTTTTGGATTAAAGTAATATGTAGTCCTTTGTTAATGTTGGCAACTGGAGGCATTTGTACATTTAAATAAGGAAGCTACAATGACGTCTTGTATCGCTATCAAGGTTCGGACGTGCCGAAACGCGTGGATTGCATTTCGCATTTGAGATGTGATCAGTGATGTCATCAATGATGTCACTGATCATGTCATGAGTGATGTAATATGTGACGTCATCAGCATTGCATTGCGGGGGCGTGAGATATATATATACACAGAGTCACAAGAAAACCGAAAAAAAGGTTAAAAACAAGAAAAGGGGGCAGGGTAGAAACACCCTGACCGCCTAGGCCTGCTCAGGGGGTCCCACAGGGACCCCCAGGGCCCAAAAAAGCATTTAAAAAAAAATCTGCAGAATTCGCGCTGAATGCGCGTATCCTGCCGGAAAAAAAAAAAATGAGCCCCTGGGTGGGCCAGGTCCCGGGGGCAATGCCACAATTATATAGCGGGGGCCCGCGGGGGACCCCCGCAGCCCCGGGGACCGCCACCTCTCCGGGGCTATGATAATTATGTGCAGGGGGCACACGGCCCCCCCGCAGCCCCGGGGACCGCCACCTCCCCGGGGCTTCTTCTATAGTGAAAGCGTGGGGGGGTCCCAACCCCACGCTGCCTCGGGGACCGCCATCGCCCCGGGGCACTGTATAATGGTATGCGGGGGGCACGCGGCCCCCCCGCAGACCCGGGGACCACCACCTTCCCGGGGCTCTGTTTATTAATTTTTTAAAAAGATGTGTGGGGGGGCAAGAGCCCCCCCACACGCCCCGGGGACCACCACCTCCCCGGGGCACATACTCTTTGAAATGCGGGGGTCCGTAGCGGACCCCCGGGGACCACCAACTCCCCGGGGCTATGTAAATTAAGGGAGGGGGGCCACACGGCCCCCCTCCATGAGCCCTTGATGGCCCTGGGGACCGCCATCCCCCCAGGGCCGGCTACTGCAATGTCCTGGGGTGCCCACCCCCGGGACATTGCTGTTTGTCATAGCAAACTCTGCTTTGCTTCAACGAAGCGAAAGCAGGAAAACCTGCATAAAATTAAAAAAAATAAAAAAAATAAAAAAGAAACCGGCAACTCGCCGGAGGCCCCACCCCCTCCCTGCAGCACTCTGCAAACGCGCCCCCTGGAGCGTTCTAAGTTGGGGAATTTAGTCCCCTTGAATACTGAGGGTCCCTGGGGGCCAACTAGCCCACCAGGTACCTCCAATAAGCACAGCTGGATTGCAGAGAGGTGGTCCGAGGCCACGCCCCTTTTTACACCACTCTGCAAATGCCCCTCTTGGCGCACTGCTGGTGGGGCGATGAGGTCCTCTTGTGTCCTGAGGACCTCAGGACACAAGTGGACTTCATCCCCCGAGCAGAGGCGCGTTTGCACAGTGGTGTAAAAGGGCGTGGCCTTGGACCACCTCTCTGCAATCCAGCTGTTTGCGCTTACTGGAGGTACCTGGTGGGCTAGTTGGCCTCAGGACCCTCAGTATTCAAGGGAATTAATCCCAACTAGAACGCACCAGGGGCGCGTTGGCAGAGTGGTGGAGAAAGGGGGCGTGGCCCAGTATGAGAAGTTAGCAATCCTGCTGTGTGGGACTTACTGGAGGTTGACGTTGGGGGCTAACTACCCCTCCTGTTACCTCAAGTAAATCTCACACAGTGGGATTGCTAAGAGGTGTTTTGAGGCCACGCTCACCTTTCTCCACCACTCTGCAAACGCGACTGCTATGTTATAGTTAGAAATTAGCATTTAAAAAACCTTAGAGATTCACTGAAAAAACCATAGGTTTCAGGGACGTTATAGTTTGAAATTAGCATTTAAAAAAACTTTGAAATTCACTGAAAAAACCATAGGTTTCAGGGACGTTATAGTTAGTTGGACATTTCACTCGTACAAAACCAGAGAAATTCGGCTCGTTATAGTTAGTTGAGCTAACTATAACTTGCGCCCACGCAATGCACTGCTGATGACGTCACATATTACATCATTCATGACATGGTCAGTGACATCACTGATATCACTGATGACATCTCAAATGACATCACTGATGACATCATCCAGTGACTGTTTTTGTAAAGTTTAAATATGTTTTATATATATATATCGCAAACTGTACTGAAGAATGAGTGGGTGTATAAGTGTCTGAATGGATGATTTAGTAGGTGCGTGACTGACTGTATAAGTGAATGATTAAACGTGTCTTACTGAATGCATGGGTTAGTGCCTAAACTGTGTGAATGTCTATCAGTCTGTCAGTTGGTGTGTAAGCAGCTGCATGAGTTGGTGAGTACCTACATGTGTCAATATGGGTTATTGATTGGTTGTCTGGGTATCTGTATGGGTGCCTGAGTGTCTGTGTGGGTGGGTGGGTGTGACTCTATGCAACACCTACGAGGCCTCTACTGGCTCCCCGTCGAGAAGAGGGTCATCTTCAAACTCCTCACCCACGCCTACAAATCCCTCAACATCGGACCCAAATAACTCAACGAGAGAGTATCCTTCCACGTACCCAAGAGGAACCTCCGCTCCGCCGACCTCGCCCTGGCAGAGGTCCCCCGCATCCACAGAAACAGAACCGGCGGGAGAGCTTTCTCCTACATCGCAGCCAGGACCTGGAACAAGCTCCCTGTGAACATCAGACGCTCCCCGACCCTGTAAACGTTCAGGAAGGACCTCAAGACCTGGCTCTACGACTGAGACAGAGCCGTTCCCCCTCCCCCACCCCTTGAGACCCTCACGGGTGAGTAGCGCGCTTTATAAAACCCTGATTGATTGATTGATTGATGCATAGATGTGTGAGTGGGTGATTCACTGGGTGTATGGGTTCTAGAGTGCATCTGTGAAGGGCTGTATGGGTGGGTGAGTGTGTGTATGGGTGTGTTGGTGAGTGAATGGATGTCTCAGTGGTCCATGTGTGAGTAACTACATATGTGAAAGGCAGTATATGTGAGTGTTGGAGTATATAAATGACTATGTGAGAGTGAGTGATTGTGAGAGGTGCTGTATGGATGAGTGTGTTGTATCAGTGATTGTATAAGAGAGTTAGTATCTGTATTAATAAGTGAGGTGCTGTGTGTATAATTGTATAAGTGAGTAAATGGAAGTGTGATTGATTCTTTGCATGACTGACTAGGTGTGTGAATAACTATGGATGAGTGGCGTTGTGTGAGTCTGTATAGGTGTATGAGTGCAAATGATAGTGCTGTATTGATGAGTGACTGCATTTATGAGTGACTGTATGGATGAAGGAGTAGATGTGTGTGTGTAGACCTAGGATTCAGGGAGTGGGTATGTAATAACTGGCATTGGTGTGTCTATGGTTTCGAAAATGGTGGTCTGTATTTTACAGTGGGTGTATCAAAGCTTATATTAGGGTGTGAGGAGGTGCATCAGATTAGCACGTGGATGATGTCATCAGTGATGCCATCAGTGATATCATTTGAGATGTCATCAGTGATGTCACTGACCATGTCATGAATGATGTAACATGTGACGTCATCAGCAGTGCATTACGGGGGCGCGAGTTATAGTTAGCTCAACTAACAATAACAGTCGAATTTCTCTGGTTTTGTACGAGTGAAATGTCCAATTAACTATAACGTGCCTGAAACCTATGGTTTTTCAGTGAATATATATATATATATATATATATATATATTCACCGAAAAAACAATAGGTTTCAGGCACGTTATAGTTAGAAATTAGCTTTTAAAAAACCTTAGAAATTCACTGAAGAAACCATAGGTTTTAGGGAAAGTTATAGTTAGTTGGACATTTCACTCGTACAAAACCAGAGAAATTCCCCCGTTATAGTTAGTTCAGCTAACTATAACTCGCGCCCCCGCAATGCACTGCTGATGACGTCACATATTACATCACTCATGACATGGTCAGTGACATCACTGATGACATCTCAAATGACATCACTGATGACATCATCCAGTGACTGTTTCTGTAAAGTTTAAATATTTTTAATATATATAGGGAAAGGCGTATTGAAGAATGAGTGGGTGTATAAGTGTCTGAATGGATGATTTAGTAGGTGCGTGACTGACTCTATAAGTGAGTGATTAAACATATCTAACTGAATGCATGGGTTAGTGACTAAACTGTGTGAATGTCTGTATCCGTCTGTCTGTTGGTGTGTAAGCGGCTGCATGGGTTTGTGAATAGCTACATGAGTGTCTATATGGGTTATTGATTGGTTGTCTGAGTATCTGTATGGGTGCCTGAGTGTTTGTGTGGGTGGGGTGTGTGTGACTGTGCATAGATGTGTGTGGGTGATTCACTGGGTGCATGGTTTCAAGAGTGCATCTGTGATGGACTGTATGGGTGGGTGAGTGTGTGTATGGGTGTGTTAGTGACTGAATGTATATCTCGGTGGTACATGTGTGAGTAACTACATATGTGAAAGGCAGTATATATGTGTGTTGGAGTATATAAATGGCTATAAGTGAGAGTGTGTGATTGTGAGAGTGGCTGTATGGATGAGTGTGTGCTTGTATCAGTGATTGTATAAGAGCGTAAGAATGTGCTAGTATTTGTATGAGTAAGTGAGCTGGTGTGTGTATAACTGTATAGGTGAGTAAATGGCAGTGTGATTAATTATTTGCATGACTGACTAGGTGTGTGAGTACCTCTATGGATGAGTGGCGGTGTGTGAGTGTCTATATAGGTGTATGAGTGCATATGATAGTCCTGTACCAAGTGACCGTAAGTATGAGTGACTGTACGGGTGAGTGAGTGGATGTGTGTGTAGACCTAAGAATCAGTGAGTGGGTATGTAGTTATTGGTGTTGGAGTGTCTATGGTTTTGAGAATGGCAGTCTGTAATTTAGAGTGGGTGTATCAAAGGTTATAATAGAGTGTGAGAAGATACATCAAATTATCACATGGATGATGTCATCAGTGATGTCACTGACCATGTCATGAGTGATGTAATATGTGACGTCATCAGCAGTGCATTGCGGGTGCGCGAGTTATAGTTAGCTGAACTAACTATAACGGGGGAATTTCTCTGGTTTTGTACGAGTGAAATGTCCAACTAACTATAACTTTCCCTAAAACCTATGGTTTTTTCAGTGAATTTCAAAGGTTTTTTAAATGCTAATTTCTAACTATAACGTGTCTGAAACCTATGGTTTTTTCAGTGAATTTCAAAGGTTTTTTAAATGCTAATTTCTCACTATAACGTGCCTGAAACCTATGGTTTAAGTGAATTTCAAAGGTTTTTTAAATGCTAGTTTCTAACTATGCCTACAGAGGTAGGACATGTGAATAAAGAAGAAAAAACGCACAGAAAGAAGCAAAAGAAATGCAGAAAGAAGCAACAGAAGTCCACAAAGACGAACAAAAGTGCAGGAAGAAGCAAGACATGTGCAGAAAGAACCAACAGAGGAGCAGAAAGAGGCCTTGTTGCAAAATCATCCTGTGCCCACAACTTTTTCCAGACGGGTACTGGTGGTAACTGACTGACTAACAAGGCCTAGAGCCAGTGCTATGCTAAAAGACACTTAGAATACAGTGAAAACACCTACATACACTAGGGAACACTATGCGTTGGGGTACCCCTGTGATTAGCATGACCTCCTCTGTAAGGCCCTAGTACATAATAGGGCAGGGGGATTAAAACTACCTCTAAGTCAGAGGTGCAGAAATATGCTACTTTAACTAGTAATCACGTTTGCAGAGTGGTGGAGAAAGGATGCTGGACGTCCAACCAACGCTCAGGAATTCCGCTGCGTAGGACTTAGAGGTACCAGGAGGGATTCTTGGCCCCCAAACTCCCTCAGGACTAAATTGGACTTCATCACCCATCCCGTAGTTTGCCACGAGGCACGTTTGCAGAGTGGTAGAGAAAGGGGGCCATGGCCTCCGAAGAAGTCTTAGCAATCCCACTGTGTGGGACTTACTGGAGGTAACAAGAGGGGTAGTTGGCCCCCAAGGACATCCTTGGGGGCCAACTTCCCAAACTATTACCTCCAGTCAGTCCCACACAGCAGAACTGGTAAGTACTCGTACCAGGCCACGCCCACTATGCCCACCACTCTACAAACGCGCTCCCTGGCACGCTCTTGGATGGGGATTGAAGTCCCCTTCACTGCTGGGGGTCCTTTAGGGGCCAACTAGCCTACCTTTTACCTCCAGTAAGCCCCACGCAGTGGGATTGGTGAGAGGTAGATAAAGACCATGCCCCCTTTCTCCACCACTCTGTAAACACGCCCCCTGGCGCGTTGTAAGTTGGGGGATTAAGTCCCCTTGAATCCTGAGGGTCACTGGGGTCCAACTAGCCCACCAGGTACCTCCAGTAAGCGCCACAGAGCTGCGTTGCAGAGAGGTGTAAATAGGGGCGTGGCCTGGACCACCTCTCTGCAACGCAGCCCTGTGGCGCTTACTGGAGGTACCTGGTGGGCTAGTTGGCCCCCAGGGACCCCCAGTATTGAAGGGGAATTAATTCCCCAATTTAAAAAGCGCCACAGGGCGCGTTTGCAGAGTGTTGCTGGGAGGGGGCGGGGCCTCCGGCACGATTGTGTCTTTTTTTATTATTTTTTTATTTTTATTTTTTAGAAGGCCCCCCTTTTTCCTCTTTTTGGGCCCTGGGGACCCCATCCCCCAGGGCCTGACCCCTATTTTTTTCAAAAATGGAAGGGGCCGCGTGGCCCCCCTCCCGAGGCCATATTCGGCCCTGGGGACCCCATCCCCCGGGGCATGGCCAGTGTTTATTTAAAAAATATATATATTTGGAGGGGGGCTGCGTGGCCCCCTTCCCGGGCCACTTCTAGCCCCGGGTACCCCATCCCCCGGGGCAGGCCCTATCCGTTTGGGACCGTGGAAGGAGCCCCAATGCCCCCACGGTCCTGCCGGCTCCCCACGTCCTGCAGGAGCCGGCATTGCTTTTCCACATGGGGTGCTGCTGACATGCAGCTCCCAGTGTGGAAAAGCAATCTGTTTTGCATTTTGGAAGCGAGAGCAGGTTTCCTGCTCTCGCTTCCAAATCCAAAGCAAGTTTGCTATGGCAGGACGGGAGCCGCGAGGCTCCCGTCCTGCCATAGCAAGCAGCAGTGTCCCGGGGTGGGCACCCCGGGACACTGCAGGAGCCGGCCCTGGGGGGTGGCGGTCCCCAGGGCCATCACGGGCTCCAGGAGGGGGGCCGCACGGCCCCCCTCCCTTCAATTACAAAGCCCCGGGGAGGTGGTGGTCCCCGGGGCTCGTGACGGACCCCCAAATGTGCATTTTAGTGCCCCGGGGAGGTGGCGGTCCCCGGGGCGTGTGGGGGGGGCTCGAGCCCCCCCACACAGGTTTATTATTTTTTTTAAAACAAGCCCCGGGGGGTGGCGGTTCCCGGGGCTGCGGGGGGCCGTGTGCCCCCGCAAATAATTAATGAAAGCCCTGGGGGGAGATGGCGGTCCCCGGGGCAGTGTGGGGGGGATTGGGGCCCCCCCACATATTTTTTCAGTGCCCCCGGGACCTCGCCCACCCGGGGGCTTCAATACAACAAAGCGCAGGAGCCCGTGCTTCGTTTTTCTTTTTTCTCGGCCGGATTAGCGCACCCAGGTGAATTCGGCCGATTAAAAAAAAAAAATGCTTTCTTTGGGCCCTCAGCAGGCCTAGGGGGTCAGGGTGTTTCTACCCTGCCCCCTTTTCTTGTTTTTCACGTTTGTTTTTCTCTTTTCTTGTGACTCTGTTCTACCGAGTCACAAGATGGCTGCCAACACTTCCTGGTTTGGAGTGTTGACAGCCAATTAGAATAAAGCTCGTGGTCGGGAGGGTCCGCGGATCCTCCGTGCCTCTAAATATCGAAACTTGTATTTTTTGATTTTCTCAGCAACTACTGAACGGATTTACACCATTTAAAACAAGCATTGGCATAGCCAATAGGTCTCGCCTTTGGGACCTTATAAGTGTTTAGCCATGCAACAGTTGATGTTGCACCAAGGATATTGTGCTGGATAACTAAACACTTATAAGGTCCCAAAGGCGAGACCTATTGGCTATGCCAATGCTTGTTTTCTTTTTAAACTGACAGCCTGAGGATCACCATTTCTCCAGCAATTCAGGAAGGAATTCAAGACCCACTTGATCAGGCAATAACTACACCAGCTTGGCCACCAATTAATAATTTATTCTTTCTCCACGATGCTCTGTCCAGATCTGTTGCTGACCCCATGCTGGCATCCAATATCCTCTTGTATACGAGTCTTCTGTTGTGCTTAGGTACTTGAAGGAACAAGTGCCCCTTATGAGACAAGTGCTTCAATTAAATATACATAGAGGTACAATGAAGTCTATGTATGGTGTCCAAGTGGAAAAATCATTACTATTTATAATGCAAAGTAAACAACATAGTAGTGGGAAAACAAACACAAGAAAATCAGGTGAATCTTCCAAACTCAGGCATATCAAAGTGACAAAATGGAACGCAGTGGTTAAGTCACAACCTGTTAGTGCCAATGCTCATACACAAAATAAATGATTGTAACAATTGAGTCAAGGTGCATTAGTCGATGACTTTTCAATCCTAGTGAAATATTAGGATCATCTTCAGGACATAAGGAGTTATGCATGAGACAATTGTAACCTATGCCAGCTGGAAAATTTAAAGAGAAAGGGTGTAAAGCAGAGAAGAGAAAAATAAAAAAGCATTTTTTTTTTCGTTACCATAATTAAAAGTATCAATGATTTGAACATCTGTACAGATGTAGTTAGTGCTTAAAGTGTCTAGGCCCAACCATACGTGTGACGCAGACATCACAAAGCGAAGATATATAGTCAGGAAGAAGCTGCACTATCAATTAGAGCAGTGCACTGGAAAATCGGAAGTTATTCTAGAGATATTACAAATAGTGGCTGTAACGTAGGTCTGGAGAATAACAGAATTGGCATGTGGCGATAAAGGTATAGGCTTGGATAAGAAAAAGGACTAACCGCGATTAAGAGGTAAAGCGTCTTGCAGCCTGGCACAAGGATGCCAAGCTAGGCATATATAGGGCACTGGCCATGAGTAAGAGAGGGTCATGTCAATTGCAAGTGGTCCGAACTGGCAAACAATCTTGAAGAATAGGCATTTATTTTGGAGGAGCGGGTCCGGGGGCGAGGGGGGGTGGCAGAAGCCATGGGGATAGAACTTGGTGTGCTACAAGGTGACCATGCGTACCTCAATACGGAAATTATATTGCCAACAAATTTTATTAGTGCAATAGAAATACGATCTGTGTTGGCGCTTGTCACAATCATCAAAGTTTCATGGTTGGTAAAGGAGAATGAGAAGCAGTCCGAGTGAGGCCGGTCAGATGGACCGAAATCAAGGAAAGGCTAAAGAATTGAGGACACTTACCGGGGATACGCTGTCAGAAATGGCACATGCAGTCGGTCTGAGCCTGCTGCAGTGAGCAAGACACTGGAAACAGTAAGTGGCAGACAGATAAAGTAAGTTGGAAGTCGCGCATGCCTACTGGAAAGTGAAGCGTGGCATGTGGAGCGCACCAACAGCCGGGAAAAAGGGAAAGGCAGCAGCCATATTGGAGTAGTGAAACAGAGTAGCAGCAAAGAGCCCAGGGGAAATGAAAGGTGCAGTGTAGAAAAGTGTGTGACACATGAGCAGAACATGCTGAAAGCCGTATGCGCGCTGCAGAGGAAAATTGCAGTGGCGATATTGAAGCGGTAAAGAACTGGCAAAGCAATAAAACATATGGAGGTGTGCAAGTCGGACAGTATGGATAGGGAAGATGAGCTCAGTGTGGAAGCAGATTTGCATATGTGATGGAGAAGGCCCTGTCGTGTATAGTTCAGCAAGTGCATGCCAATGAATGAAAATAGAAGTAGTACAGTAACTCACTTTGCAGGTGCTAATGCGAAACAAGGGAGACCGAGAAGCGCGCGCGCCTCGCGCTAAAAGTAAGAAAAAAAGACGCGCGGCCGCGAGACGCGCTCTCTGGTGAGGGAGGGGGAGGAGGGGTGAGGGAGGGGGAGGTAAGGCAGATGGCGCCTCGCCAGCGATGCGAGGAATGGATGGCAGCTGCGCGCGTGCACGCTCTTGTGAACGCAAGCTGGTCGCCAGCAAAAGCCACTGCTGTTTGCACTTCCAAAACCCGCTTACAAAAACTCTCGCCGAGAGCAGCGCTAAGCGCTGGCTCAGGCGAGACCTAAAAAGGGCGCTTTCTGAACCAAGCACTACCTTTTTGCCAAATTTGGTGTAATTCCGTTCAGCAGTTCGAGCTGTAGCCGTGTCTAAAGTTTCCTATGGGAAATTCATTTTCCGACCTCTTTTTTTCAATTTCTCAGGAACTACTGAACGGATTTACACCATTTAACAACAAGCATTGGCATAGCCAATAGGTCTCGCTTTTGGGACCTTATACGTTTTTAGCTAGAGCTATTGGCTTTGCCAATATGTTTAAGCTAAGTGGTAGAGCAGCGTAAGCTGTACAAACTGACTGTAATTCGAGTGTTGAGGGGTAGTTACACTCACCTAAATTACAGTGGCAAAAAAAGAAAATCACTGAAGTAGTTGTAATAATTTCCAGTGATTTAGCTTACATCAAGCGTACGATCCATCACTTTTTGTCTTGCCTAATTATGAGTGGCACCAAATAAAATACTGATGGTACTGACAACCACTGGAGTTCACAGTACCAAAAAAAATAAAAAAGGCAAAATCCACCCAACAAGAAAAAAACAGGCACAGTTCAATTGTCTCAGTGCCGGCAAATGTTGCTAACTCACATGTTTATGTCTCAGCAGCAGCATGTGTTCGTATTTATTTGGTAGGAACCAATCTAAGGAGCAATGGAGCCTGTACAACTTTATATCTGTAAGTTACATAATTAAATTACATTTTAACTGTGTTCATGCTAAAGGCCTAGAATATACACCTGTCAACAGTATTGACTCGAACCCAGATCCCTGGGTTCAATGTCAGCAGCTTAGCCGCTAGACCACAGCCTAAGGATGACACCATACAAAAAGAGCCTTATCTGTCCAGCCCTTGCCACCACCCAATCTTCGTTGCCTACTAAAGGTCCATGGTGGTAGCAAAGTGATTAGCCATCCCTGCTCCAACTGGATCTCAAGAGGGGTAAGGCAGCCAACTAGACAACATATGAGAACGAGAACTCTTATTTAGAGCAAGCACAATCTAAAGTATTTACTAGCACGGGTCTTTATGGGATTTAAATGAGATAGGGGGTGTATTTTTACCACAGGTTCTGCCTGTCGTCGTCCTCCCCTGAGCCATGGTGGTCGTGGCTGGGTTGGCTGCCATCGGACTGCCCGAATGGTTGGAGTTCAGCCGGGTGGAAGAGGGGGAAGAAAAGGAAGCGGCTCGCCCAGCAGTAACAGTAGACGCCGCCATGTTGTTTTTTTCCTTACCTCACTCCCCCTTCCAGATGAATGAAGAAAAGTCGGCGCCCTATCCTAGCCCCGGATATTAGGAGCGTCAGCGTGAGATACCGGGCGCGCATCCGTACAGAGCCCGGGCTATCACCGACACTGCACATGAAGCAGCGGAGCAACAGAACACAAGCATCATTCTGATGGTAGTGGCGGGTGCGGACTCATGGTGCAATGGAAAGAGAAGAAGGGCAAAATAGATCAAAAATCAACTGGACAAAGCACGAGACTACCCTGAGTCATAAACGTTAATCCGTGGCCACCTTAGGGTAGATATATTCCTTGTTTATTTTAACGATAGCACCCAGAAATAACCCGGTTATTGGATTGAAATTAAGATGCATGCACTTAAACTAATAAAAGCTGTAACTCCACATGTAAATCACAATTAATTTGAAATACTTATCACAGAAACATTTTGTATACATGACAACAGACTCGATTTAAAAGGGAGACTCCCGTTTTTAAATTAAACAAGCAATTGAAACAAGGTGAAGCCAGTGACAGGCGCAAGGAAACATGTCCGCTGGTGCTGGGCGAGACTGCAGATGCAGACAGGGCGGAGCGAGTGAGTGGCCGGGACGTGTGGGCGAGGAGAGAGGCGCGCGCAATAAAAACAAGAGAGGAGCGGGGAAGAGAGGAGCGGGGGCGAGCGAGCGCGGCAGCCTGCTGAGCTGACCAGACGCTTGTGCACCATGGCCTTTTGCTTGCGGTTACCCGCACGGCCGCCATGTGTTTTCAATTATCGCACCCGCGTCTGGGCACGATAATTGGAAACAGATGGCGGCCGTGCGGGTGACCGCAAGGAAAAGGCCATGACGCACGAGCGTCTGGTCAGCTTTTTGAAGCCCCTACATAAAGGCTTCGCCACAGCAGCGCTTGCGCGCTACTCTAGGCTCGACCTAAAAAGGGCTCTTTCTGAACCAAGGGCTACCTTTTTGCCAAATTTGGTGTAATTCCGTTCAGCAGTTCGGGCTGTAGCCGTGTCTAAAATTTCCTATGGGAATTAACATGGAGAAAACACGTTTTGGGACCCCCCTTTTTTCTCGGCCCCCGCTTGATGAATCACCCCAAAACTTTCAGGATAGGAGCTGACCGGAGTGAGCCACAAGTTTGGAAAATTTCGCGAAGATTCGTCAACCGGCGCCAAAGTTATTGGGAAAAGAAAAAACGCTTTTCCTATGGAAGCTAGGTCCTAACTATAACTATCTACTGGCGACCGCATGTAGATAATATATATATTCACTGAAAAAACCATAGGTTTCATGCACGTTATAGTTAGAAATTAGCATTTAAAAAACCTTAGAAATTCACTGAAAAAACCATAGGTTTCAGGGACGTTATAGTTAGAAATTAGCATTTAAAAAACCTTAGAAATTCACTGAAAAAACCATAGGTTTCAGGGACGTTATAGTTAGTTGGACATTTCACTCG
The DNA here is from genome assembly GCA_963921515.1 of Calotriton arnoldi. Lineage (NCBI taxonomy): Eukaryota > Metazoa > Chordata > Amphibia > Caudata > Salamandridae > Calotriton > Calotriton arnoldi. Next base: position 449,499 of record CAWUFW010012745.1, read on the forward strand.
TACAAAACCATTGAAATTCCCCCGTTATAGTTAGTTCAGCTAACTATAACTCGCGCCCCCGCAATGCACTGCTGATGACGTCACATATTACATCATTCATGACATGGTCAGTGACATCACTGATGACATCACTGATGACATCTCAAATGACATCACTGATGACATCATCCAGTGACTGTGTGTTTCTGTAAAGTTTAAATATGTTTTATATATATGCCAAGGTGTATTGAAGAATGAGAGGGTGTATAAGTGTCTGGATGAAGGATTTAGTAGGTGCGTGACTGACTGTATAAGTGAGTGATTAAATGTGTCTTACTGAATGCATGGGTTAGTGACTAAACTGTCTGAATGTGTGTATCAGTAGGTCTGTTGTTGTGTAAGCTGCTGCATGTGTTGGTCAGTAGCTACATGAGTGTCTATATGGGTTATTGATTGGTTGCCTGAGTATTTGTATGGGAGACTGTGTGTGTGTGTGTGGGTGGGTGGGAGGTGTGTGACTGTGCATAGATGTGTGAGTGGTTGATTCACTTGGTGTATGGGTTCAAGAGTGCATGTGGAAACAGCTGTATGGGCGGGTGAGTGTGTGTATGAGTGTGTTGGTGAGAGATTGGATGTCTCAGTGTACATGTTCAAGTAACTACATATGTAAAATGCAGTGTATGTGAGAGTTGGAGTATATAAATGACTATACGTGAGAGTCAGTGATTGTGAGAGTGGCTGTATGGATGAGTGTGTACTTGTATCAGTGATTGTATAAGAGAGTAAGTATGTGTTAGTATATGTTTGAATAAGTGAGGTGGTGTGTGTATAACTGTATAGGTGAGAAAATGGGAGTGTGATTGATTCTTTGCATGACTGACTAGGTGTGTAACTCCATGGATGAGTGGCGGTGTGTGAGTGTCTGTATAGGTGTATGAGTGCATATGATAGTGTTCTATTGATGAGTGACTGTATGTATGAGTGATTGTATGGGTGGATGTGTGTGTAGACCTAGGAATCAGTGAGTGCGTATGTAGTAACTGGTATTGGTGTGTAGATGGTTTCGAGAATGGTAGTCTGTCTTTTACAGTGGGTGTATCAAAGGTTATATTAGAGTGTGAGGAGGTGCATCAGATTTTGACGTGGATGATGTCATCAGTGATGTCATCAGTGATGTCATTTGAGATGTCATCAGTGATGTCATCAGTGATGTCACTGACCATGTCATGAATGATGTAATATGTGACGTCATCAGCAGTGCATTGCGGGGGCGCGAGTTATAGTTAGCTGAACTAACTATAACGGGGGAATTTCTATGGTTTTGTACGAGTGAAATGTCCAACTATAACGTCCCTGAAACCTATGGTTTTTTCAGTGAATTTCTAAGGTTTTTAAAAGCTAATTTCTAACTATAAAGTGCCTGAAACCTATGGTTTTTTTCAGTGAATTTCAATGGTTTTTTAAATGCTAATTTCTAACTATAACGTCCCTGAAACCAAGGATTTTTTCAGTGAATTTCTAAGGTTTTTAAATGCTAATTTCTAACTAGAACGTGCCTGAAACCTATGGTTTTTTCAGTGAATTTCAATGGTTTTTTAAATGCTAATTTCTAACTATAACGTCCCTGAAACCAAGGATTTTTTCAGTGAATTTCAATGGTTTTTTAAATGCTAATTTCCAACTATGCCTACAAAGTTAGGACATGTGAAGAAAGGGGAAGAAAAGCGCAGAAAGAAGCAAGACAAATGCAGAAAGAGGCAACAGAAGTCCAGAAAGACGAAGAAAAGTGCAGGAAGAAGCAAGAGATGTGCATAAAGAACCAACAGAGGAGCAGAAAGTCCTCCTGTGCCCCCAACATTTTACTGACGGGTACTGGTGGTAACTGACTCTGAATAACCAGGACCGGAGCCAGTGCTATGCTAAAAGACACTTAGAATACAGTGAAAACACCTACATACACTAGGGAACACTATGCGTTGGGGTCCCCTGTAATTAGCATGACCTCCTCTGTATTTGCCATGAGTTAGTGCCTGGGTCATTGCATGAGTACATGAGTAGTGACTGGATGATTAGAGTACTGCAAGGACAGTGCATGGTGAATTTAAAAGTGCTTGGGTTTTGGCGGAGTGATTGCATAAGTACACACATGTCACATCAGGCCCCGCCCCTCCCTTCACCACTGTGCAAACGCGCCTCTGGCGGGTTTTAAGTTGGGGATTAATTCCCTTGAATCCTGAGGGTCCTGGGGCCAACTAGCCCACCAGCTACCTCCAGTAAGCGCCACAGAGTTGCGTTGCAGAGTGGTGTAAAAATGGGGCGTGGCCTTGGACCACCTCTCTGCAACGCAGCTCCCTGGCGCTTACTGGAGGCACCTGGTGGGCTAGTTGGCCCCCAGGGACCCTCAGGATTCAAGGGGACTTAATCCCCCAACTTAAAACGCGCCACAGGGCGCGTTTGCACACTTGTCACATCAGGCCACGCCCTCCCTGCACCACTGTGCAAACGCGCCCCCTGGAGCGTTGTAAATTGGGGGATTAAATCCCTTGAGTCCTGGGGCCAACTAGCCCACCAGCTACCTCCAGTAAGCGCCACAGAGCTGCGTTGCAGAGAGGTGTAAAAGGGGCGTGGCCTCTGAACACCTCTCTGCAACGCAGCTCCCTGGCGCATACTGGAGGTACCTGGTGGGCTAGTTTGCCCTCAGGGACCCTCAGGATTGAAGGGGACTTAATCCCCCAATTTACAATGTGCCAGGGGGTGCGTTTGCACACTTGCTATGTCAGGCCCCGCCCCCTCCCTGCACCACTGTGCAAACACGCCCCCTGGCGCATTGTAAACTTGCAGGATTAATTCCCCTTGAGTCCTGAGGGTCCCTGAGGGCCAACTAGCCAACCAGGTACCTCCAGTAAGCGCCAGAGAACTGTGTTGCAGAGAGGTGTAAAAAGGGGTGTGGCCTCTGAACACCTCTCTGCAACGCAGCTCCCTGGCGCATACTGGAGGTACCTGGTTGACTAGTTTGCCCCCAGGGACCCTCAGGATTGAAGGGGACTTAATCCCCCAATTTACAATGTGCCAGGGGGTGCGTTTGCACACTTGCTATGTCAGGCCCCGCCCCCTCCCTGCACCACTGTGCAAACACGCCCCCTGGCGCATTGTAAACTTGCAGGATTAATTCCCCTTGAGTCCTGAGGGTCCCTGAGGGCCAACTAGCCAACCAGGTACCTCCAGTAAGCGCCAGAGAACTGTGTTGCAGAGAGGTGTAAAAAGGGGCGTGGCCTCTGAACACCTCTCTGCAACGCAGCTCCCTGGCGCATACTGGAGGTACCTGGTGGGCTAGTTGGCCCCCAGGGACCCTCAGTATTCAAGCGGAATTAATTCCCCAACTTACAACGTGCCAGGGGGCGCGTTTGCTGAGTGCTGCAGGGAGGGGGCGGGCCCTAGCCGCGATGCCGGCTTTTTAAAAAAAAAAAGAATTTTTTAAGAAGGGGGGCTGTGTGGCCCTCCTTCTCTTGCCTTTTTTTGGGCCCTGGGGACCCCATCTCCCAGGGCCTGACCCCTTTTTTTTTTTTAAATGCAAACGGGAGGGGGGCCGTGTGGGCCCCCCTCCCATGGCCAATTCCGGCCCCGGGGACCCCTTCCCCCGGGGCATGGCCACATATATTTTTTTTAAAGGAGGGGGGCTGCGTGGCCCCCCCTCCTGAGGCCTCTATTGGCCCCGGGGACCCCATCCCCGGGGCCGGCCTTTATTTATTTTTTTATTTGGGGAGGGGGGCCGCGTGGCCCCCCTCCCGGGCCACTTATGGCCCCGGGCACCCCATCTCCAGGGCCTGGCCATCCTTTTGTTTTTTATTTTTGGGAGCGGGGCCGCGTGGCCCCCGTCCTCAGGGCAATTATGGCCCCGGGGACCCCATCCCCCGGGGCCTGGCCTTTCTTTTTTTTTTCTTTATTATTCATATTCACAGGGGAGGGGGGCCGCATGGCCCCCCTCCCGGGCCACTTCTGGCCCCGGGGACCCCATCCCCCGGGGCCTGGCCTCACCGTTGGGGACCGTGGGGGGAGCCCCAATGCCCCCACGGTCCCGCCGGCTCTCCGCCTCCTGCGGGAGCCGCCATTGCTTTTCCACATGGGGAGCTGCTGACATGCAGCTCCCCGTGTGGAAAAGCAATCAGCTTTGGATTTTGGAAGCGAAAGCAGGTTTCCCTGCTCTCGCTTCCAAAATCCAAAGTAAGTTTGCTATGACAGGGCGGGAGCCGCACGGCTCCCGCCCTGTCATAGCAAACAGCAGTGTCCCGGGGGTGGGCACCCCAGGACACTGCAGGAGCCGGCCCTGGGGGGTGGCGGTCCCCAGGGCCATCAAGGGCTCCAGAAGGGGGGCCGCGCGGCCCCCCTCCCTGCATTTCAAAGCCCCGGGGAGGTGGTGGTCCCCGGGGTTGGGGGTCAAATCTCAATATTAAGTGCCCCGGGGAGGTGGTGGTCCCCGGGGCAGTGTGGGGGGGCTTGAGCCCCCCACACACTAATTATTTTTTTAGCCCCGGGGAGGTGGCGGTCCCCGGGGCTCGGGGGGGCCGCGGGGCCCCCCACCAATTATCATAAATGCTCCGGGGAGGTGGCGGTCCCCGGGGCTACGGGGGGGCTGCGTGCCCCCCCGCATTTATATTAATAAGCCCCGGGGAGGTGGCCCACCCGGGGGCTTCGTTTTTTAAAATATTTTTTGTCCGGATTCGCGCACTTAGCGCGAATTCGGCCGATTTTAAAAAAAAAAAAAATGCTTTTTTTGGCCCTGAGCAGGCCTAGGGGGTCAGGGTGTTTCTACCCTGCCCCCTTTTCTTTTTTTTCACCTTTGTTTTTCTGTTTTCTTGTGACTCGGTTCTACCGAGTCAGAAGATGGCTGCCAACACTTCCTGGTTTGGAGTGTTGACAGCCAATTAGAATAAAGCTCGTGGTCGGCCATAGATATCGAAACTTTATTGTTTGATTTTCTCAGCAACTACTGAACTGATTTACACCATTTAAAAAAAAGGACGCTTTCTGAACCAAGGGCTACCTTTTTGCCAAATTTGGTGTAATTCCATTCAGCAGTTCGGGCTGTAGCCGTGTCTAAAGTTTCCTATGGAAATTAACATGGAGAAAACACGTTTTGGGACCCCCCCTTTTTTCTCGGCCCCCGCTTGGCGAATCACCCCGAACCTTTCAAGACAGGAGCTGACCGGAGCGCCCCACTAGTTTTGAAAATTTCGCGAGGATTCGTCAAACGACGCTAAAGTTATAGGGAAAACAAAAAATGCTTTTCCTATGGAAAATAGGTCCTAACTATAACTACCTACTGGCGACCGCCAGTAGGTAATATATATATATATATATATATATATATATTCGTGGAATACTTATATGAGCACATGCCTTATGGAAACAGCAAACAAAAGCACCGCCCACTGGAGGGAATTAAAGTAACACTGCCGGTTGGACCACATGTCCCAGAATGCAAGCATAAAAGATATCCATTGGAGGATCAAGATTTAAATTAGGACATTAGGCTGTGGACACCAGGGATGTGTATGGTGCAGGTTTACCTTTGATAAAGGTCTTTGGAGACCGAAACGCGTCAGGACTGCCATGCTGCTTCACCAATCAAGAAATAAAGATCTATAAACAGCAAGTTACGAGTGCGGCTCACCTTCTTTCCGTCAAGGGAGACTATGTGTGTGTGTGTGTATATATATATATATTCACTGAAAAAACCATAGGTTTCAGGCACGTTATAGTTAGAAATTAGCATTTAAAAAACCTCAGAAATTCACTGAAAAAACCATAGGTTTCAGGCACGTTATAGTTAGTTGGACATTTCACTCGTACAAAACCATAGAAATTCTGCCGTTATAGTTAGTTGAGCTAACTATAACTCGCGCCCCTGCAATGCACTGCTGATGACGTCACATATTACATCATTCATGACATGGTCAGTGACATCACTGATGACATCTCAAATGACATCACTGATGACATCATCCACGTGAAAATCTGATGCACCTCCTCACACTCTAATATAACCTTTGATACACCCACTGTAAAATACAGACTACCATTTTCGAAACCATCGACACACCAATACCAGTTACTACATACGCACTCACTGAATCCTAGGTCTACACACACATCCACTCATTCACCCATACAATCACTCATACATGCAGTCACTCATCAATACAACACTATCATATGCACTCATACAACTATACAGACACTCACACACCACCACTCATCCAGAGTTACTCACACACCTAGTCAGTCATGCAAAGAATCAATCACACTTCCATTTACTGACCTATATAGTTATACACACACATCACTTATTCAAACAGAAACAAACGCATACTTACTCTCTTATACAATCACTGATACAAGTACACACTCATCCATACAGCCACTCTCACAATCACTGACTCTCAAGTATAGTCATTTATATACTCCAACTCTCACATACACTGCCTTTTACATATGTAGTTACTTGGACATGTACCACTGAGACATCCATTCACTCAACAACACACCCATACACACACTCACCCACCCATACAGCTGTTTCCACATGGACTCTTGAACCCATACACCCAGTGAATCAACCACTCACACATCTATGCACAGAGTCACACACCTCCCACCCACCCACACACACACTCAGGCACCCATACAAATACTCAGGCAACCAATCGATAACCCATATAGACACTCATGTAGCTACTGACCAACCCATGCAGCAGCTTATACAGCAACAGACAGACTGATACAGATATTCACACAGTTTAGTCACTAACCCATGCATTCAGTAAGACACATGTAATCACTCACTTAAACAGTCAGTCACGCACCTACTAAATCCTCCATCCAGACACTTATACACCCACTCATTCTTCAATACACCTTGGCATATATATAATACATATTTAAACTTTAAAAAAATACACAGTCACTGGATGATGTCATCAGTGATGTCATTTGAGATGTCATCAGTGATGTCACTGACCATGTCATGAATGATGTAATATGTGACGTCATCAGCAGTGCATTGCGGGGGCGCGAGTTATAGTTAGCTGAACTAACTAGAACGGCGGAATTTCTATGGTTTTGTACGAGTGAAATGTCCAACTAACTATAACGTGCCTGAAACCTATGGTTTTTTCAGTGAATTTCAATGGTTTTTTAAATGCTAATTTGTAACTACAATGTCCCTGAAACCTATATTGTTTTTAAGTAAATTTTAAAAAGACGTGCATACTTTTTGTAGTGAAAAACTAACTGTAACAGTAGTCTGTTATAAGTTATAATTTAACAATGTTTAAAACTTAATTAGCACTAATTAACATAGAAGTGTGGAAAAAGTGTGACGCAGCAGCTATGATACCTGACTTAGAACAACAGCGTTCACAGTTCAATTCCTGGCTCCGGCGTGCACGTTAGCCCACCACTATGTCACTGTGGGCAATACCTTGCTTAATCTTCCCGACGCCCCGAGCGCCGGGTCACCTCTCTGGAGGTAGCTGTACGCTTTACAAATGCTGGCATTTTTTACTTTAAAACCATAGTGATGAGAAATATTAGCACGTATTTTTTTTTCTATTCTGAACGATATTTTTTTTTTATGTCTTCTATTTAGAATTACGGCAATTAATAGATGTTTGTAGTCATGAGAATGGAAATGACACGGTTTGCCGGGTAACAGTTTTTAAGCTCCCCAACGTATGTACATATTAAGGACCTTATACGTGTTAGGATCGAAATCGAAACCTTTACCGCTTCACATTTTGTAACTTTTCCCAACACGTGCACAAGTTAAACAGTGAAAACGTGAGCACGTGTCAACTGTAAAACGTGACATCTAAATGGGCGGAGCCGCATCTTCCTTCCATAGACTACTCAATGACCAAAAAGTATATAAACCACACCCGTTCTTTGATTAGTTTCGTTTATGCGACTTATTTACGCGTGTCCATTCTGCGATGCACGTTCCCTTTTCTAGCGTCGGATTCTTGTTTTGCGGCAACAAAACATATTCCAGAGTTGTAAGTTGTTTAATTATGGCATAGTAGATATTTATAATACGTAGCTATTTGTTAATATTTATACATTTGTATTTAGAAAAAAGTGTTATTGGTTGTTTTTGCCATTTATATGTAACGTCAGCAGCTTGTTTTTCAGAAACAGACAGAATACAGCAAACATTGTTCCTTTCCTGGCTCCTTTGAGATCATATAGTGTGACTTTGTATATTATAATATTGACACTGTACTTGACCTCAGAGGTGTTGGTGACCTCGTCGGCGCGAAGACTAAAGATTTATATGTAACGTCAGCAGCTTCTGGTTGTTACTCTGTTTCCTCCTTGGGATCATATAGTGTGATTATGTATATTATAATAACCACCCATTATGATCTCAGAGAAGTTTATGACCCGTTGGCACGAAGACTAAAGATTTATATGTAACGTCAGCAGCTTCTGGTTCTTACTCTGTTTCCCCTTTGGGATCATATACTGTGAATATTTATATTGTAATATTCACAGTCATTATGATCTCAGAGGAGTTTATGACCAGTCGGCGCAAAGATGAAAGATTTCGAAGTCCCGGATAAAAGAAGCTCTGGAACATATTCACCGCTGGAAAGTATTTCGTTATTGATCTTGTTTTGTGTTCATGACTTTATTTTCCTTTTCCTTTTGTGTGGCATCAGTGTCACTCTCTATATTGTAGTAGAGTGTCATATTTTCACACAACAGGAATTGGAGATTTGTCGCCGCCAGGAGTAAACCATCTGAAATACAGCTTACTGACCTTTATAACTTACTTGATCAGATATTTTTACAGTGAGAATATTTTTCGAAATTGCAGTTTAAAAAAAGATGGTTTGCATAGACACTTTCTTACTGAATGCCTTTGATAAACCCTACATTTTTGAATGATTTTTTGGTATTTCTCTTTTTCTCTGTTGTGGTTCCTATTCTCGTTCTCCCTATAGAATTTACTTTACTTTATTTTAGTTTTATATAGCGCTGGCTAGACCCGGAGGTATCAGAGCGCTTTACATAAGGACATAGCGAGTTACAGTTGCAAAAGTATCACAATAGTTACATAATGGATAAATAAACAAAACTGGAGTAGATTAGTGAACACGAAAGTCAGGATAGGAAAGATCAGGGACAGCAGGTAATCCACAGGAAGGAGACAGCAGCGGGAAGAAAACGAGACAAATGTCCGAGATCCGGCTGGGTAGGTGGACGGCCATAGCGGTGTGCCAGGGCCAGTCTCCCCTATAGCTGTCGGTGCAGCTCCACCGGGAAGCGGCCATGTATGCGTTTAGGGCTCCGCCGGGGTAGGGTAAAAGGGGGAGGTGGGAGAAAACGGCAGGCGAGACGAAGGAAGGTCTGCCCAATGACCGGCTGGGTAGGAGACGGCCGGGGAGGGAATCCACAGCCCATCTCCCCTATAGCTATCGAGGTAGCTCCACCGGGCATCGGTCAGGTAGCAAGGTCTCAGCGGTCAAGGGAAAGTTCACATGGTAAATGTCCTGAAGGGTGAGCAGGATCCAGGTCGGATGAGGGCTATGAACAAGGTCTGGTCGATGACCAGTTGTTTGATTGTCCAGGTGTAGAAGTACATCGTGGTGAGGTCCACTGTGGCGGCCATCTTGTGGTCAGGCAAGGAGGTTAAGTCTTTGCTGTTCCAATACAGTTAGTTCTAATTATAATCTATGACTCGTTAAAGGGGGGTGCTTGTTCTGTAGAAGTGCGGCATGAGGGAGGAGCCAGTGTCCGTAAGTCTCCTAGTGGGCGAGTGTAGTCGAGTAAAATCCGACAGTGGGAGAGAAGGCCGCCATTTTCGGGTCAGGCGGGGCGCCTCCAGAGTTCTTCTCGCTTATTCCTCAGGCTGATCAGGTTCAACCCAATAGGGCTAAACCAATGATTGCTGTTTCAATCAATTTTGCGGCCTTTAAGCTGAGGAAGCAAACGCGGGGCATCCCTTGGGATGTTGCTTTGACCCCCGGCGACGATCGGCAGCGGGCGCCATTTTTGAAGCCAGGCGCGTTTCAGAAGGGACACTCGAAGAAAAACTACTGGCTATGCCCAAATGGTCTTGGAAGAACATAATAAGGAGCCCACCGCCACCCGGGTTCGTCAAAGGGTCTCCCGGTGCTTCCGGTGATGACAAAAATGCTCACAGTCATTCCGTCTCGCGGTGGGTTTCAGCAATGGCGGACGTGGACTTCAAGGGAACGGTGTTTACTCCTTCCCGCGTTGGGAGCATCCCCAATCTATCTGCAGGCATCTAAAAGTGTCCCCGCAGTGTCTCTCTAGGTGGGCCGCTGCTCTAGCTGTGAGCGGATGGTGCTGCGCTCCGGTTGCTCCGCTTTCTCGGGACAAGCGATCCCAGGTGGAGCCGATTTGCCGTCAGCACAGAAATCTCCTCGGTGCTAATCGGAAAGGGACAAGGTTAGTCTCTAGGGGATCCGCCTGAATTCCGGTGGCGGAATCGATGATTTAGGCGGAAAAGTAAGGCAGCGGAACGCTGCTCATGATGTTGAAACGAGGGATTGCTACAGAGCAACAGCCAGAATTGATAGGAATAGTAGTGTATATATTACTACTATCCTATATGTTCTTAAAGGAGTCCGTGATCTGTTAGCGGAGCAGTGAGCGACCTTTAAGCACTACGACTGAACTTTCCAAAGTTCTACAGAATAGAAATTGTAAAAAAGGATGAAGCGTACATTCCTATGTAATATAAAGTCATTTGTGTTTAACAGTTTTTTACTTGTTCTTGTGACCTGAGATGTAGTGCGGGAGTGTTTCTTGTAGCACTTCTTTTCTACTTTATCTTAAAAGTAACTCATGCCCTCTTATATTATCAAGAATATGGGGCAACACTTTTACAAAGTATAGCAGAAAAAAAAGGGAGGGTGTGGCCACACTTAAGGGATATTTTATGAATTGCGTTTTTATTTGTCACCTCTTTGATATATACAGCTTCAGTTTTCGAAGAAAGTTTATTTGTAATTGCTTAATAAAAACTGTTTCAAACCTAGACTGAAATATTTGCTGCGCAACCACACCTCCCCGTCAGAAAAGTAAACACCACATTCTAAGTAAATAGTGCTACTGGGAAGTATCCCACTCGCAAACTTAATAAAAAGACGACCGCAACACACTGTTATTTTCCCGCCGTGATTTGTACACCCCACGCCAATTATATAAATGGCCCTTAAAATATATAAAAACAATTTTTACCTTCACAATCCCTGTTCACCACCTTGTGACCACTTTACAGAGTTAATAGTGTTCCTACCCTCCCTGCTACTACTTTGTTTTCCCGTACTCCATTGAAGTGCGTCACAAAACGCTTCACAACAGTGAAACCTTCCCAACTAATAATGAGCAAACTTGTACTCAGAACACTTTAGCCAATAAAATGTCCATGGTGTTCCGCAGAGGGGGAGGGAATCGCTGCCAACACTTCTACTTTTAATGCTTCACAGCCAATGAACATTAAGCTTGGGAAGGTCCTGCTTGGAACACATTACCCAATCAGATGTCCCTGATGCTCCGCGGAGGGGGAGGGAATGGCTGGCAACACTTCTACTTTAAATGGTTTACAGCCAATGAACATTAAGCTTGGGAAGGTCCTGCTTGGAACACGTCAACCAATCAGATGTCCCTGCTACTCCGCGGACGGGGAGGAAATGGCTGGCAACACTTCTACTTTCAATGGTTCGCAGCCAATGAACATTAACCTCTGAAAGGTCCTGCTTGGAACATGTGAGCCAATCAGATGTCCTTGCTACTCCGCGCAGGGGGAGGGAATGGCTGGCAACACTTTCACTTTTAATGGTTCGCAGCCAATGAACATTGAGCTCGTTGTTGGAACACCTCAGCCAATTAAACTTTAATTTTGTTCACTGTCCGTGATAAAAGTGAACACCGCATTATAAGTAAACATTACTGCGCATTATATTAAAGGAAGGCTGCAATACGCCGCATTGTTATTTTCCCGATATGATTTCCACAGTCTACTGAACATTGCCGCAATACCGCGCATCGTTGTTTTGCGGACGTGATTTCCACAGCCTACGCATTTCCACAGCCTACGCAACATTCACACTACCTGTGTGTGCACCCTACACACTGCTTGCCGCAATACGGCGCATTGTTTTCCCGATGGGATTTCCAGAGCCTACGCAACCTTGCCGCAATACCGCGCACCGTTGTTCTGCGGACGTGATTTCCACGGCCTACGCAACATTCAAACTCCCTGCCTCTGCACCGTACAGACTGCTTAAACTAAGACCACAGTGTTCCTACTATACCCTCTTATACAATTATTCTCTTATTTTTCCCCCTACGCCTTTCAACTCAGTCACAAAATGGCTGCCAACACTTCCTAGGTTCAACAGTTCGCAGCCAATGAGCCGCACGCTCGTGCTCGTAACGCCTCAGCCAATCAGATGTCAGAATTCTCAAATATCGATATCTGTAAATTTTGATATTTCTCTAAAACTACTAAACGGACTTACCCCATTTAAACAAAAGCGTGCTTTTGGACCAAGACCTTTCTCCCTGCCAAATTTGACGTAATTCCGTTCAGCAGTTTGACCTGTAGCCTTGTCTAAAGTTTCCTATGGAAATTGCATGGAGTAAACACATTTTGGGACCCCCCCTTGACGAATCACCCCCAAACTTTCAAGATAGGAGCTGATCTGAAAAGAGAAGTTTTTGGGAAAATTTCGTAAACATTCGTCAAACGACGCCAAAGTTATAAGCAAATCAAAAAACGCTCTTCCTATGGAAACGTGGTCCTAACTATAACTATCTACTGGCGACCGCCAGTAGATTATATATATATATATATATATATATATATATATATATATATATCTCACGCCCCCGCAATGCACTGCTGATAACGTCACATATTACATCACTCATGACATGATCAGTGACATCATTGATGACATCCCAAATGCAATCCACGCGTTTCGGCTCGTCCGAACCTTGATAACGATACAAGACGTCATTGTAGCTTCCTTATTTAAATGTACAAATAAATACCTCCAGTTGCCAACATTAACAAAGGACTACATATTACTTTAATCCAAAAAGCTAGCAGCCATATTGGCCTGCTCACGATGTGAAAATTCAGGAATTGATACAATAAAGAAAAGAAAACAAGTGTTAATATGCACACAATGTCATTTCAGCACATCTTGCCCCGTGACCGCCGTACCTGTATGTTCGTCAACGTGACTTGTTCATAATAAACATACTTAGGATTGCAAACATCAACATAAACAATGGACTACACATTACTTTAAAGTGAAAGGCTATCGGCCATATTGATCTGGGCACGTTGCGTATTATTTCAACATAAACCTAGGCACACATAAGAGTAATTGAACAGTGTGTATGCGTTCACACAATCTTAATTAGATTAGAAACAATGATCCATATTCTCGTAGGTAGAGTGTTGCTTTGTCTTTTATTCAGTTTTCATTGAGCAAAAACTGCAACCAGCCAACACGTGTTTCGTCGCATGGGGAAAATGATTCCGCGACTTCCTCAGGGCTGGGAAGGATACAAAGGGTATGGATGACACATATTTTGTGGGGGGTGTACATAATAGGTAAGAAACATGTATAATTTGTGGTGACATCAAACTTTTATAGGTGGAAACCCTAATCACCATGAGATTGTGTGACAAAAAATATTTCAAAGTTTGGTGATACTACTAAGTGTGGATGTTTAATCTAACCGACCCTTCAAAGTAACTAGTTAAGTGCCTAAACATATTCAATCTTAAACTTTAAAAAGATACATGAAAGTAGTGATTTCTGACTCTAAAACCTGAAAGATACATGGCGTCAAGAAAACGCACCAGGAAGGAAATTGTAAACTACCTGTGTAGTGCAAAAAGAGTCTCTGTAGTCTGAAAACGTAAAAAGAAAAAGGGAGGAGAACCATGAGGACAATAACTCATGGTGGTTTGCTACAATATGCAACAGATGTAGTGTTAAGAAAGACAAGAAAAGAAAAAGGAGGAGAAAGATAGTCGAGCGCTTACCGCTCAGCCGGTGATAGTTCCAACCCGGCTGGGCAAAAGAAATTCAGGAGTAGTTTACTGTGTCGTCATAACGCCTAAGAATGAATGACAAATAGAAGGAAAAGTTTTACCCTCTCCGCGAGGTGAATAAAAATAAAACAATACCGATGGCATAGTAAAATGGATTGCCCTAACTGGCGATTTATTAACGAGCGCTTACCGCTCAGCCGGTGATAATTCCAACCCGGCTGGGCCAAACGAAATCCTGAAGTGCTGGATTTTGTTGTCAATTAACCTGTGTCAGAAATGACAAATTTGCGGGAAAAATTACTTTCTCAGATAGAGAAGGATAATATAACAGTTACTGTTGTGGCCAAGAATGGGTAGCTGAAATAGGAAAATTACTGTGGTAACGGTGATCTCAGCGTCGGGTGTGCCGTGAAAGTTTCCGGTCTGAAGACGCGTTCGTTTTCAAGTATAAGGTCTGAAAACAGATCTCACATCAGTATCTACAGATAGTGTTAGCGCGTAATTTGAAAATGAGTATATAAAAGGAGCCAGTAAAACTCTTACCCGTAGCGTGTGCGCTCTAGCTCCTCACGGCAATTCACTGTGTACCGGGTATGGACACGTGAACGTAAAACCGGAAGTAGTATTTAAGCTCCCGTCAGGGCAGAAAAAGCTAGAGCGGTAACCCTGTCATAATCCAAGTGAACAACTTTATTGTTACAGAGTGGTAGGCAATCGATAACGCAAATGGACAAATCTCCAAAATTTCTATTAGATCCTCTGAGTTGATAGAATACTAAATTAAGAAAAAGAGACGAGAAAATGAGAGATAAAGTGGGTAACTCGATACGTGTGCTAGAAAATGTATAAATCCGGAGCAACACATCTGAGTTCTCAATGCGTGTATTAGAGAGGGTATTCATAAGGAGCAGCACATCTGAGTTCTAACTAGTCGTAAGTCACATTAACTTCTCAATTCATTAAACATACAGACACATTTAGTCATAACAATCATCTGTTCTAAATAACACAGAAAAACATCTTTTGATATCCGCATCCAAGGTGCTCGATATATACTTTGCAAACTCGAAGATAGTACTGTCACGTGTGTATATTAATAATAGTGGGATTCGATCCAGGTAAAATCAACATTTCTAACACCTGGTAACATTTTATAAGCTTTGCTATATATTTTGTACATGAACAACAATTGCCCCATGTCACTTCGTGGTCATGATGTATACATGTATGTCAGGCTATTCGCATTCGAGGGACAGCTGGTGGACAGATCATTAATGGTCTCCTAGGAAATATTGCATTTTGTGATCGCAATTTAGACCGTGTTCCACTGTATGCAGGCGCATGATCCAAATGGCTTCTGTGCGTCTAAGTCTAAGTTCTCTGTTACCACCTCGCACATTTGGTTGTGTCACATCAATGTAAGAAAAAAAGAGAGGGACCCCTTCGAAACCAGGGGAATAGGGTACTACTGAATGGTAGAGAAAATAAACCCTTGGCCAAGGATAAAAAGGGATTACTGCGTACAAAAATAGTTTGTACACAAAAAGTGTTTTTTCAGGTCACCCATATGTTGCACCAAAATCCTCAACTATTATAACCCATATGGTAGATCCAAGTAATTACATGAACACCATAAATATATTCAAAGTAAAATCAAATTTTATTAATTTTAAAACATCTCATGAGTCACTATATCATAAAACAACCCTATACATTTCACAAGGGTACACAGTAAAATTCATATACAAGAAACATTAATGACAAGAAACACACAGGAGAGAAACACAAGACAATACAATTTATCAAACAGCACATCTAAGAGAAACACTTCTCTCGCTTATCCTGGATACACTGTACTATATTCGATCTACAAGATAAGCTGGTTCCAAAGATTGTGCAAAACGCTGTTTTGCACAATCTTTGGAACCAGCTTATCTTGTAGATCGAATATAATACAGTGTATCCAGGATAGCTTAGAGAAGTGTTTCTCTTAGATGTGCTGTTTGATGACAAATTGTATTGTCTTTGTGTTTCTCTCCTGTGTGTTTCTTGTCATTAATGTTTCTTGTATATGAACTTTACTGTGTACCCTTGTGAAATGTATAGGGTTGTTTTATGATATAGTGACTCAAGAGATGTTTTAAAATTAATAAAATTTGATTTTACTTTGAATATATTTATGGTGTTCATGTAATTACTTGGATCTACCATATGGGTTGTAATAGTTGAGGATTTTGGTGCAACGTATAGGTGACCTGAAAAACACTTTTTGTGTACAAACTATTTTTGTACGCAGTAATCCCTTTTTATCCTTGGCCAAGGATGTGTCACATCAATGCCAAAAAAGAAAAAACGTTTTTGTGCTCCTTGTGAGGGACATGCTGCTGCGTGTAATGCTACTGGATACCTTACATCTTCTTGGTGCAGTGCTCTGACATGTTCGCTAATTCTATCTTTTTAATGGTCTTATAGTGCTTCCCACATAGATTTTTCCACACATGCATTCAATGATATATACAACAAACCTTGTGTTACAGTTGATGTTGTGCCTAATATCATATCTTTTTTTGTCAAAGTTCCTAAAGTTTCTAGTGCCATGTTTGGCCCATCTGCATACCCCACAACACCCATACTTGTAGAAACCTATAGTGTGTGGTCTGAGCCATGTGTCGTTGGTACTTCGTGGTACAGTGGGACTGAGTCTGTTCTTGAGTGTCTTACCTCTCCTGAACGTGATTTGAGGGTAACTGGTGATGTAGTCCTTAAGTGATTTGTCCGCTTGTAAAATGCCCCAGTGTTTGGTGAAACTTCTCCTGATAATGTGGTGCAAATCACTGAAATCAGTGATCAGTCTCACAGGTTGGTGTTGCTGTCGTATAGGAGTGTTGGTCCGTAATGTGTCTGTTCTGTGTATATTCACCATTCTATTCTCTGCTTTTCTAATAGTGTTGGATGTATAGCCTCTCCTGATGAAACGTTGTTTCATGTCTGTAAAGTAGGTCTGCAACTCTGTGTCTTCGCTACAGTTCCTCCTAGCCCTCAGAAATTCCCCATAGGGTATAGCCCGGATCTGATGCGAGGGGTGGGAACTGTCTGCATGTAGGATTGCATTGCACGATGTTTCCTTACGAAAAAGTCTACTGTGCAATTGGTCATCTTTGGTATAAAGTTCCACATCCAAGAATGTAATTTTGGATGTGCTGGATTCCATGGTGAACTTCATGTCTAAAGTGTTACTGTTCAGATGTGTATAGAATTCGTTCAACTTCTCTTGAGTGCCAGACCATAGCAAGAGACAGTCGTCTCTATGTATCGACCCCAAAATATAATGGAGTCAATCCATGGAGCTCCATTGGTGCCCCAAATCCAATCTGCCTCCAGAGTGCCCATGAACAGATTCGCAAAGGACGGCGAAAACTTGGATCCCATGGCTACTCCCCTGGTTTGCCTGTACCAGTGTTTGTCGAACAAGAAAAAATTATTATTCAAGATGAGTTCCATCATGGAAACAAGCATGTTAGTGTGTTGCCATTGGGTGGCGGGTCTATTGTGCATAAGTCGAGTCACCGCACGTAGTCCCAAGTCCGGTTTGATACTAGTATACAGGGATACTACGTCTAAGGTGGCTTATTATAATGGTTCTTACACGAAAGAAAAGAAAAAAAAAAGGGGGTGTTAATATACACACACTATCCATAAATAAAGTTCTAGTGATTATAGTTCCATTCCATTCACAGCTCATTTGAGATGTCATGAGTGATGTCATGAGTGATGTCACTGACCATGTCATGAATGATGTAATGTCTGAGGCAATGTTCCCTCTAATTTTTTTCCTCTGTGTGCGGCAGTGTAAGGTCTCTGTGCGCTGCAACCAAGACTATGTGCGCCAGGAACCAGACCGTGCGTGGGGGTGCAGCGCCAAATATCACTCCAAACGTTTGCTTAAAAAAGTGAAAAGACAGTGCATTTCCACACATGCAGCGCCACTTGAATGGTCTTAAAGCAGGTTTTCAATTTAGATACACATGCCATGACATGAATTGGTTACACAGGCAAGTACACTTCGGGTTCTGAAAATCACAGGACTCCAATGGTGGTACCGATATACGATTTTACTAAAGATCCTCAACTCGAGCACTGTTCATAGGGTGGGGAAATGTTAGAAGCCTATACAAGATCACATATATACACAATTGCATAACATATTTACAATTTGATGTGCAAGCTACGGAGTAATGTCTGGATAGCCCGTCAGAGATAGTTTGTGAAATGTGTGACATACAGGAAAACATGGAGTGTGGAAGAGGGCCGTTCACACAAGTCAAGTGCCATCACTGTTAATAGGAGCATGGCTGCGGGGCAGATTGTGAGCCTTTTTGAAAGTATTTATGCTAATCGCTGCACCAGTTATGCATGTACAAGGTGCTGCACATGAATACTTTCGCAAAGGCACACAATCAGCCCTGCAGCTGCGTACTATTAACAAAAGACATGCAGAGTCTCAAACACGACGTGTGCTTTTCAGAATCTTGAGTTTTTAAACAACCAAAAGGCTGAGGACCTTTTTCTTGAATTTTTATGGTGCCTAAGATTACTCTAATATGACCCTTGTATATGTTTTAATATTGTTGTATAAGATGTTTGTAGTGTACTTTTATGGTTTTTATTAACCGAATAAAGTGAATATGACTGACTGAGAATCCTGAGTTTGCGCTTCTCTAGACAAAACACTCTAAAAACAGTCTGCTAGCATGAATGACATGGTATTCCTACACCTTGTAATCCCCATTGTTTTATGTAACATTTCCTGTACACTGATTTACACACGTATAAGCCTTCATCTCTGTGTAGTATATGTGTGATGTAAAGTGCTCTGACATCCTACACTGGTATGAGAAGCACTATAAAATAAATGAAATATATATGAGAGAGGGTCTATGGAGAGATGAGAGGCACTCTTGGAGAGTGGCAGTGGGTGAACTTGTGGAAAAGAGAGCTATGAGAGGAGGGTACCAAAAAAGAGAATGTTGCACCGGGTGCCACCCGCTAAAGCTGGTCATACGCAGCTGTGTCAACCTCTCAAAGTTAATTTTTGTGAAAAGATGGAATCTTCTTGCTGTAGACTGCAGCGTTCATCTTCATTGGCAACTTCAACTATTGCCAAATACTGCGGGAAACAGTGCTTAATTTGTAAAACAATAAGTGCCGGGGCTCAAAGCTTAGCTCAGAAGATGTGCATTGTTTTCTGTCTGTGGCCCTGGATGAAAGTTTGTTGAAGAAAAATATGTAACGGTCCCCAGAAATTAGTGCTGCTGGGCGTGGGATCACTGGATTCACTTGAATCACTAACAGGAGAGCAGAAATACACTCAAATTCAGAGCTTCCCTCAACGATGATCCTCGTTGTAGGAAAGATGACTAGTACAAAGCAATTGGGCCAGGGTGTGGTTCAATTTATAGCCGGACCTCACCCGAAATCATGGCCGTCCCACTAAGCCTTCTGCGGCGCCCGTGTTTGGTCAGTAAGGAAAATTTCATTTATAAAGACTAGTATTATTCCGATGAGCTAGCCTCGTTCTTCCATGCGCAATCTTCTAATTTGGGCTGTTTAATTGGAACCTCAGTACAGCCACAAACCATATCTTTTTATTTCTCCACTTTCACACTACTTTAGAAGTTTCATGTTAAACACAGGTGTCTACAATTGAAGCTTGTTTAAGTGTCACTTTACACGTGTGTTTGTGTACACTGCACAATTCTTTACATGTTTCACATTCGATACCTGGGCTTCTTTACACTGCACACTCATTTAGAAGTTTCACATTATTTAAATGTGTTTGTCTACATTGCAAACTTTTGTGAAGTTTGACATCACAAACAGTGTGTCTGCACTACACACATTGTGATGTCTCACGTTACACACAGATGCAGCTCTCCACTGCACACTTGCTTAGAGGCCTCACTTCACACACTTCTCTTTATAAAAGATGTGTATGAATTTTGATGTGCTGCATACCTGCCGGAGCACAGTTGGGGTGTGTGTTTACACTGCCCAATACTTTGGATGTTTCATATTAGATAGTAGGATTTGTCTGCACTGCGCACTCATTGTGATATTTCACATTACACAGAGATGCTGCTCTCCACTGCACACCTTTGTGTAATGCAGACTAACGCCGCTTTTGATGTGAAAATTCAGTCATTACTTTGTTTCATGTTACACACAGATGCAGCTCTCCACTACACACTTGTTTAGAGGCCTCCCATCAAACACTTCTCTTTACAATAGATGTGCACGCATTGTGATGTGCTGCATCCCTGCCGGGGCACAGTTGGGATGTTGGGATGTGCGTGATGTTTCATATGGCACACAAATGCTGCATGTCTCCACCGCACACTTGTTTAGAGGCTTTCCCTCACACAATTCTCTTTATAAAAGAGTGCACGCATTCAGATGTGCAGCATACCCGCCATCACTACCACTCTATCCACCATTCTAATGACCACCACTACCACCCTAGCCACCTCACCACCTTAAACTCCATTCTACCCACCACCACCCCACCTATCACCATCCTACACACCACCCTACCCACCGCCCTAACCACCACTCTACCAAACACCACCCCACCACCCTAATTATCACTCCACCCACCATCCTACCCATCACCAGCCTACCATCTTACCTACCACCACCATCCTACACACCATCACCATCCTACACACCACCCTAACCATCAGCACACTACCCACCCTAACTACCACTACTATCCTAACCACCATTCTAACCACCGCCACACCACCCTAACCACCACTCTACTCACCACAACCCCACCACCTTAACCACTAATCTACCCACCAACACTCTACCACCCTACCTACCATCCCCATTCTACCCACTTCCCTAACCACCACCACCCTGCCCACCCACATGCTAACTACCACCACCACTACCACCCTAGCCACCATTCTAACTACCACCCTACCAACCAACCTAACCCACCACCATCCTAACCACCACTGTACCCACCAACAGCCTACCTACCACAACCACCACTCTACTCATCCACTCCCTAACTATCACTACCACCCTCACTACCATTCTAACCACAAACAATACCCTAACCACCACCACTACCACCCTAACTACCAGTATTACCCACCGCCACCCTATCACTTTACAAACCACTGCCCTAACCGCCACCCTATCCACCACCACCCCAACAACTTTACAATCATCACCCTACCCACCACCACCCTACCAACCACCACAATCATAACCACCCGACCACCTCCATGTACGCGCTATATAAAACTCCTCAAACAAACACCTACCCACCACCACCCTAACCAACTTGTTTCTCAATGGTTAATGCACGTGGTTGCTCCTGACCTGGGCAGAAGAGCACATAATCGTGTAGCGGTCTGTCGGTGCACACTTTAATATCCAACCTGCTGCTTCGTTTATTCCTTCAGGGTAAACAGACCATCAGCATGTACGGGCTGTTGCGTTCATGAATTTGTATTTCTCTTGTGTAGCGGCACATACAACTGACTTTATGACCAATACACTTTAGAGACATTTGCACTTTCCTTACAATTAAATTATGAAATTTTAAAATTCTGACCGTATTTGCCTACATTTTCTTTCAACAGCAATGGTTCTATATACTTTTAGTAGCAGATCTCAGTGAACTACCGTTCACAGAATGTCTGGAATGCGAACATTCGGCTTCTAGCGCCCTGTGGACCACAGTTCCCACAATCCCGGGTGCAGAAACCCTCCACCTCCAGTGTCAAAGAGCTTATAAATTCACAGGCTCGGATATTGCCTTTGGTACAATTAACATCCTTTTTGTGCTATGACAGCTGTTCTAAACCATCATGCAATGCACCCCCTCCTTGGAAAAAACCTACAGAAAGGTGCGTTTTATAAAGAAACAACCTGCTGCGTTCTTGTTAGTGAGTGAAACCATCTCTGATGGGGAACTGGGGCTGGTATCTCAGAACGTTCTTCTAACCCACGCTCCAAAGTTAGTGTTTGTTTACTTAAGCATTGCGATTGACATCTTTGCTCTCTCTCTCTCCCTCTCTTTGAACCACCACGGACTGCCTGATTTTCTCTCGTCTGTCCTTTTACCCTCTCCTTGCCAGTTTATCTGCAGACGGCCGGATCCTGGCTTGACCAAAAACATTTGACTAAATGCAGCTGCTATTAGTCTGTCTTGGGGAATAGCTATTGGCTATTTCTGAGGCAATGTGCCTCTGTTCTTAAAAATTGTTCTCTTGGCTTCGGTTTGCTTTGTTTGCCATTCCAGAATCGCAATGCTTTCTGTTGTGGTTGGTTTTGTTTCGGTTATTTTGGTTAAATACTGTCTAATGCAAAGTAAATGTAGCCTCACTGTTGTAATTGTACTCTGAATTCCCACACTTCTTGTTTAGTAAACAATACCTCCTTTCATCCTAGCACTTCTTTACATTTTATGTCTGAGCATACTTATTAGACTGTAATGTAACACTTTGTTTAAATATGCTTTACTCCTGTTATGCTTCATTCCCCACCTGCACCCTTCATGTTGCTTCTCCCCACGTGAGTCCTGTGTTACTACCACCTAAAAAATGCTTTTATGAGACATTTTTTATTTTCCAATCCAACTCGGATTGGTAAATAATAATTTTAATAAAAGCAAAGCCATTGCGAGACCTATTGGCTTTGCCAATGCTTGTTCTTTTCTTAACAGTGCACAGCTGCGGGGCGGATTGTGGGCCTTTGAGTTAGTATTCATGTTAATTGCAGCGCACACGGGCGCTGCAATTAACATAAATACTAACTCAAAGGCCCACAATCAGCCCCGTAGCTGAGCACAATTAAGAAAAGCAGAGTCTCAAACACAGCGTGTGCTAAAGCACACATCGTGTTTGAGACACTGTTTTTCTTTTCTTAACACTGCACACCTGCGGGGCTGATTGTGGGTCTTTGAGTTAGTGTTCATGTTAATTGCAGCGCACACGGGCGCTGCAATTAACATGAATACTAACTCAGGTGGGCCGAAATCCAAGCTCTGGGTCCCAACATGAGGATCGCCCTGGCAACCACATTCTGGTCCACCTGTAGCCTATTTAATAGGTACTCGGGGAGACCCAGGTATAGAACTTTTACGTAATACAATCTGGAGACAATGAGGGCTTGGACCACAGTCTTCCTGTAGGTAATAGGTAGTAGAGGGAGAAATTTCTTTAGGATTCGTAGAAGGCCAAAACAGGAGCCCGCAACTGCCTGAATTTGGGCTTTCATGGACAGGGTGTCATCAAACTTAACCCCCAAGTTCTTAACAATATTAACTGGGGTTGAAGGAGAAGGCGTGTCTGATGGCCACCACTGTCGCCAGTCGTCATGAGGAGAAGAGCCAAAGAAAATTATTTCGGATTTCTCAGGGTTACATTTTAATTGGTTCACCCTGAGCCAAGTAAAGACCCCCGTCAGGCATTTGTTGTTCTTCTCGCCTATGAAGTCCTTGCCCTTGTCGCATGTGAACAACAACTGCGTGTCGTCAGCGTACGAAATTATTGTCGCACCGCTTCCTTCCGCCAGGGTGGGAAGGGGGGCCTTATATAGATTAAACAGTGTCGGGCTCAGGATAGAGCCCCGAGGGACACCCACCTGCATGGAGGGAATGGGAGCAGCAAAGGGGGGGGACCAGATCTCTTGGTGTCTATCCTCCAGAAAGGAGGTGAACCATTTGAGCACTGTGCCTCCCAGGACGCACTCCCGAAGTCTGTGCAGGAGATGGACGTGGGGCATGGTGTCAAAAGCCGCAGAGAGGTCTAGCAAGATCAGTACCGCCTTGCCCCCTCTGTCTAATGTTTCCTTAATAGACTCAGAGATTTCAAGCAAGGCAGTTTCTGTGCTAAAGTTGGATCTAAAGCCAGATTGGCTGTGGTGGAGCAAATTATTGGTTTCCACGTATTCTGTGGTCACTGAGTTCACATACTTCTCGAGGGCTTTGGAGAAGAAGGGAATGAGTGAAATCGGTCTGTAGTTGGAAGCTACCAGGGGGTTGGCAGAGGGCTTTTTAATAGTGGCAGGATTTTTGAAATATAGCTTTCGGTTGTTTGTCTTTCTGGCTGTCTTTTTCTTTATTTCTAAGAGTGTTTTTTGTTATTCGCTTCCCACCGGTCTTTCAATGGTTTCACTCCATTTCCCTTTTATGCTAGTATCTGTCCTTCTGCCATCCACTAGCTGCAAACGTTTTCCAATCTATGTATTTTTCTATTTGCCCTCCCCTCTATCTAGAAGCCGGTCTTCTGCTTTTTAAGTCTTTCAACCGACCTATCTTTCCCCCTTTTATAATCCGCTGCACATCAGTAGCGCTTGTCTTTTCGACATTTTCTATCTGCTTTTCTTGATTTCTCTCTGTCTGCCCGACTCTCCTATGTTCAAGCTGTGCATGGCTGCCCGAATGTGTGGTTGCCATTTTCTGTCTGAGTTCCCATCCGCTTGTCATTCCATTTGTCTTTTGCCGAATTTCTTTTTGCCCTTTTGTGTCTGTGTGCCGTTTGCTCATTCTCTGTCCTACTGCTTAATGGTTGTTCTACTTTTCAGTCTGTCTTTCGTCATTTTTTTATTCGTCTGTCTGCCTGGTTAAACCTATTTTTTTGCTTTTTTAACTGCCTGTTTTTTATATTATTGTATCTGTCCCTTATCCTGCCTTTCTTCATTTTCCCCTCTTGGTTTACTTGTGTGTATCCCTTCTTTAACTGTCTGCCTGCCTTGTTGTCATTCTCTGTCTACTTTTACTTTTTCCATAGCTAGCTTTTCTCCGCCTTTTACCTGCCTTCCTGTCAGTCTGAATATTCGTTCATCCTTTTGCCTTTTTTTCTACTGCCTCCGCTTTAGCCATAGCTCACTGTAACTGTCTCGGTTGTGATTTTAATTTCTTTTATCTGCGTGTTCCCTTGTTACCTTTGTTTCTGTCTGTCTTTTCTCATTTTCTATCTATCTTAATCTTTTCTGCCTGCCTTTTGTGACAGTTGACCCTCTGTCTCTTTTCCCCTCCTGCCCCTCTGCCCATCTTTTCCCATTTTCTATGTGTGCATCTTCTCTGTTTTCTACTTTACTTGCCTTTTTTCGAACACTCCAACTGTCAGCCTCCTCACGCCCCCTTGCCTTTTCTATATGTTCTTGTTTTATTCTCATTATATATATTTCTTTTTTCTAATTCTCCCGCTTGTTTTGTACCCAACTCTAAACATTTGTGAAGTCATGCCATCTTGTCCCCGAGCTCTTTGGTACAATGCATGTAGATGCTTAGCAAGTGACAGTACCGCAGGACAGGCTTCTGCAATGGTTTACAAGGCTCACGTCATGGGTCAGAGGGACCTGAAGACAGACCAGCATTTCACAGCGCATATGTGCCCACACAGCGTACCTCTCCACTCCCTGCAGCAAGCACGCCAGTGGTGGACCCTAAGATTCTAGAGAAGCAAATGGTACTGCGTGGATCAATATGTCATAATCCTCTTTTTGCACTTCACCTCTTTTGCAAATTTCTGCATCGCTCTTGCCTATTTCTGCACCCCTCTTCCTATTTTGTCCACCTCTCTTGCTTCTTTCTGCACTTCTCTTGCTTATTTCTGCACTGCTCTTGCTTCTTTCTGCACTGCTCTTGCTTCTTTCTGCACTGCTCTGGCAAATTTCTGTATCCCTCTTGCCTTTCTGCACCCCTGCACCCGTTCCCTCTTTCTGCACCTTTCTTGCCTGCTTCTGCAGTTGTCTTGACTCTTTCTGCACCTCTGTTGCTTCTTTCTGCACTTCTCGCCTCTTTCTGCACACCTCTTGCCTCTTTCAGCACCTCTGTTGCTTCTTTCTGCACCCCTCTTGCCTCTTTCTGTACCCCTCTTGCCTCTTTCTGTACCCCTCTTGCCTCTTTGTGCACCTCTCCTGCCTCATTCTGCACCTCTTGCCTTTTCATGCAGTTCTCTTGCCTCTTTCTGCACCTTTTACTTCGTTCTGCACTTCACTTGCCTCTTTCTGCACCCCTCTTGCCTCCTTCTGCACCTCTGTTGGTTCTTTCTGCACTGCTCTTGCTTCTTCCTGCACCTCTGTCTCAAATTTCTGCATCCCTCTTGCCTCTTTCTGCACCCCTCTTCCTTCTTTCTGCACCCCTCTTGCCTCGGTCTGCCCACCTGTTCCCTCTTTCTGTACCCCTTTTGCCTATTTCTGCAACTCTCTTGCCTCTTCCTGCAGTTCTCTTGCCCCCTTCTGCACCTCTGTTGGTTCTTTTGCACTGCTCTTGCTTCTTTCTGCACCTCTCTTGCACATTTCTGCACCCATCTTGCCTCTTTCTGCACCCCTCTTACCTCTTTCTGCACCTCTCTTGCCTCTATCTGCACCCGTTCCCTCTTTCTGTACCTCATTTGCCTGTTTCTGCAAGTCTCTTGCCTCTTTCTGCAGTTCTCTTGCCTCCTTCTGCACCTCTGTTGCTTCTTTCTGCACTTCTCTTGCCTCTGTCTGCACCCCATTGCTTCATTCTGCACTTCTCATGCTTCTTTCTGCACCCGTCTTGCTTCTTTCTGCACCCGTTGTCTCTTTCTGCACTCTCCTTCCCTCTTTCTGCACCTCTCTTGCCTCTTTCTGCACCTCACTTGCCTCTTTCTGCACTTCTCTTGCTTCTTTCTATACCTGTTGCTTCTTTCAGCAATTCTCTTGCCTCTTTCTGCACTTCTCTTGCCTGTTTTTGCACCTCTTGCCTCTTTCTGTACCTCTCCTACCTCTTTCTGCACCTCACTTGCATCTTTCTGCACCCCTCTTGCCTTTTTCTGCACCCCTCTTGCCTCTTTGTGCAACTCTCTTGCCTCTTTCTACACCTCTCTTCCCTCTTTCTGTACCTCAGTTGCTTCTTTCTGCACTTCTCTTGCCTCTTTCTGCACCCTTCGTGCCTCTTTCAGCACCTGTTGCTTCTTTCTGCACTTCTCTTCCTTCATTCTGCATCCCTCCTGCCTCTTTTTGTACCCCTCTTGCCTCTTTGTGCACCTCTTCTACCCCTTTCTGCACCCCTCTTGCCTCTTTTTGCACCTCTGTTGGTTCTTTCTGCACTGCTCTTGCTTCTTTCTGCACCTCTGTTCCAAATTTCTGGATCCCTCTTGCCGCTTTCTGCACCCCTCTTCCCTCTTTCTGTACCTCTCTTGCCTGTCTGCCCACCTGTTCCCTGTTTCTGTACCCCTTTTGCCTG
Source organism: Calotriton arnoldi (assembly GCA_963921515.1). Classification (NCBI taxonomy): domain Eukaryota; kingdom Metazoa; phylum Chordata; class Amphibia; order Caudata; family Salamandridae; genus Calotriton; species Calotriton arnoldi. The sequence continues at coordinate 476,816 of CAWUFW010012745.1, forward strand.
TTTCTGCAACTCTCTTCCCTCTTTCTGCATTTCTCTCATCTCCTTCCGCACCTCTGTTGCTTCTTTCTGCACCTCTCTTGCAAATTTCGGCACCCCTCTTGCCTCTTTCTGCACCCCTCTTGCCTCCTTCTGCACCTCTGTTGGTTCTTTCTGCACTGCTCTTGCTTCTTTCTGCACCTCTTTTGCCTGTTTCTGTACTTCTCTTGCCTCCTTCTGTACTCAAATGGGAAGTGCAAGCTGTCAAGTTTAAAGGTCTGTGTGCTCTCGTGACTGAGGTATATGTCTACTTGTATATGTATTCTTACATGTGTTATGCATCTGAAGATGGTAGCTTAAAAGCGGGTAACTTCTCCAATAGTTGGTCAAATCTTCTCAGTTCTGCTCTGTCATTCGGTTGCACAGGCAGACATGTCTTATGTATACATGTGTTATAGAGCCCCTCAAATATACTATTGAATACCCATGTGCCCTGTATTGTGAGCAGAAAGAAATGCATACACCTTCTTTTACACAAATTTACAGAGTATGCTGTTTGAAACACAGGTATTTAAGTGTTTGCATGTTTATTTTAATTTAACATGTCACTAGGTAAAAGCATAGACACGCATGCATACCTTCACAAACTTGGTCAGACTTACAACAGTCATATGCTTAGGATTGCTGTTTTATATTTGGTAGGCCTAACATTCTGAGCAGTCGATTAATAGTGAACCTTCAAGAGAAAAGTGATGTTTAAGACATCTTTGGAGAAGGATTAGTGATTAGGGTACTTTGTATGAGTCTGTTGTAAGGTACAGTCAAAGTAGGCCTCTTTCTGCACCTCTGTTGGTTCTTTTTGCACATCTGTTGGTTCTTTCTGCACCTTTCTTCCTCGGTCTGGACTTCTGTTGCCTCTTTCTGCACTTCTCTGCTTCTTTCTGCGCCTTTCTTCATCTTTCTGCACATGTCCTACCTATGTAGGCATATTTAGAAATTAGCATTTAAAAAACCTTACAAATTCACTGAAAAAAAACAGAGGTTTCATGGACGTTATAGTTCGGAATTAGCAGTTAAAAAACCTCAGAAATTCACAGAAAAAAACAGGTTTCATGGACGTTATAGTTAGAAATTAGCATTTAAAAAACCTCAGAAATTCACAGAAAAAAACACAGGTTTCAGGGACGTTATAGTTAGTTGGACATTTCACTCGTACAAAACCAGAGAAATTCGGCCGTTATAGTTAGTTGAGCTAACTATAACTCGCCCCCCCGCAATGCACTGCTGATGACGGCACAGGGTCAAGACTGATTTGCATATGGCTGGGTCCAAACTGGGGTGGTGTAGTGGGCAAAAGAACGATGGATTTAACCCAGATCTTTTGACTGGGGGAGAATGTTTGCATTGTCAGCAATCCGTCCATCATTTGTTTGCTGTCACATATTACATCACTCATGACATGGTCAGTGACATCACTGATGACATCATCCACGTGATCATCTGATGCTTCTCCTCACACCCTAATATAACCTTTGATACACCCCCTCTAAAATACAGACTACCATTCTCAAAACCATAGACACACCAATACCAGTTAGTACATACCCACTCACTGATTCATAGGTCTACACACAAATCCACTCACCCATACAGTCACTTATACACGCAGTCACTCATCAATATAGCCACTGAAATATGCACTCATACACCTATACAGATACTCACACAACACCACTAACCATAGTTACTCACACACCTAGTCAGGCATGCAAAGAATCAATCACACTCCCATTTACTCACCTATACAGTTATATACACACCACCTCACTTATTCATACAGATACTAACACATACATACTCTCTTATACAATCACTGACAAGCACACACTCATCCATCAAGCCACTCTCACAATCACTCACTCTCACATAGTCATTTATATAGTCCAACACTCACATATACTGCCTTTCACATATGTAGTTACTCACACATGTACCACTGAGACATCCATTCACTCACCAACACACCCATACACATACTCACCCACCCATACAGCCCTTCACAGATGCACTCTTGAACCTGTATACCCAGTGAATTACCCACTCACACATCTATGCACAGTCACCCACCCCCACAGATACTCAGGCACCCATACAGATACTCAGACAACCAATCAATAACCTATGTAGACACTCATGTAGCTACTCACCAACCTATGCAGCCGCTTACACACCAACTGACAGACTGATAGACATTCACAGTTTAGTCACTAACCCATGCATTCAGTAAGACACGTTTAATTACTCACTTATACAGTCAGTCACGCACCTACTAAATCATCCATTCAGACACTCATACCCACTCATTCTTCAATACACCTTGGCATATATATATAAAAAACATATTTAAACTTTACAGAAACAGTTACTGGATGATGTCATCAGTGATGTAATTTGAGATGTCATCAGTGATGTCACTGACCAACTCATGAGTGATGTAATATGTGACGTCATCAGCAGTGCATTGCGGGGGCGCGAGTTATAGTTAGCTCAACTAACGATAACGGCCGAATTTCTCTGGTTTTGTACGAGTGAAATGTCCAACTAACTATAACGTCCCTGAAACCTGTGGTTTTATATATATATATATATATATATATATATATATTTATGGCGACATTGAAGATTAAATAAATATAATTGCACTTACCTATTTGGTCTGTGTCCGTTGTTGCAGGGAAGAACCTTTCAGTTCAACACGGAAAGCAGTGATATATATATATATATATTTATATATATATATCTTACCTACTGGCGGTCGACAGTAGGTAGTTATAGTTAGAACCTAGTTTCCATAGGAAAAGCGTTTTTTGATTTGCTAATAACTTTGGCGTCGTTTGACGAATCTTCGCGAAATTCTCCAAAAAGGAAGTCTATCCAGGTCAGCTCCTATCCTGAAAGTTTGGGGGTGATTCGTCAAGCGGGGGCTGAGAAAAAAGGGGGGTCCCAAAACGCGTTTTTCGTGTGTTAATTTCCATAGGAAATTTTGAGACAGGCTACAGCCCGAACTGCTGAACGGAATTACACCAAATTTGGTAGAAAGGTAGCTCTTGGTTCAGAAAGCGACCTTTTTTTTTTTTAAATGGTGTAAATCCGTTCAGTAGTTGCTGAGAAATTCAAAAAATAAAAGTTTTGATATCTATGGCCGCGGTGGGTTCGCGAACCCTCCCGAGCACGAGCTTCACTGTGATTGGCTGCCAACACTCCAAACCAGGAAGTGTTGGCAGCCATCTTGTGACTCGGTAGAACCGAGTCACAAGAAAACAGTGAAACAAAGGTGAAAAGAAAGAAAAGGGGGCAGGGTAGAAACACCCTGACCCCCTAGGCCTGCTCAGGGGGTCCCACAAGGACCCCCAGGGCCAAAAAAAAGCATTTTTTTAAAAATAATTTCAGCGGAGTTCGCGCTGGGGTCGCGAATCCCGCCGAAATATTTAAAAAAATGAAAGTCATTAAAGGAGAGGTTGTGCCGCAGCGAGTTCTGCCAGCGCTGCGTGTGCTCCCGGTAGTAGGGGAAGCGCTCCATGATGAACTTGTAGATGTCACTCAGGGGCAGCATCTTCTCCGCCGAGAGCTGGATGTCCATGGCAGTCAGCAAGATGTACGAGTAAGGCGGCTTCTGGTCGCGGTAGGAGTTGTTGCCCGGCCGAGGCATGACTCAGCTTACAGTCCTTCACTCCCACGAGTTCAAGGGCGACCCTCTGTGAAGCTGCACAGCCTAGTCCGAGGGCAATTTTGGGAGAGTTAAGTTTCATCAAAGTGCCCTTCACAAACTCACCGCTCCCTTGTATCCTCCGTCCGTCTGTAATCGCCAGTTGTGTTTCCTTTGCTTTCCGTCAAAGAATAAAAGTACAAGTTGAACTTCGCCTTTTTATTGAGTGAATGCTCGGAAACCTTGTGCCAACTTCTTTTCTCTGTGCCTCACTCCATGTGCTGCCTGCTGCGGTGTGGATGTCTGGCTCATCATAGGATAAGGTCCCCCTCACAGAGGGCAATCAGGGGAGAAAGAGTGGGCTGTAGGTCGTATCAGTCCCCGATCATCTCGTTAGTTCAAAGGACCCTGCGTATGTGGGGCTGAGCCAGCTGCACCGCTGGTGCTCCCGAGACTGAGTGAAGGCAGGGTCTACACTAGCAGAGTATGCAGAGGACAGGTGTAAGGACGTAGGACTGCAGGGGACCTACCGAATATTCCGTCCGGGAACGGGATGGGTTAAGGAAGACCTGAAGATGAGCCCCGGAAGAAGAGGATGGGAAGGAAGAGGAAGAAAAGCGGAGAAGTTGGTGCTTAAGCTGAGTGGAGATGAGGCGACCAGAAGGGAGCTATTCCTCCCACTGACTGTCATCTCGCTCCACACTCTGGTTTTGTTATAACGGTTGCAATTGAGATCCCCTTCTCCCCGCCCTCCCACCCCCTGCAGCAAGCACTTCATCAGCCCGAGCACATGACAATGGCTACACGGAGAGTCTGAGGGGCAGCCAAGACCGCAGCAGGGTGATTAGCAGGACCAAGTCGAGCCAATGGGCCACTGTGGGAGGCTTCGACGAGGTGTGGGGTTAAACTGGAGAGAGAGAGAGGAGGCAACAGAGAAAGATAGTCCGCAAGGATGAAGGATGATAGGAACGGACAAAGAAGAGGGAGTAAAAGGGAGAGTAAAGGAAAAGAGGAATGCGAGGGGAAGAAGAAGAGATAAAGGATGCGTGGAAGAGAGGAAGAAGGGACTGATAAGGGAATGAATGATAACTGGGCGAGAGGACACCAGAGGAAAGAAAGGGGCCACCAAAGTGGACAGGGGCAAGAATGGAAGAAAAGGAATGAAGAATGTCAAGAAAAAATTAGGATGGGAGGAACACAGGGAGAAATAAAGGAGAGTGCCCGAGGACGAGGGAGCGAAAAATAACTAAAAGAGGGAGGAAAGAAGCACGGTGGGAAAGAAGCGGGAAAGGAATGAGGAAGTAAAGATGACGTTACAAGACGGAACAAAGGCGAGAAGGAGGAAATGCTGGACAGTAGTAAAAATGATAAGTGAAATGACAAGGGATAGACAAAGGAACAAATGAGAAAGAAAGGGAGAACCTATCAGGAAAGAAACTCCAACAGTAGAATGTATTCGGATGTCTCAGTGGGACAGCCAAGGCCACAGGCCCGTGGTGGCCATCCGCAGGACTAAGGCGAGACAATGGGCCTTGCTGAAGTCTTGAGGACGCGTAAGATTCAACTGAAGGAACAGGAGGAGAGAGGATTGGAAGAGAGGGGCTGTACAAAGGAAAAGGGAATGGACGAAGAGAAATAGAAAGAAGGACGAGAAACGGGCAGACGGGTGGAAAAAGAGAAGGATGAAAGAACGAGAAGACGAACAGAAGGAATATCTGGCTGAATGAGGAAATTAAGGGTGCAAAGGAGAGCGGAAGTAAGCAAAGTAAGGGGAAGTGGGATGCAGCACGGGCGAAAGGAGAGCAATAACAAAAAGAAAGGTAGAAAAATAAAGAAGGGAAGACAGTAAGATACGGAAAGGATAACGGGTTGGGAGAAGGAAGGAATAGGGAATGCAGAAAGAGGTGATTATAAAAGAAAGGAAGAAAGAAAAAGAAAGGAAGGAAGGAAAGCAAGAAAGGTGTGAAGGAAAGAATGATGGAGCGAGGGGAAGGGGAGCAGCACTGGGCCCAAGGCGAGCAGAGGCAACTAGCGGCCCGCGGGCATTTCTTTGAGGGAGTTTTCTTCATGAAATAGGTCTGATGTTGAACGGCAAATTGCATCTTTTTGATGTGTTAATTAAATGCTTAAAAGCACACAAAAACACGCCCAACAAGCGCGCGCCCGCAACATAAACCCTCACACATAGACACGCTTTAGGGAGGGACACACAGCAATGCGCAGTGAGTTCGTCCGTGGCTAGAAATGACCATGCGGAAGCGAGAGAAAAAGAGAGAAAGCGAGAAGCGAGAGAAAGAGAGCGAGAGAGCGCGAGAGAGAGCGAGAGAGGCCTGAAATGCCACTAAAGAGAGAGGGGCCTGAAATGCCACTTAGGATAAGGTGGAGGGAACTGAGAAAGAAGTTGCAGAAGTGTCGAGTAGAGAAAACGCAGGAAAGGGGCCAAGTGAGGAGAGAATGAAAGGGAATGAGAGCTGCTAAGTGGGGAGCAAGAGCAGGAGAGAGCGGAGGGGCGAAATGAGAGAGATGTGGCATTGGAGACAAGGAATGCATCCGGGCGAGAGAGAGGTGAAGGGCATGATGAGGGAGGGAGACCCGTGTGTGTTCTATGCCATTGTATCCTTGGACAGATATCAGCACTGTGCGAGCACTGCCAGGGTTCAAGGCTTTATTATTCGTGGCAGCGCCCATACAGCTGTTTATAAAGGGAGGCGAGAGCCTACAAGGGGTATGCAGGGTGAGGCGTTGGGAGACAGTTCTGTAAACCCCAGACTTCCTCGCTGAAAGCAGCACCTGCTTCCCTCCTTCTGTACCTCAAAAGTATCCCTGTACCACTGGGGGTGAACTGGGCACGCAAATGATGCAGTGTCCCGTGTGCGGCTTCTCTGCTTCCGGGTGTAAGGTGATGGGGACAGAGGGGTAAGAGAGAAAGACAATAAGGTGGGTGGGGGAGCGGAGGAAGGGGAGGCGGGGGAGGGGAGCAGGGATGGGAGGTAGCTAACTGTGAAGCAAGCATCCGAGCGAGGGCATAGGTTTTATAAACGGTCAAACAAAAGCAGAGGAGCTGATGGGAAATGCCCCCCCCCTAAAATAATAATACTTTTTTATGTGTTCACACTTGAACCAGCAGGTGTGTAGCACTTGGGGATTATTTTTACAGTATTCACGCCAGTGAGAACATTTCACAGGTGGGTGGTTAATCAAGCGGGTAGCGGAGTGGTGTTTTTTTTATCTTTGTAACTGAATCCGGCTAAATGATAGCGCCTAGAAGCAGCACTTACATGCTATATGGAAAAAGCGAACTTTCATCAGTGCAAAGAGATGTGTATATAAATAAACCATAACCCTCAGAATTAGGGCTTTTAGAAAGTTATGAAACACACCATTTAGGAGTTGGCCTAACGGCTAGGGCGGTCGACCTCGAATCTGGGGAACCGGGTTCGAGTCTCGGCAATGACGCTGAACATCCTGTGATTCTGGGAAAAATCACTTAATCTCCCCGTGCCTAACAAAAATGAATGTGTCCTCATGTAACGCAACTGGTGCTATGTAAAGCGCTCTGATACCCGGTATTGCGCTATATAAAACTCCAAAAGAAGAAGAAGAACCATTTGCATTTAACTGTGAAGCTCAACTTTGCATATTGCATGTAGAGTTTTCAGTAAACACTCAGGTGAAGTGTAACCTGATATGAAATGTGCTGCCCCTACAGTTTGAGGACAGCCTGTATTGCACCACCACACGCATGCTGGTTTTATTACAATGAGTCCGAGTGCCTTTACCTGTCAATTCTTCGTTCAGTTCGCCAAATGAGCGTGGGCACGATGCAAGCAAGTAATAATGGTACTGGGGTTTATTGCTGTGGGTAGTCCCAGCAGGACACGTTGTTCACAAGAGAACATGCCCAAACACACACAAACACATCACTCTAAACCCCAGTCAACACTAGCTCCTGGAACGTGGTCCCAGCAGTCAGAGATCATTCACCTGCAAACCACGGATACCACCTGTCGTGCCCGCCAGGCCGCGTGGTCTGTGAGCTCCTCTGTTAAAGCTGCGTCTTCTCAGTGGCTTGTCTCTAAGTACAACTAGCACGGGTACCGTAGATCGTCAGCCAGTGCTGCGGGAGTGACTGGCGAGGCTCAGTTCCATCGAGAATCAGACAACGGCTACTCCTGAACCGGTCCGCGAATAGTCCGCTCCGCTCCAACAGGTGCAAGGGCGTGCACGCGCCCGTCCCTGTGACTGCAGCCATCTCCTTGCACCATCTCTCTGTGTGTGTATATATGTATATATATATATTCACTGAAAAAACCATAGGTTTCAGGCACGTTATAGTTAGAAATTAGCATTTAAAAAACCTTTGAAATTCACTGAAAAAACCATAGGTTTCAGGCACGTTATAGTTATAAATTGGCATTTAAAAAACCTTTGAAATTCACTGAAAAAACCATAGGTTTCAGGAACGTTATAGTTAGTTGGACATTTCACTCGTACAAAACATAGAAATTCCGGCGTTATAGTTAGTTCAGCTAACTATAACTCGCGCCCCCGCAATGCAGTGCTGATGACGTCACATATTACATCATTCATGACATGGTCAGTGACATCACTGATGACATCACTGATGACATCTCAAATGACATCACTGATGACATCATCCAGTGACTGTTTCTGTAAAGTTTAAATTTGTTTTATATATATGCCAAGCTGTATTGAAGAATGAGTGGGTGTATAAGTGTCTGTATGGAGGATTTAGTAGGTATGTGACTGACTGTATAAGTGAGTAATTAAATGTGTCTTACTGAATACATGGGTTAGTGACTAAACTGTGTGAAAGTCTGTATCAGTGTGTCTGTTGTTGTGTAAGCTGCTACATGGGTTGGTGAGTAGCTGCATGAGTGTCTATATGGGTTATTGATTGCTTGCCTGAGTATTTGTATGGCTGCCTGAGTGTGTGTGTGGGTGGGTGGGAGGGAGGTGTGCGACTGTGCATAGATATGCGAGTGGTTGATTCACTGAGTGTATGGGTTCAAGAGTGCATGTGTAAACAGCTGTATGGGTGGGTGAGTGTGTGTATGGGTGTGTTGGTGAGTGAATGGATGTCTCAGTGGTACATGTGCAAGTAACTACATATGTAAAAGGCAGTATATGTGAGTTATGGTGTATATAAATAACTATGTGAGAGTCAGTAATTGTGAGAGTTGTTGCAAGGATGAGTGTGTATTTGTATCAGTGATTCTATAAGAGAGTAATTATGTGTTAGTATCTGTATGAATAAGTGAGGTGGTGTCTGTATAACTGTATAGGAGAGTAAATTGAAGTATGATTGATTCTTTGCATGACTGACTAGGTGTGTGAGTAACTCTGGATATGTGGCAGTGTGTGTGTGTCTGTATAGGTGTATGAGTGCATATGATAGTGTTGTATTGATGAGTGACTGTATGTATGAGTGATTGTATGGGTGAATGAGTGGATGTGTGTGTAGACCTAGGAATCAGTGAGTGCGTATGTAGTAACTGGTATTGGTGTGTCGATGGTTTCGAAAATGGTAGTCTGTATTTTACAGTGGGTGTATCAAAGGTTATATTAGAGTGTGAGGAGGTGCATCAGATTTTTACGTGGATGATGTCATCAGTGATGTCATTTGAGATGTCATCAGTGATGTCACTGACCATGTCATGAATGATGTAATATGTGACGTCATCAGCACTGCTTTGCGGGGGCGCGAGTTATAGTTAGCTGAACTAACTATAACGCCGGAATTTCTATGGTTTTGTACGAGTGAAATGTCCAACTAACTATAACGTTCCTGAAACCTATGGTTTTTTCAGTGAATTTCTAAGGTTTTTTAAATGCTAATTTCTAACTATAACGTGCCTGAAACCTATGGTTTTTTCAGTGAATATTATATATATATATATATATATATATATATATATATATATATATATATATATATATATATATATATATATATATATATAATTCCACTTGCCGCCGATACTCCAGATTGCTCGAAGAAATACACGGACACGGACCACTTCAAATTACTTTGGATGTTATTTATATATATATACACGAAGTACAGAATTGGAGGGAAAAATGCTTTACTCATTTTCTAGTGTTGCATCCAATAACCAGTTCAAGCGTTGCTGTCAAAACTTGGTCTGACTCCTTATGTCTTGTTTTGAGCTGCAGTAGTTTGGAGGAGATTTAATATTTGGCCTTCTGAGCAGGTTCTCGAAGATTCATTCGAAAGGATGAATTGTTTGCGGATATGAACAATTTGAGTGTTTTTAAAGATGATTTGATTGAAGCACTAGCCACTTTAATAAAATCCCACTTCTTAATTTAAGAACGTGGAAATATAGCCTCTTGAAGCTTGCGCTAAAAAGATTAATCACCACCATTAGTTTTAAATTGGACTAATTGCATTGCAATGCTTTGAAAAGTTGTAACATTATATTAAGTACAGCTGTATTGGGAAAGATGCAACCATGCTTATTGATGGCCTCTGAAAAGAATTATGTTTTTATTGAGAGCAGACAGAATAACCGTGACAGCAGTAGGAGTTTGGAGCAGCACCCCAATGATCAACGTGCATGTCCATTTTTTTAACAATGGAACACAGGTTTTGAATCATATTCAGTTCATAAGCACTTATCTTGGACAGTATTGTACAAAATATTTAGATCCTTGCTATCAGCATTGTAATGTGTCTGAAGCTAGTGGCATTATATCTGTGGTTCTATCACCAAAAAATAAAAGATTGTGTTACCGTATGTTAGACCTGGCAGCCTTGGCGTGGGTTTCCCCTGCATTTTTTGCCTTCGCCTCCTGTATTTCTACTGTGTGATGTATTTTGTTTTGCTGGTTTAGATGCTTAGGGCACTTTGCCACTGCTGATCAGTGCCAAAGTACAAGTGCTCCCTTAGTAAATTATTATTGATGTTTCCATGATTGGTTAATTTGGTTTACTATCAAGTCCCTAGTACAGTGCACCATGTGTGCCCAGGGCCTGTAAACCGAATGCTGCTAGTGGGCTTTCAGCACTGATTGTGCCACCCACACAAGCAGCCTTGCAGCAAGGTCTCAGGCCTGCCATTGCAGTGCCTGAGAGCAGTCTAGTACTGTCATGTCGACCTGGCAAGTGCACCCACTTGGTACAAACTGTAGGAAGTTTCAGTGGTGCACTCCACAAAGTCCTTTAAACAATAATCGGTGATTGCAGCTCACCTAACTCAACTGTTTTAGCGTGCTACTCAGTATGTGTGGGCTGCCCATCCCACATACAGAATAAATGCGTTAATCAGGTAAAAAGTTGCTTGACAAAACTGGGGGCACAGCTGCGTCAATTTTTATATTTTTACACCAATTTTATACCGTATATTACACAAAATGAATCAGTCACATAATCAAACAAAATCAATGGTATATGTCCATCAACATTTTCATTTTATTACTCAACACATATATCCTGTTGATACAAATCTTTTTGATGGTTACAATTATGTCAGTACATCAGTACAAATAAACAAGCTTGAACTGATAAGTTGAACAATAACATGTTTTTCTTGGATGGAGTTCCACTTATCAGTGTAGTGCCCTATGCATTTCGGGACGGATAGTCCCTTCTTCAGGGGCCACTGGAAAACAAGAAATATAACCAAATATTACCACAAATTTATGCAAACCACTAACGCTTGCGACCAACAACTTACTATACCCAACTGGGTCAATAACCTGCATGCAAACCAAAAGTATAATCATTGAACAGCACTTGCAAGTTGCCCAAGATGTGGATTAAACCGCATTTACAATCCCCAAGTATACGTAATCAAAGTGAACACTGATGCACACTGACATATGCACTAAATGAGAGAACGAAAAAACAGAGTGTACAGAGACCTCCACGGTGTCAATAGTATTGCTCAGTGACCACTATCACCGAAGTAATGAAACGATATCATGCTCAATTGGCGAAGGAAAATGTGACTTGCACAACCAATACTTACTGCAACACGCAAAGTACATGAAGTACCTATCAAACAGTGTCCGAATAGGGTCAAACCGTGGAATCCTAAAGACGTAACGTAATGCAAATTAATAATGCCGTGCCTATTCAGTAACTTTTAGGGAAAGTGAAAAGGTGAGCCAAAAAAAAACACAATACCTTCGGCTTAATCGGAAACAGCTACATACAGCTGCACCTATCTGTAACAAAACAACATAACTCGTGAGGTGATCATTCCACAACAACTAACTGTATTAGGTTCTGCTGTCCATAATCGGTCTGAGCTTACCCGATAACAAAACAGGTTTCAGTTCAATTAAGTGTTCTCGCTATGTCGTGAATACAAATGCCTGGTTTCTCTAGTGTTTAAAACTAAATGTTCCTGCGTCTATACCGTGACGATCACCTGATCATAGCGCCACCCATCACCAAATAGTACTGAGATCCCTTGCTACTGTGGCGGCCATGATGGAAAAGGAACGAAGTAATGGGCTATCTGTAAGAATGGCTGTAAGCCATCGGCATCTAAATAAATGTACCGCTATGCCCCCTAAAACAAGAAGCTCAATGCTGTACAAGCTTAACTGAAGCCAACAGGACAATAAACTCACTGTTGGTGAAAATGCCTGATCTTCTGGATGTATTTCACAAATGATATCTATAGGTGACATGCCGGTCTTCCCAAGATATGAAGCTCGCAAATAACTATACGTAATTTTGTGAGGATGATGCTCTAGTTCATATACCCGTAGAAAACAGAAACCAAATAAACGAATGAAGCGAGAGTACGAAGCACGTGTAGTTCTAAAACTAATAGCTGAAAGTATTCAGAACATATTGGAAATAATCAATCCTTCCAAGTGATTCCTCAAACAGGTAACGTGACTAATTGGTACAACAATACAAATACACCTGAATACTGAGTACTGCTAGACAATGGATTTGCCAAATGTGCGGCTAAGCATATTATGACAATATTATTATATATCGCAAGAGTTATCCCAAGAGTGGAATATGGGAGTGTCTCTTTGCAATCTTCCCAGAACCTCGACGGCCCTTCTAAAAGCATCAATCAACGCAGCAGCTAGACTTATTACTGGCTCCAAAAGAAACTCTCACATCTCCCCGGACCTCAGATCCCTTAACTGGCTACCTTTCGAAGCCAGAATTCAACTAAAAATCACTTTTGACGCATAAAGCCATACATCACAACACGCCTAGCTATCTGGCACAGAAATTGGTGCCTTCATGTGGCAACAGATCCTCCAGAAGTGCCAGCAACCTTTTACTGAAACCACAAAGATTCATCAAGAAGGAAAGCATACAACAGAGCCTTCTCGGGGATGGCGCCCAGGATCTGGAATGCACTGCCCCAGAAACTAGACTGAATCCCTCTATTGCATCTTTCAAAAAAGAAGTGAAATCTCTTCTCATGGCTAAATTCACATGAGACATGTTATACGATTCCTGATTTGTATGGAACATTATGTTATTTACTATATGCCCGTTTGTTTCCTATATTTACCTTGTAAAGCGCTCTGATACCCGCAAGGGTCTTGTTCGCGCTATATAAAACCTTCAAAATAAAAAAATAAAAAAATATGCATATCCCATAGATTCCACTGGGCTGCACTGAGGCATTAGTAAAACTGGTATGCAAAATGTACCAACAGAACTCCAAACACTTTAAAACCTACATTTCTTGGATACAATCTGTGGTTGTGGAAAATAAACCTAAAGTCACACAAATACAACACAAACTATTGATTATGTCAAGTGCATAGTGTCATCAATTTGCAACAATTGTCAGTCACAGTTATATCTCATAGTGCAAAACAAGTGTATAAGATCTTTGCCCCCTATATAAAACAAGCTTTAAATCGTATAAAGTGCACTGTCATCAATTTGCAACAGTGTGTCATCATGAATATATGAAATAATGCAAGACAAGTGACAGGGTCAATGTATATGAATTCTTAGCCCCTTATTGAATGTGTTATAAATGTGCACCTATGGGTGAATATACAATCGGGATAGAGATAATAGTTCTAATTAGACTAGCCTGTTATAAAAACAGCTCAGATCCAGTTTATCATTAAGACCGAGTGGCATCATTGTATTGAATCATTTTATCCAATGGACTTCTTTTTGGGACAATATCTTACTCGGGTCCAAGCCTTCTTTGTGCTTTACTTTTGCCAAGACCAGAAATCGCATTTGGGCTATGTTGTGACGTTGCTCCAACCAGTGAACCACGAGGTTTGAGTTGGTATTCTTCGTCCGAATCATACTTTTGTGTTCACCAATTTATTTATTTATTTATTCAGTGTTTTCTATAGCGCGAACCAGACCCAGGGTTTGGGTGTCAGATCGCTTTACATTTCAAATACCTTCTAAATCAGCAGATATCAATTCTTTCACGTCAAGAGCACGTCTATGTATTCCACTAACATTGGCATATATTTATCCATACATAAAACAATTGTAATGAGGAGTAAAATAAGTCAATAGATTACAGTCAGATTGTCGTGTCGTACATTAGATTTAGGATAAGACCATTCCTGAGTTCTTCTATTTCCAAGCTGGTTATAGTATTGTTATGTTCACCACATTGTTCGTTATGGGAAAAATTTACCCATCAGAAAGGACTTGGTCTCCTTTTTGAATCGTGGAGCATAGGTGATTCGTCTGATGTTCGGTGGGAGCGAATTCCAGATCCTTGGTGCAGCTCCCGTGAACGCTCCATCGTAAGTCTTTTTCTTACGGAAGAATGCTGGTTTCGGTAGAAAACCCTCCGATCCCCTCGAGGGTCTCGTGCCTCCGGACAGCGTAACTTTATGGGCTAGGTAGTGAGGAGTTTTGTGATGTATTGCCTTGTGTGTAATACATGCAATTTTTAGCTCTATTCTTGCCTCGTATGGTAGCCAGTTGAGCGCTTTCAGATGTGGCGAGATGTGGTCGTATTTTTTGGTTCCCGCTATAAGTCTAGTTGCTGCATTGAGACAGGCTTTTAGGGGAGCTGTTGATATCTTAGGGAGTCCTGATAGCGTTGCGCATCCATATTCAATTCTTGATATGACCAGTGCCTGTACTGCCATTTTCAGATCCATGGGATCGATGAGTGGCTTCATTCTTCTGAGGTAATTCAGATGAAAGCGAGCGTTTTTTGCCATTGTGTTGATGTGTGCTCGCATGTTTAGCTCTTTATCCAGTGTGATACCTAATGATTTGGTTGAGTCAACTATCGTTGGGGTACCGTTTAGTGCTGTGATCATCTTGGTCCATTCTTTAATCTTGGCTGAACTTTTAGGAGGGGAGATCAGAAGGAATTAGTTTTTTTGTGAGTTTTGCTTAAGATGATTGTCAGCAACCAATCCTTATTTTAACTTTTCTTTCAGTTTTCCCTATGTATAATAGTCCACAGGGACATTTCACGCAATAAATCACGTTCATGGTGTTGCAGTCCGATGTGTGTTTCAATGCGATGTTTTCTCCTGTTCTCGGATGCGTAATGGAATTGTGCTGAATTACATTATTGCAGTGGATGCAATTACTGCATTTTCTCATTCCCAAGAAGTTTGAGGTAGATTTATCAATTTTATCAGATAACAATCCCTTTAAGTTTTGACTCCTAGTGTAAGCGAATAAAGGTGGCTCTATGAATGAATTACCGAAATCTGGTTCATATTGCAGTAATTCCCACCGTTTATTGATCACCTTTTTGATGCTTCTGGATCCGGTGGAAAATTTGGATACAAATACCATGCAGTTAGATACAGGTTTTTGTTTTTTAATCAACAGTTCGTTGCGATCAATGTCTTGAATACGTTTTTCTGCTTTCTCAACGATGTCTAGAGGGTACCCTCTTTGTAGAAATCTTTGCTTGATGAGGGTCACATCAGTATCGCTTTTGACCTTCGTGGAAGCAATCCTTTTCATACGCATCATCTGAGAGTATGGAAGATTCTGAATCAAGTGAGGAGAGTGAAAACTTTGAAACAACAACGTGTTATTGCTATCGGTAGGTTTAACAAATACACTAGTTTGTAATCCCGATTCATTTTTCTCAATCAAAACATCAAGAAATGGTAATTGATTGTTGCTGATGGAGTATGTGAATTGAATCCTTCTGTTTCTGATGTTTAAAACTGTGATGTTCTTTTGCAGAGACTCTTCTGTATGAGACCAAATTAAGAATATGTCGTTGATGAAGCGACAATACATCACCAAATGTTCACTCCATATAGTGTTTTCAAAGTTGTGTTCATGTTCAAAGGCAGCCATGAAAATATTGGCATACGTGGGAGCCCTCCCGAACCGAATGGAGGTCCCGCTTATTCGCAGAAATAATTCTTCACCCCAGCGAAAGCAGCTGTGCTGCAAGCAAAATTGTAATAGTTCCAAAAGGAACACTTTGTGAACTCGAATATGCGGTTGTTGCAATAAAGCCCATTCAACGGCGTCGATTCCTTCTTGAAGTGGGATTGAGGTATAAAGGGAGGTTGCATCGATCGTACACAGCAACCAATCCTTGATGTTAGTGGTGTTCAAATCTTTTAAGTGTAATAGAAAATTGGTTGAATTCGACGCCGTTGAATGGGCTTTATTGCAACAACCGCATATTCAAGTTCACAAAGTGTTCCTTTTGGAACTATTACAATTTTGCTTGCAGCACAGCTACTTTCGCTGTGGTGAAGAATTCTTTCTTCAAATAAGCAGGACCTCCATGGGGTTCGGGGAGGCTCCCACATACGGCAATATTTTCATGGCTCCCTTTGAACATGAACACATCTTTGAAAACACTACATGGAGTGAACATTTGGTGATGTATTGTCGCTTCATCGACGACATATTCTTAATTTGGTCTCATACAGAAGAGTCTCTGCAAAAGAACATCACAGTTTTAATCACCAGAAACAGAAGGATTCAATTCAGCAACAATCAATTACCATTTCTTGATGTTTTGATTGAGAAAAATGAATCAGGATTACAAACTAGTGTATTTGTTCAATCTACCGATAGCAATAACACTTTGTTGTTTCAAAGTTTTCACTCTCCTCACTTGATTCAGAATATTCCATACTCTCAGATGATGCGTATGAAAAGGATTGCTTCCACGAAGGTCAAAAGCGATACTGATGTGGCCCGCATCAAGCAAAGATTTCTACAAAGAGGGTACCCTCTAGACATTGTTGAGAAAGCAGAAAAACGTATTCAAGACATTGATCACGACGAATTGTTGATTAAAAAACAAAAACCTGTATCTAACCGCATGGTATTTGTATCCAAATTATCCACCAGATCCAGAAGCATCAAAAGGTGATCAATAAACGGTGGGAATTACTGCAATATGAACCAGATTTCGGTAATTCATTCATAGAGCCACCTTTATTCGCTTACACTAGGAGTCAAAACTTAAAGGAATTGTTATCTGCTAAAATCGATATATCTACCTCAAACTTCTTGGGAATGAGAAAATGCAATAATTGCATCCACTGCAATAATGTAATTCAGCACAATTCCATTACGCATCCGAGAACAGGAGAAAACATCACATTGAAACACACATCGGACTGCAACACCATGAACGTGATTGTGTGAAATGTCCCTGTGGACTAATATACATAGGGAAAACTGAAAGAAAAGTTAAAATAAGGATTGGTGAACACAAAAGTATGATTCGGACGAAGAATACCAACTCAAACCTCGTGGTTCACTGGTTGGAGCAACGTCACAACATAGCCCAAATGCGATTTCTGGTCTTGGAAAAAGTAAAGCACAAAGAAGGCTTAGACCAGAGTAAGATATTGTCCCAAAAAGAAGTCCATTGGATAAAAAGATTCAATACAATGATGCCACTCGGTCTTAATAATAAACTGGATCTGAGCTGTTTTTTTAACAGGCTAGTCTAATTAGAACTAATATCTCTATCCGATTGTATATTCACCCATAGGTGCACATTTATAACACATTCAATAAGGGGCTAAGAATTCATATACATTGACCCTGTCACTTGTCTTGCATTATTTCATATATTCATGATTGACACACTGTTGCAAATTGATGACAGTGCACTTTATACGATTTAAAGCTTGTTTTGTATAGGGGCAAAGATCTTATACGCTTGTTTTGCACTATGAGATATAACTGTGACTGACAATTGTTGCAAATTGATGACACTATGCACTTGACAATCAATAGTTTGTGTTGTATTTGTGTGACTTTAGGTTTATTTTCCACAACCACAGATTGTATCCAAGAAATGTAAGTTTTAATGTGTTTGGAGTTCTGTTGGTACATTTTGCATACCAGTTTTACTAATGCCTCAGTGCAGCCCAGTGTCATCTATGGGATATGCATATTGTCATAGTATTATGCTTAGCCGCACATTTGGCAAATCCATTGTCTAGCAGTACTCAGTATTCAGGTGTATTTGTATTGTTGTACCAATTAGTCAAGTTACCTGTTTGAGGAATCACTTGGAAGGATTGATTATTTACCATATGTTCTGAATACTTTCAGCTATTAGTTTTAGAACTACACGTGCTTCGTACTCTCGCTTCATTCGTTTATTTGGTTTCTGTTTTCTACGGGTACATGAACTAGAGCATTATCCTCACAAAATTACGTATAGTTATTTGCGAGCTTCATATCTTGGAAAGACCGGCATGTCACCTATAGATATCATTTGTGAAATACATCCAGAAGATCAGGCATTTTCACCAACAGTGAGTTTATTGCCCTGTTGGCTTCAGTTAAGCTTGTACAGCATTGAGCTTCTTGTTTTAGGGGGCATAGCGGTACATTTATTTAGATGCCGATGGCTTACAGCCATTCTTACAGATAGCCCATTACTTCGTTCCTTTTCCATCATGGCCGCCACAGTAGCAAGGGATCTCAGTACTATTTGGTGATGTGGGGAGCTATGATCAGGTGATCGTCACAGTATAGACGAGGGAATATTTAGTTTTAAACACTAGAGAAACCAGGCATTCGTATTCACGACATAGCGAGAACACTTAATTGAACTGAAACCTGTTTTGTCATCAGGTAAGCTCAGACAGATTATGGACAGCAGAACCTAATACATTTAGTTGTTGTGGAATGATCACCTCACGAGTTATGTTGGTTTGTTACAGATAGGTGCAGCTGTATGTAGCTGTTTCCAATTAAGCTGAAGGTATTGTGGTCTTTTTTGGCTCACCTTTTCACTTTCCCTAAAAGTTACTGAATAGGCACGGCATTATTAATTTGCATTACGTTACGTCTTTAGGATTCCACGGTTTGACCCCATTCGGACACTGTTTGATAGGTACTTCATGTACTTTGCGTGTTGCAGTAAGTATCGGTTGTGCAAGTCACACTTTCCTTCGCTAATTGAGCATGATCACGTTTCATTACTTCGGTGATAGTAGTCACTGAGCAATACTATTGACACCGTGGAGGTCTCTGTACACCTGGTTTTTTCGTTCTCTCATTTAGTGCATGTGTCAGTGTGCATCAGTGTTCACTTTGATTACGTATAATTGGGGATTGAAAATGCGGTTTAATCCACATCTTGGGCAACTTGCAAGTGCTGTTCAATGATTATACTTTTGGTTTGCATGCAGCTTATTGACCCAGTTGGGTATAATAAGCTGTTGGTGGCAAGCGTTAGTGGTTTGCATAAATTTGTGGTAACATTTGATTATATTTGTTGTTTTCCAGTGGCCCCTGAAGAAGGGACTATCCGTCCCGAAATGCATAGGGCACTACACGGATAAGTGGAACTCCATCCAAGAAAAACATGTTATTGTTCAACTTATCAGTTCAAGCTTGTTTATTTGTACTGATGTACTGACAATTGTAACCATCAAAAAAGATTTGTATCAACAGGATATATGTGTTGAGTAAAAAAATGAAAATGTTGATGGACATATACCATTGATTTTGTTTATGTGACTGATTCATTTTGTGTAATACACTGTATAAAATTGGTGTAAAAATATAAAAATTGACGCAGCTGTGCACCCAGTTTTGTCAGGCAACTTTTTACCTGATTAATTATCGTAAGTGCACCCACTTGCCAGGCCCTAACACTCTTTTCTTACATGTGAGTCACCCCTAAGGTAGGCCCAAGGTACCTCTGTGGGCAGGGTGCAGTGTATGCGAAAGGAAGACGTACTGAAGTGTGTGGCATGTCCTGATAGTGAAATACTGCCAAATTCGTTTTTCACTATTGTAAGGCTATCTGTTCCATTGGATAGAATGGGGAGTTTGCTCATAACATCTTATGAGCATTACCGCTCATGGGAACAAGGTAGGAAAATAAAGTTTGATATGCCTGAACTCAGAATGTTAAGATGCATCTTTTAGTGAGGGTGATTTTTACATTCTGGGTTTGAAAAAAACACTTTTAGAAAGTAGGTATTTTCTTGCCTAACCATCCAGTGTGCATCTGCTAGGTTGTGTATTGACTGTCTGGCTTTGGAGTGACAGGGGCTGGGGATGTGCATTCTGTTCAGGCAGCCACTTTGGGGGGGGGGGGTAGGTGAGGCCTGCCTTTCCAGGGAGAGTCAGGCTGGGCTGAAAAGACCTGGGCGGCATTCAGAGTAGGGGGAGGAGATTTCTTTCACACCTGAATGGGCCTGGTCTGCCAAGGACAATGCTGCCTGCACCTCCTGCCAGGAAGCTGCACCACAGAGGACAGAACTGGTTTTGGCTGGGCAAAGAGCTTCTCTGCCACAGAGAACAAAGGATTTTTTATTATGAAAGAGGGGCCCAGTCCCCAGAGTTTTAGACTACTTCTGTGAATCTAGAGGAACCTTTGCCAATGAGAAGAGCTAGAGAAACTGAGGAGGAATACTGCCCCTGTGCTGACTGCTGTCTGGGGTTAGCCTTCAGTGGCTACTTTCTGCCAAGTAAAGGAGAAGGACTTTGCTGTGTCCCCTGCTTGAGGAAGATCTCCAGGGGCTTGAGATAGAGCTTGCCTCCTGTTCTGTCTCAGGGACACAAAGACTTCACCCCAATCCCCACCCTGAACTCCTATGCAGGGAGTTCTGACCTGCTGAGAGGTGCCTGCCAGTGTTCTGGACCGCTGGAGGTTGTTTGGGACTGGAAACTGCAACAACTGTGAAAATCGACGCATCGCCTGTTTCCGACGCATCGCAGCGGTACGAGAAGAATGTTCTGACGCATCGCCGCCGGCAAAGAATTGACAGTGCCTACTCGCGGCTAAAGTGTCTGCCGCGCGACGAATCCTGTGCACTGATCTCCCCCGTCTGAGATCACCACACCGATTCGGACGCAAGCCCTGTTGTGGAAGAACCGACTCATCAAGGGGGCACGGCTGAAATCATCGCAGCGCATGCCGGGTCTTCACACATCGCATCGTACTGGATTGTCACGCATCGCATCGAAACGACAAGTCTGTTGCATCGTTGGGGGACGCAGTAAGAAACCGATGCATCACCTCCCCATGCAGTAAGAAACCGACGCATCATCTCCCCTGCGCAGCAGTAAAGAACCAACGCATCACCTCCCCCGGAGCAAGGAACCGACGCATCACCTTCCCTGAGTGTAAGGAACCGAGGCATCACCTTCCCTGCGACCCTTTTTGCTTGCATTTTCCGACGCAGCCAAGGCACTTTGTGTAAAAGTGTCGCATCCAACATATTCTTGGAACAGAACTGTTTCTACCTTTTAAGAATCATATTTTTAGTACTGTATCGTGGATTTTTGTCTTTTTGGTCTTGTTTTGGTTTAGATAAAGAGAACTTATTTTTCTAAATTGGTGTGGTGTTTATTTGTAGTGTTTTCACTGTATTACTGTATGTGTGCACAACTGCTTTACACACTGCCTCAGAGATAAGCCTGTCTGCTCGTGTCAAGCTACCAAGGGGGTGAAGCAGGGGTTATTTTAGAAGTGTATCCCCCTTTACCCTGACTAGGAAGAAGGGTCCCTACTTGGACAAAGGTGCAAACCGTTGCCAACTAGAGACCCCCATTTCTAACACTGTTGTTCAGCGGTGAGGATCTGGACTTGCATTTGTGCGCTACGTACAGTGATTGGTGTACACTACTAGTAGAGTGCAGACCATCACGCAACCACATACAATCAGTGAAACTTTTTCTTTGGGACTATTTTTTTTCTTGCAACTGAACTACCAATCTTCATCATGTCAAAGCCAGCATCAATTGCATCCATGGATATTGAGTTTTAAGAGGATAGGGTGGAAACCTACACTATGCCACAATTGAAAGCTATCTGCAAAAAGTTTAAAAACTCTGTAAGAGGCCTCTCCAGAAAGGAGGAATTCCAAAAGGCGCTGAGGGCCTGGTTGGATTCAAGGGATGCCAGTGAGCATGACGAGCAGCCTATGGAGGAGGTGGAGAATTTAGATGGACTGCACGATAGGCTATTGGATACACTGCTGCCCCCCCCCCCGGGAAGGTAACCTCCCAATACCAACCCCGGTGGTGGGTCTGAGAACAAGATTACACCAGAAAGTCACGGAGAACAGAACGGCCAAAGAAGCCGTCTCTCCGGACTTGACTGTCAAGGCAGTAATGCTTGGTAAACGTGTGCAGCGAAGCCCACGTAGCTGCCTGACAAATGTCCTGCAAGGGAACGCCGCGTCCCAAGGCAGTAGTGGCTGCCGTCGCCCTGGTGGAATGGGCACGCAGCCCCACAGGAGGCTCCTTCTTAGCCAACGAGTAACAGGCTTTGATGCAGAGAACGACCCACCGAGAGATGGTCCGTTAGTGCACGGCCCAACCTTTTTTTGGCGCCCACGTAGCCGACAAAGAGCTGGTCATCCACCCGGAACTGTTGCGTGCGCTTCAGGTAGAACGAGAGCGCACGTTTTGGGTCCAGACGGTGGAGCCTCTCCTCCTCTTTTGAAGGATGCGGAGGCGGAAAGAAGGTGGGCAAAGTGATGGTCTGCCCGATGTGGACGGGCGTGACGACCTTTGGCAAGAAAGAAGGACGGGTCCTTAAAACCACCTTGTCCGGATGAACAGAAAGGAAAGGAGGTTTGGAAGAAAGAGCCTGGAGCTCACTCACTCTTCTGGCAGAGGTGATAGCTACCAGGAAAGCCAATTTGAGAGTGAGAAGACGCAAAGGACAGGTATGAAGGGGCTCGAAGGGAGCGCACATCAGATATGTCAAGACAAGGTTTAAGTCCCATTGAGGCATAATGAACGGCACGGGAGGAAACGTGTGTGTAATGCCTTTCAGGAAACGGTTAACAACCGGGGACTTAAAAAGAGAAGGCTGATCTGGAAGCCCGAGAAAGGCGGAGATGGCCGAAAGATAACCTTTGATAGTGCCCAGAGCAGAGCCCTGCTGGGCCAAAGAAAGAAGGAACAGAAGGACCTCGGAAAGAGGGGCAGAAAGGGGATCCACAGCCTTAGCTGTGCACCATGCCACAAACTTGTTCCACCTGCAGGCGTATACCGATTTAGTGGAGGGACGCCTGGCTGCCAGAATGACATCACAGACTTCGGGAGGAAGATCGAAAGCTGTCAACTGCCGCCGCTCAATCTCCACGCATGGAGGTGGATGCTGGACAGGTTCGGGTGGAGGACCGTCCCCTGCTGCTGCGACAGAAGATCCTCCCGAAGAGGCAGTCAGACCGGGGGATCGATCGCCATGCTGAGTAGCTCGGGATACCAGTATCTTCGTGCCCAATCCGGAGCCACAAGGATGACTTGGGCCCGGTCGCGCCGAATCTTCTTCAGCACTCTGGGCAGAAGTGGTATAGGCGGAAAGGCGTACAACAGACCGCAACTCCACTCGCGACGAAAAGCGTCGCCGAGCGAGTGCCGCCTTGGAAATTCCAACGCGCAGAACTGATGACATTGCGCGTTCTCTTCGGTGCCAATAGATCTAACCAAGGCTCTCCCCACTGCAGAAAGAGACCTTGCGCCACGTCCGAGTTCAGACGCCATTCGTGATCCATCAAGCACCGGCGGCTGAGTTCGTCCGCCCTGGCGTTCAGAGAACCTGCCAGGTGTTGAACCACCAAGGTAATGCCTTGATGTTCCAGCCAAGTCCAGAGGCGCAGAGCCTCCTGACATAGGGTCCATGACCGCACCCCGCCCTGCTTGTTGCAATACCACATGGTGGTGGTGTTGTCCGTGAACACCTGCACTACACTTCCCCGGACAGAGGGAAGGAATGCTTCAGTGCAAGCCGGATCGCCCGAAGCTCCAAAAGATTGATATGGAGCCGGGACTCCGCCGGAGACCAGAGGACTCTGATCTCCGCCTCTCCCAGGTGGCCACCCCATCCCAGGAGGGACGCATCCGTCACCACTGTGTGCTCCGGTTGGGGAAGGGAGAGGGATCTGCCATTGACCCAATCGCGATTCGTGAGCCACCACTGCAAGTGTCGTGCAGTGCCCTCCGAGATCTGGACATGATCGGACAGGTCGCCCTGATGCTGTGCCCACTGGAACTTCAAGTCCCACTGCAGAGCCCGCATATGCCATCTGGCATGTTGCACCAGCAGGATGCAGGAGGCCATCAGGCCCAGGAGCCGGAGGGTTATCCTGACTGAAACCCAGGATAGAGGCTGAAAGATCGGAATCATAGCCTGAATATCCCGGACTCGCTGCTCGGGAGGATAAACCCGAAACTGCGTCTAATCCAGAACCGCTCCGATGAAGGGGAGCTTCTGAGAGGGACTCGGGTGCGACTTCGGCACGTTGATGGAGAACCCCAGCAAATGCAGGAGGTCGGCCGTAGTCTGAAGGTGGGTGACGACTGCCTGGGGCGAGCCCGCCTTCAACAACCAGTCGTCGAGGTAGGGGAAGACTGACATCCCTGACCTGCGCAGATGAGCTGCGACCACCGTCATCACCTTCGTGAACACCCGGGGGGCGCTGGTAAGGCCGAAGGGGAGCACTGCAAACTGAAAATGCTCCTGGCCTACCGTGAACCGCAGGTAACGCCGGTGGGCCGGCAGGACGGGGATGTGAAAATAGGCGTCCTGCAAGTCCAACGCTACCATCCAGTCTCCAGGGTCGAGGGCAGCCAAGACCTGGGCCAGAGTCAACATCTTGAACTTCTCCTTCCGGAGGAAGCGATTGACGTTCCTGAGGTCCAAGATGGGGCGCAAGCCCCCCTTGTCCTTCTTGGGGACCAGAAAGTAGTGGGAATAACAACCACTCCCTACTTCTGGCCCAGGAACACACTCGATGGCCCCCTTGGCCAAGAGGGCCGCGACTTCCTGCAGGAGAAGTGCCAAGTGGTCCCCGACATGCGGTGGAACTGAGGTGGCATGGCTGGAGGGGTGGACTGGAAGGGAAGGGCGTAACCCTTGCGGATGATATGCAACACCCACTTGTCTGAAGTGATAGCGTGCCAGTGGGAGAGATGAAGGCGGACCCTGCCACCCACTGGCGTGGAATGCCCCACAAGGCTCGGATTAGGAAGGTTTGGAGGCCGAAGCGGCGGGGGCGGAGGTGGACTGACCCCCACGCTGATTCCCAGATCCGCCCCTCCGGAAACCGCGACCGCGCTGAGGCTGGTTCTGCACTGGCTTGTTGAAAGAACGTGCCTGGGCGCCCCTCCCGTTGCCACGAAAGGAAAGAAACCCAGGAGTGGCTGGGCTTTTCTTGGAAAGACCTAAGGACTTGGCCGTGGCCCGCGAGTCCTTAAAACGCTCCAGCGCACTGTCGGCCTTATCGCCAAACAGGCGAGTGCCATCAAAGGGCATGTCCATGAGTGGGCGTCGTTAAACGGGAGCATGGGCTCCGACGAGGTGGTCGCCGTCTGGAGCACCTCAGTAAGGAGGTTAGTTTTGAGGGCCACCATAGGGAGATCAAGGTTGAGGACCTCAGCTGCCCGACGGAGCACCATCGTGTAGGAGGCGTCCTCCTCCATAGTAGGCGGGGGAGAGGCAAACCCCGGGTCAGAAGAGACGTCGAGGTCGCCGGCGTCCTCCAAGTCGTCCGCCCAGTCCTGCTCGGAGTCACACTGACGGGCGAGAGGGTCCTCGGACCCCTCCCAGTCGTCCTCCACCTCCGCCGCCGGTGGCACCGACCGCGGCGGCGGGGCAGGAGCCGGAGAGGGGACATACGGCATCTGGAACGCGTCGGAAACGGCGCCGGTCGGGGCCGAACCGGCGCCGTGTCCCAATGCGGATCCCAGGCAGGAACAAAATGGTCCTAGAACCTGGGTAATGGCGGGACGAAAGGCACCCACTGCGGCGCCGGAGGCGGAGCCGAGGGCAGCGCTGGGGCCGGAGCCGGCAGCGTTGGACCTTGTGGCGCCGTGGCCGGAGCCAGCGGCGCAGGATCCTGTGGCGCCGAAGCGGCGGTCCAACAGGATCCAGACACCGG
The DNA here is from genome assembly GCA_963921515.1 of Calotriton arnoldi. Classification (NCBI taxonomy): domain Eukaryota; kingdom Metazoa; phylum Chordata; class Amphibia; order Caudata; family Salamandridae; genus Calotriton; species Calotriton arnoldi. Next base: position 502,839 of record CAWUFW010012745.1, read on the forward strand.
ACCGCGGGGCCCGAAGGCGCGCCAGCGGGAGCCCGAGGCCTAAAAAGGCGGTCCATGGTAGCAAGACATTCTTGCACCTGTGCGGGAGTCGCCGACGGACCCGGGTAAGGCGGGTAGGCCGCGGGACTCTCGCGCTCCAAAGGAGCCGCAGGGGCAAGGCCCCGGTCCCCCTCATCCGCATCCGAGGACCGGCGGGGGGACGTCGGAGAGAGAACACGCTTCTTCGACTTCTTTTTGTGTCGTCTCTTACCCGAATCCGAGGGTGAAGACCTGGAGGCCGAGGAGCGATGGCTGTGGCCCTGTGAGCGTTCTCTGGAACGGCCTCTGGACCGGGAACGGCGCAGGGACGAGTGCCGGACCTCCAGCAGTTTCCGGCGCCGCTCCCGCAAGGCCTTCGGGGCCATGGCCCGACAATCCGGACAAGACCGAGAGTCGTGGTCGGTCTCCAGGCAGTAGAGGCAGACATCGTGGGGGTCCGCCACCGACATGTTGCGACGCAGGCCCCACAAGACTTGAATCCAGGCATCCCTACGTGCACCAGGAAACCAGCTGGAAAAAAGGGAGACAAAAGTCTCAAAAGAGATAGTCAAAAAGTGACTAGGGTACGTGCTCTAACCGGATCTGCGCTTTCTGGCGCGGAAAAAGAAAGAACTGACGTCAGCGCGCATGGGTGGCGCCTAAGTAGTCTCCGTGACGTCATCTCGGCGCTTACGACGCCAGCGACGGACGCGGAGCCGCACGATGCCACCTACTGGCGCGCAGGGGTACTGCTAGCAAAACTTTCCGGATCCAGTCTGACGCCTGGGGATATTCTAAGGTAAGGAATCTATCACTAACATGTCTCTTTCAGATCCTACATCTCACGTACCTTGCTGGTTAAGATGGGTAGAAGTATTAGCGACGAGTGTACAAGGAGATGTGGAGGGACTGGCCCCTTCTACCACACACTCTGGGAATGCCCTGTCATCCAGACGTACTGAAACCATCTTGTGGCGGGGGTATGCGGGGTTAGCGGTGTCATCCTTCCGGCAACACCCAAAATGTGTCTACTAAATATATGGGAGACCTCTGATATGAACCGCTCTGACCAACTCTGGGCCACATTGGGTTTCATGATCTCTAAACGGAATATTGCCCGGAGATGGGGGGTGCCGGAGCCACCAACTCGGGTGGAATGGGAGCAAGATATGGATTGGTGTATGTTTGCAGAAAAAGCTGTATACCAGAGTAGAGGGAGCCCACAGAAAAGGGACAGAGTATGGGGGAAATGGAACGTACACAGGGGCAGTATCTGTGCTTCCCCTTCCGCACGGGGAGGGGGTCAACCGTGGTCTAGACATCTCGGACACACCTGCTGTCGAGGGTGGAGGAGGGGGAGATATTGAAATTAATGTGTAACCAACTGGGAACGAAATGCTTAACTGTCTTGTTCGATATGAATCCCACTGATCTATGGATGTGTGATGTTATGCAAACTTTAATAAAAAGATGTTCTATAAAAAAAAAAGTTGTTGTGAGGCCAGCCATGCCTGTTGACTGTCTGCTTGGAAACGATCTGGAGAGTTCCCCTTGAGACCCGTAAGGGTGAGTAGTTCGCGCTTTACAAATACGGATTTAAGTCTCATTTGGAGATGTTGGGTCTGCCTGAGTGGGCGTGTGTGACCACTTTGTCTATGGCAGCCGGTAGGGGCAATCAAGAGGACCTGGAGCCTGAAAGAATGGCGGCAGGGGGCACGGGAAACCGGACTCAAGGTGCCCATGGTCCAGGAAGAGGCAGACCTTGAGGGGGTGGAGCCTACAGGGGAACAAGTGGCTGAACTGGGGGACCTGTCTGAGCTGACCCAATGGCAGCAGGAAGGAGGCCCCTACAGGGAAGATTTCTGCCAGGAGCAGCAGAAATGTTCCTCTCTTCTTTACTTGCGGCAGGAGGCTGCAAGCCAGGCAGCAGGTGATCAGTGCGGGTCACATTGGATTTACTGGGAGAATGGTCTCCTGTATAGTGAGCCCCAGGTTGCTGAGACTGGGTCAGCCCATGTTCTAGTGGTACCCCAGCGCTTCAGAGCCATTCTAGTGGGTCTGGCTATGATGTGCCTATAGCAGGACATCTGGGGCAAGACAAAACCTATGAAAGGCTTGTCACCCACTTTTAGTGGCTCCGGATGCAAAAAGATTCTGACAACCATTGTCGGACTTGCCAGGCAAGTGGCAAGAGTGGGAGGAAGTGTAAGGCTCCTCTCCAACACTTCCCTGTCGTTAGCACCCCCTTTGAAAGGGTGGGCATTGACATTGTGGGGCGTCTGGTCCCCAAGACAGCCATGGACAACAGGTTCATCCTGGTCTTGGTGGACCATGCCACCCGGTAGCCATCCCTCTCCGGACTGACGGCCCCCATGGTGGGTCGTGCATTGATGGGGATTTTCTCCCGTGTGGGGTTCCCCAGAGAGGTGGTGTCTGACCGGGGGACCCACTTCATATATAGGTATACGAAGTCCCTGTAGGTGTAACCTATAAGTTCACCACCCCCAAGGAAATGGGCTGGTAGAGAGATTAAACCGGACCCTGAGGGCATGATTATGGGTCTTGGTGAACCCATGAGGCATAAGTGGGACGTCCTCTTACCATGGTTACTGTTTGCTTACAGAGAGGTACCGCAGAAGTCCTTAGGGTTCAGTCCCTTTGAACTCCTGTATGGGCATCCTGTAAGAGGACGTCTAAGTCAAATAAGGCTGGGAGAAAGCTCACAGTAAACCACCCCATGATGTATGTAGCTACATGCTGGCCTTCAGGAACCAGACTAAGCGCTTTAGGCAACTCGCTCAGGCGAATCTGGAAGCCAGACAGGAAGAAATGAAGCGGTGGTACGATCAGAATGCCACTCTGATCGAGTTTCAGCCTGGTCAAAAACTGTGGGTCATAGCCCCAGTGGAGCCTTGTGCGCTCCAAGATAAGTGGACTGGGCCCTTTGAGGTGGTGGAGTGCAAGACTAATGTCACCTACTTGGTGGATTGCAGTCTCCCAGGAACCCTTTACGGGTCCTACCTGTGAACCGCCTCAAGCCCCACTTGGAGAGGTCTGAAGTGGGCATGCTCCTAGCGACAGATGATGGGATGGAAGAGGAGACTGAGCCTCTCCCTGACCTCCTGTCTACTAAGGAGCACAATGGGTCAGTGGATGGTGTGAACCTCTCCCCTGCCCTGACTCCTCAACAGCAGAGTGACTGCCGCCAACTGTTGGGACAGTTTGCTGCTCTGTTCTCCCTGACCCCTGGTGTCACTCAGTGGTGTGTCCATGATGTGGACACTGGGGACAGTCCTCCTGTAAAGCACAACATTTACAGGTTGACTGACAGGGTCAAGGCTAGCATAAAGGAGGAGGTCTCCAAGATGTTGGCGCTAGGGGTAATTGAGCCCTCTACCAGCCCCTGGTCCAGCCCAGTGGTCTTGATTCCAAAGGTTACCGCACCCGGTGCAACGCCAGAACTCCGGTTCCGTGTGATCTACAGAGGGCTCAATGCCGTCACCACGACTGACTCACACCCCATCCTCAGAGCTGATGAGCTCGTAGATCGGTTGGGAGCTGCCAAGTACCTCAGTACGTTTGACTTAACGTCTGGGTACTCGCAGATTGCCTTAACTGATGGGGCAAAGGAGAGGTCAGCATTTTCAATGCCAGAGGGGCACTACCAATTCAAGGTGATGCCCTTTGGGTTGAAAAATGGCACTGCCACCTTTCAGAGACTGGTCAACCAGGAGTTGGCGGGACTGGAGAATTTCAGTGCTGCCTACCTGGATGACAATGCAGTGTTCAGTGCCACTTGGGAGGAACATCAGCATCACCTCTGGGAAGTGTTGAAGGCTCTGCAAAGGGCAGGCCTCCCGATCAAGGCCAGCAAGTGCCAGGGCGGGCATGGATCAGTGGTATACTGGGGACACTAGGTAGGGAGGGGCCAGGTGGCGCCCTACAACCCAAGATTGATACCGTTCTGGCTTGGGGACCCCCCCCCCCCAAGACCCAGACAGAGGTGAGAGCCTTCTTAGGACTCACCGGGTAGTACAGGAGATTTGTCAAGGGTTATGGCACCATTGTTGCACCCTTGACTGAGCTGACTTCCAGGAAGCAGCCCAGGAATGTGAACTGAACTGACACCTGCCAGAAAGCTTTTGATGCCCTGAAATCTGCCATGTGCATGGTGCCCGTGCTCAAGGCGCCCAACTTCTCACAGGAATTCATGGTGCAGACCGATGCTTCAGAGCATGGTGTGGGTGCAGTGCTCTCAACTAAATTAGGAGGGCCTAAACCAACCCATAGCCTTCATTAGTAGGAGGTTACTTCCACGAGAACAGAGGTGGAGTGTGATTGAGCGTGAGGCTTTTCTGTGGTCTGGGCGCTGAAGAAGCGGAGGCCCTACTTGTTTGGGACTCACCTCTGGGTTCAGACCGACCACAGGCCAATCATGGTGGCTGATGCAGATGAGGGATGAGAATCCAAAGTTGCTGAGGTGGTCCATTTCCCTACAGGGGATGGACTTCACGGTGGAACACCGCCCTGGTACAGAACATGCCAATGTTGATAGTCTGTCCAGATCTTTCTGCCTTAGTGAAGAGAACTCCCAAGAGGGTGGGTAGTTCTCCCCACATTTCAGCTGGAGTGGACATGTGTTAGACCTGGCAGCCTTGGTGTGGGTTTCACCTGCATTCTTTGCCTTTTCCTCCTGTATTTTTACTGTGTGATGGATTTAGTTTAACTAGTCTAGATGCTTTGGGCACTTTGCCACTGCTGATCAGTGCAAGTGCTCCCTTAGTAAATTGTAATTATAGATTGGTGTTTCCATGATTGGTTCATTTGGTTTACTATCAAGTCCCTAGTACAGTGCACCATGTGTGCCCAGGGCCAGTAAACTGAATGCTGCTAGTGGGCTTGCAGTACTGATTGTGTCACTCACACAAGCAGCCTTGCAACAAGGTCTCAGGCCTGCCATTGCAGTGCCTGTGTGTAGTCTAGTACTGCCATGTCGACCTGGCAAGTGCATTTTCTTACATGCGAGTCACACCTAAGGTAGGCCCAAAGTACCCCTGTGGACAGGGTGCAGTGTATGTGAAACGAAAAGGACATGTCCTCCATGTGTGTGGCATGTCCTGATAGTGAAATACTGCCAATTTCGTTTTTCACTATTGTAAGGCTATCTGTCCCATAGGACAGAATGGGGAGTTTGCTCATAACATCTTATGAGCATTACTGCCCATGGGAACAAGATTGGAAAATAAAGTTTGATATGCCTGAACTCAGAATGTTAAGATGCATCTTTTAGTGAGGGTGATTTTTACATTCTGGGTTTGAAAATACCACTTTTAGAATGTAGGTATTTTCTTGCCTAACCATCCAGTGTGCCTCTGCTAGGTTGTGCATTGACTGTCTGGCTTTGGAGTGACAGAGGCTGGGGATGTGCATTCTGTTCAGACAGCTACTTTGGGGGGGGGGGTAGGTGAGGCCTGCCTTTCCAGGGTGAGTCAGGGCTGGGCTGAATAGACCTGGGCTGCATTCAGAGTAGGGGGGAGGAGATTTTTCACACCTGCATGGGCCTGGTCTGCCAAGGACAATGCACTCTCCACCTCCTGCCAGGAAGCTGCACCAGAGAGGACAGAACTGGTTTTGGCTGGGCAAAGAGCTTCTCTGCCACAGAGAACAAAGGATTTTGCATTATAAAAAGAGGGGCCCAGACTGCAGACTTTTAGACTACTTCTGGGAATCAAGAGGATACTTTGCCAAGGAGAAGAGCTGGAGAAACTGAGAAGGAATACTACCCCTGTGCTGTTTGCTGTCTGGGGTTGGCCTGCAGTGGCTACTTTCTGCCAAGGAAAGGACAAGGACTTTGCTGTGTCCCCTGCTTAAGGAAGATCTCCAAGGGCTTGAAATAGAGCTTGCCTCCTGTTTTGAAGTCTCAGGGACCCAAAAGACTTCATCCCCAGTCCCCCCTGAACTTCTTTGCTGGGAGTTCTCACCTGCTGAGAGGTGCCTGCCAGTGTACTGGACCTCTGGAGGTTGTTTTGGGACTGGAAACTGCAAGAACTGTGAAAATCGACGCATCACCCGTTTCCAACGCATTGCAGCGGTGCGAGAAGAATTTTCCGACGCATCGCCAAAGAATCGAAACAGCGCCTGCTCTCGGCTGACGTGTCAGCTGTGCGACGAATCCTGTGCACCGATCTCCGACATCACCGCACCGATTCTAACACAGGCCCTGTTGTGGAAGAACCAACGCATCAAGAAGAGGCAGCTGAAATCATTGCAGCGCATCCTGGGTCTTCGCGCATCGCATCGTACCGGATTGTCACCATCGCATCGAAGTGTCAAGTCTGTCACATCGTTGGGGGATGCAGTAAGAAACCGATGCATCACCTCCTCTCCAGTAAGGAACCAACGCATCACCTCCCCTGTGCAGCAGTAAGGAACTGACGCATCACCTCCCCAGGAGCAAGGAACTGATGCATCACTTTCAATGAGCGTTAGGAACTGACGCATCACCTTCCCTGCAACCCTTTTTGCTTGCATTTTCCAATGCATCCAAGGTACTTTGTGTAAAAGCGTTGCATCCAACATTTTCTTGGAACAGAACTGTTTCTACCTTTTAAGAATCATATTTTTAGTACGGTTTTGTGGATTTTTGTTGTTTTGGTCTTGTTTTGGTTTAGATAAAGATTACCTATTTTTCTAAATTGGTGTGGTGTCCATTTGTAGTGTTTTCACTGTATTACTGTATGTGTTCACAAATGCTTTACACACCGACTCTGAAATAAGCCTGTCTGCTCGTGCCAAGCTACCAAGGGGGTGAGCAGGGGTTATTTCAGAAGTGTATCCCCCTTACCCTGACTAGGAAGAAGGGCCCCTACTTGGACAAACGTGCAAACCATTGCCAACTGGAGACCCCCATTTATAACACCGTACATTAAATTTAAAAAAGTTTTTTAAAGCCATTTGAATTTAGAATTTTATTGCACCGTTCCATTTTTCCATATTTGCACAATAACCTGTTTTATTAGATGTAGGCCATATTCACAGATGTTGTCTCCCGGAAGGTGACTAAATCAATAAAGTTGAAATGATGACCCAGAACTGGACTCAGATCTGAGGGGAATACCATTTGCAACCCACCTCCCCTTCCCTTACCTGAACGTCACTACCATTAGATCCCCGAACTGTGGAGGACTGACAGTCATGGCAGCACCTGGTTATACTTTCGGGAAAGGTCTTTTTACCTTTTGTCTGTACAGGGAGAGACGTCTACTGGCCTCTCCTGTTTTAAACAGTCTGCCAGTCCCCTACAATTTGGTCTTTCACATCATCCATGTAGGATATGGATGTTGCATTCAATTTTAACTTATGCTTTTGCAGTAGGATGATCGTGCTTGAATGTGGAAGCCAAGGAATCCCTTTTGGATCTTCTGTGTGGGACTGATGCATACAATGAAAGTTGGAGAGAGCCTGCCAGAGAGCAATGTGAATTGCAGGGCTGCTGCCAAGCATTTCCAGTTGAGTGTACTGAAACAGACACCAGGATATGGAGGGCAGAAGACAAAGGGTCTCTAAGAAGTGAAGGTGCAGCCCTTGCCCCCTCCTATTCCACACTTCCCAAGAGGTGCAATAAGGCTGAGAGCGAGCCTTTTTCTCTTTTGTGCCTTTGTTTTTGCCTCACCTGAAAAGGAGCTACAAGTCCCACCCCTTCTTCCTGGTAACAATCCCTAAGGACGCACAGCAATGCTGTGCGGTGCCATACCCACCACCCCCTGCTGACTGAAGTGAGTACCACTCATAGTTGTCTTAGCACGGGTACTGGAAATAGCCTTTTCTGGCCCCAAACATTTTGCCATCCTCCTGCCCTTTTTGCTGAATGTTTGTGTTGGCCTTAGGACTCTGAGCACTTTACCACTGTTAACCAGTGCTAAAGTGCAGGTGCGCTCTACTTTAAACTTGGTAACATTGGCTTATCCACAATTGGCATATTTAATTTACTTATAAGTCTCTAGTAATGTTCACTACATGTGTTTAGGGCCTGTAAATTAAATGCTACTAGTGGGCCTGTAGCACTGATTGTGCCACCCACTTATGTAGCCCTTTAAACATGTCTCAGGCCTGCCACTGCAGAGCCTGTGTGTGCAGTTTTGAAATGCCATGTGGACCTAGCAAGCTAACCCTCTTCCCGGACCCCAACCTTCCTTGTTAATACATATGTCACCTCTAAGGTAGGCCCTGGTCAACCCAAGGGCAGGGTATTTAAATAGTAGGACATGTACTTTTAAGTTTTACATGTCCTGGTAGTGAAAAACACTTACATTCGTTTTTCACCACTGCAAGCCTATCTCTCCCATAGGATAACATTGGGATTACCATATTACATTTTATAAGTGTAATTTCCAATTGGGAACAGATGGAACTCCCAAGCTTGGTGTCTCTGGAATCACAATTTCAAATCCTAACTTATGGTGACGTCAGATTTTAAATTGTAATTTTGAAAATGCCACTCTTAGAAAGTTGGCATTTTCTTACTTTACTCATTTGGTGTCTTCTACTGGTCTATGAATACACGTCTAGGGTGGTTGACAACTGGGCTTTGTGCATTCCATCCAGACAGCCACACACAAAGGTAGCTTGGGACCACCATGACTGATGGACCATCCACATCCTGATGGGCCATCCTGGGAAGGATGGGAGGGAGGAGCTGACACACCTGAAAGGGATGTGTCCTGTCCCCACACAAAGGGCTGCATACACCTCTATGAGTCTGGAGCCCAGGTCGGAAGGGCTGGGACTGTTGTGCATTTCAAATGCCTCTCTTTGAAGTCTCCCCCACTTCAGAGGCACAACTGAGTGTATGTACTGGACCCCTGACACCACCAACTCAGTACACTTCTGGACCTGTGGATACTCTGCCAGGAAGTACTGCTGTGCTGCTGAAAGGATCGTCACTCTGCTGGACTCCTGCTCTGCTGTGCTGACCGGCTGCCCTCTTGCCTAGGAGAGAGGAGGAGTGGACCTGCATCTCTCCAACCAAGAACCAGACTGACTCAAAGGGCTTATCTGCCTGCCTCCCGTTTGCAGTCTCAAGGACATCAAATACTTCATTCCACTCATCACCAGCACCTGGACTCTGCCATCTGAGAGTCTTTCCTAGCCAAGTGGTGCCACCCAAGGGCTGGGCCCTTGGAAGTGGGACTTAAGTGCTGCAACCTCCAAAATCCATGCATCGCCATTGTTGCGTGACTCGGAACCGGCGCATTGCCCTCGATGCATCGGCCCCTGCTGCAAAGACCGAAGACATTGCATCACCAACTACGCAGCACTTCCAGTTCCCGACATCCTTGACCTGACCGACTTGACGGATCGCCTACATCTTGGCTCTCGGCAACAATGCATCTCGGATTTGCGCGGCTCGGGATGACACATTGCCTACATTCTAAGGATCTACACCGACGCATCGCCACCTCTGCTCCTAGCATCTTGCCCTCAACTCAACCTAGAACCAAATTACTGTTTCAGCGAGCCAAGGCTGGTATCGTGGTCGGCCTGAACTTTTGGATTCGGCCCAGATCTAGCACGGCCAGATTGCCCCGGTTGGAGCTTTATGCTTTTAAGCATTATATTTCAGGAAATTCTTTTAAAATTTATAACTCCGGTTATATTTTTCGGATTTTTGTCATTTTGGTCTTGTTTTGTTCACTAACCCATTCTATGCCGAGGAAGTAACGGTTACGTCCTCGGCTGTGGCGCTGGTGTGCTGAGGACGTAACAGTTACGCCCTCTGCACACCAGTCAGAAATTCCTCTGCTGTAAAGAGCAGAGGGATTTTTTTTTCTTTTTCAGCCTCATGAGCTGAGGAAGAGCTTCTGCAGCTGCCCAAGGCATTTTCTCATCAGTCTTATGATGATCGGCACGCATGGCACGCCAACGTCATTACACTGAAAGTCAAACAAGCCGATCGGCATGTTTCACTTTCACTGCCTACGTGCTCACGGGGCTATCTCAGCCCCCCGAGCACATAGGCAAACGAATAGAGGTGTCATTTGAAAGGGCAGAATCTTCCCTTTGCAATGGTACATTTCTCTAGTGGATCCCTGCTTCAGGACCGCCGCGGGCGATCCCCAAGCAGGGATCCACCACTAGGCACCAGGGAAGGGGGAGCAGATGCTTGGGAAAGGGCTTTTGCCCCCCCCCCAACTATTTTAGGCATTTTCAGTCTTTCTGCACTCCCTCGGGGGCAGAAAGCACACTAGGCACCAGGGATTACATTTTTATGTAAATTTAGAGGTGGAGGCTGCCCAGAATCGGCATGTCAATACCCCTACCCAAAAAATAGCCAGTCTTTTTGACTCCCCTGGGGGGCAGATGGGGTCAATAGCCCCCTATTTGCCCGCCCCCCCCCGGGGTGGCAGAAAGCCGACTAGGAACCAGGGATTTGTTTAATGTAAATTTAGGGGTGGGGGCTGTTTTTAATGGGCATTGTAATGCCCCTATCCCACCTACAAATAGGATGCAAATTTGGCGTGGATACCTTATGTGGACAAAATGTCAAACGCGCAAACTACCCCAAATAGCCAAATAAGGGTGCGACATTGGGGCGGAGGCCTGGCAGAGAAAGGGTTAAAATAAGAGGTGTGTTTCTAACCAGGTGTAGTATCTTTGTGTGTGGTGTTCTTTACTGTTTTACTGTTTGTAGTGTTACACAAATACTTTACACATTGCCTCTTAAGTTAAGCCTGACTGGTCTTTGCACAGCTACCAGAGGGTGACCACAGGTTAATTTAGGGTGTGTATCTGACTTACCCTGACTAGGATTGTGGTTCCTGCTTGTACAGGGTGCATACCTCTGCCAACCAGAAACCCCAATTTTCTAACAATGGGAGACAATACTTTGGGACGTTACACTGTATCAGTATCCAGTTCAAATCTCTCTTGGAAGGGGTTTTGACTCTGAAACTAGAGGGGTGTTAGAACATTGCAACACAAGTCCCCCAGGGGCAGTCTGTCTTATCCTGCACTGACTGTATCAATATGATGCCCTTACTCTTGGGAACAACCTACGTAAACCAGCTGGTCTATACTATAGAAGTCGAATCATTCAATCAGGAAACACCTGCATCATGTTCTCTAAAATGACTGCCCCACTAAAGCCTGAGCTGCGCTATCAACAATTTACTTTCAAATGAAGTGGCTGTCTGCTTCCCATAAAATATCGGTACAGCCTTCAATTAATATACGATAGAGAATTAAGTGTCGGCATGCATCAAGAGAGAGTTCAGAGCAAGCTGCATTATATGCAGGCTCACCACTTACGGCAAACACTTTGAAGATATACTAAATAAAGGAGAAAATTGCATACCCTATGCAGGATATGGTAATCTCTGTATGAATACGAGGGGGCGTGGCTACGCAGCTATCGATGGCGGACGCGTGAGCAGAGAGCTCCACGCCAGCCGAGCACATTATCCTGTGTAGCGGTGGTCCGGCCCGGGGGCTCCCGCCGGTGGCCTCCTCGAGAGGAGTATTTGGCGTGCCTGGCGCTGCCTTTTGGGACCTGAATTCCGGCTGGGAGGCCCGATACTTGTGGCTTACGACGGACGACGCGCTGCAGCAAGATGGCGGCCTGAGCGGACGGCGAGATCTGCGACACGGCTGGGCGGACTGTCCTGAAGGGCTCTGACGAGTGCAGTGGGTCTCCTGAGGCGCTGAGACTACCCGCAGAACTACGGACTCCCCCCGGAACGACGGGGGTCGAGTTCCGAGCTTGGCGGACGCCCGACCGGGTGCTGGGGCCTTCCTGCAGGTGCGAAGCCGGGATCCCTGAAGGAGACGGGCGTTGTGAGCCCGTAGGCGCCCACCCGCAGCGCTGGCACACTAAGAGGTATTGAACTCCCTGCCCTGCCGAAGGCCCCGGGATGGTGTGCGTTAAGAAGTGCCACGGTCATTGTTGGGCTGAGCGGATTGTGAGCACATTGTTGGGGAGGTAGTCGCCGCCGCTGGAAAGATCTGAGGTTCTGGATGACCGCGACGAACTGTGTGCTTGGCTCGCCTTTCCTTCCGTGGGACATTGCAGGTTGGAACTAGACCATCTGGACTCTCGGAGCTCCCCGTGCACTGGCTGCTCTGGTAAGGGAGACTGGAGGCGTGGGAGTACCTATCTGAACCCATTCGAACTGGGAAGATTGCGTGTCTGTCCTGCATACCTGAACTGCTAATAACATGGGGTAGATGCGTGTGTTCGGCTTCCGGCCTCACCGCTTGTGCATGGCCTGAAAGTGTGGAATCTTGCCTCCGCAGATGACAGACAAAGGCGGCGAGCGAACTGTTGAGGCCTGTGACATCCTAACTTACGGATGCGGTGGTGGATGCAGCCGATTTAGGGCACGCCTGACGAAGGGGCGCAGTGCATATGCAGCGGTACCTTTCTGAGACCAGCCCCCGAGATGTCCCTGGTTTGGCCATAACTTTCTGGAGGCATATTTGGAGTGTCCAGCAGTCTCAGAGTGTGGTACAACTCCACTTGTACTCTTCGCAGAAAGACTACGTAGGCGCGTACTGTGTATCACGCACTCTGGGCAGAGGGACACAATTGCATAGTGTGAAGTTGCGACACGGCAGGTGGCCAGGGTGACCCCTCACTGGAACCACAACAGCGGAGAAAGAGGACACTGAGGGTGCCCCGTAGGTGAACCGGCTTGCTGCCCACGATACACGCTCTCCTTCTGCCACTGCCACCTTCCTGCGGAGGCCCACTGTTGTACGGGACTAGCGCTTTGGTACTGAAACTGGCAAGATCAGAGTCCTAGTGCTGAGAAGACGGTCGAGAGATCTCACTTATTTTACACCCTGGAGACGAACGAGCCGGTGGTGCACGTGGTGGCTGCTCTGTGCCCACAGAGAGCGGGCCGCACGAGATCGGAGGTCGTAGAACACACTGCACTGAACATGGGAAAACCTAAGGGAAAACTGGTGGGTCCTCCCCAAGAACAAGACAATAGCGCTCTGGACTCGGTACCCAAGGAACCTGGGGGTGACCCTATTGAGATACCGGTAGCCCAGCAATACGCACGGATCCTGGAGGCTATCGCTGACACCAAAGCGACGCTACACCAGGACATCAGCACAGTGGCAGTGGGACTAGGCCGGTTACGGGCAGAACATGGCAAACTGTCTGACCGGGTGAAACATACAGAGACGACTCTTAAGGAACTTGCCCCTGCACAAAAAGTACTGGCCGCAAAGGTGGAAGACCTTTCGGATAGACTGGGGATGTTGGAGCGCAGAGCGGAGGACGCAGAGGGACGTAATCGTCGTAACAACGTGCGGGTCTTAGGGCTGCCGGAAGGAATTGAAGGACAAGATATGGTAGCCTTCCTGGAGACGTGGTTGAGGGCAGTGGTGGCGCCGGAGGGTCTATCACAGTTTTACACCTTGGAAAGAGCCCATCGGGTGCCCAACAGACCTCCGGCACCGGGACGACCTCCGAGACCAGTGGAGGCTAGGTTACTTCATTACCGAGACAGAGACCTGCTGCTCCAGAAGGCACGATCGGATGGTCCCTACACCGTGGAAAAATGCAAGGTGTCCCTGTTTCCCGACTATACGTTAGAAATACAAAGACGCCGTGCATCGTTTTTAGAGGTCAAGCGAGCGCTACGTGAGGTGGGAATCCTGTACTCGCTGATGTTCCCAGCCAGGCTGTGGATTATGTTGGACGGGAAGACACACTTTTGCGATGATCCTAAATCTGCCTGGGAGTGGGTCGAAACCTATAAGACAGAAGGCCATGCTAAGCCTCGTCCTCGACATCCGGAGACCGGGATGGGTGAGCCTGGGAAACGACCCCGGAGGCGGCAGCGACAGAGAGCCACTAAGAAGCCGAGTCCGTCGCGGACGGCGGAGGAGAGGGCGAATGGATTGCAAACAGTAGCCGTGATGTTGCGAGGTGGAGAGTCGGCGCAGGAGAGGGGATCGGACTCGAATCATGGAACTGATGAATCGGGATCGGACACTTCAAGTGGGCGTAACTGTATGCCGGAGGTGACCCCGCAGACGGCAGACGAGTTCTTTGGATAAGTGACTGGATATTTTTCCCCTCTCCTCCCCCCCGTTTCTTTTTCTCTTCTTCTTTTTCTGTCCTCTTCTCCCTTTTTCCTCTCCGTCGCTCCCCCCTCCTCCCCTCTGTTGTCCCGCTTCCTAGGAGACCTGCATATCTGTATAAGATTATATTGAACGTGGGTGGTGTTTCTCTGGCGGGTGGGGGGGAGTGGGGGGAGCTGGGGGGGCTCCTGGGCACGGGCGGGGACGGCCTACTCAGGCTGAAACGCCATGGGTACTAAACTGATTTACAACTGCATATTAGAAGCTTTGGTCGCGCTCCCTCATAGGTCCTTAGTTACCTAGGACCTTGTTGTTTTGTTGTAGGATTGTGCTATGCACGGTTTTAGTACATTTGGGCAGCTGATCGTTGTCAGTCCGCTCGTAGGTGTAGGAGTTCAATGTTTGGGGTTGTTGTTGCATACCAGGTGGTCTATGAGAATTACAGGGGCTGATGGAGTGAGGAGGGTACCGGGTGGGGAGTATTGTTTTACCAGATGGCACATCAGATAATTCGGTCAGAAGGGTACAAGCTCCTTACATGGGTTCACCTGCTAAGCGCTATAGTATACTGAATTATATACGTCATAGGGGTGTACACGTGGCGTTGTTGCAGGAGACCCACCTCACGGAGACTGAGGTGGGACGACTGAAACGCAGGTGGAGGGGACAGCTGTATGCAACTACCTATTCTGCCTTTGCGAGGGGAGCACTAGTGTGGAATCGGCCTGGCGTCCCTTTCCAGCTTTTCCAGAGATTAGTGGACGTGGAAGGGCGGTATGTGGTGATTCAGGGGAAGTTGGCAGGGAGAGGGATCACACTGGGAAGTGTGTATGCCCCCAACCGAGAACAGATCCCCTTCCTAGAAAGGTTCTCTGGAGCCTTAGCGGGTGTGGATGCTGATAATCTGATTCTAGGTGGTGACTTTAATTGTGTATGTGATATCGAATGGGACAGATCTACCCCTCCACTACGGGGCACGATGGCATCCAATACGGCACAAGGGCTTAGGCGATGGGCTGCGGGGTGGGGATTGGTGGATGTGTGGAGACTCCAAAATAAAGAGTATATTACTATTATTCGCATCTGTATGACATCCACACACGATTGGACATGTTTTTTTGTTCCACTACAATGACCCACATGTTATTTGAGACCGAATACTTGGGGAGAGCCATCTCTGATCATAGTCCCCTGCTCCTCTCCCTGAGAGAACTCCGATTCCCTCATGGAGACTAGACTCTGCCTTGTTAGACGACGACGGGTTTAAACAAATATTAGCGGCGGCATTGGTTACCTTTTTCTCGGAGAATCAAGATACCGCCAGTTCCCAGTTGGTGGAATGGGAGGCATTCAAGGTGGTCGCCAGGGGACAATGCTTGGGACAAACAGTGGGCCTCCGGCGAGAGATAGACAGGGAACTGGGAGAGTTTGAGCAGCAGTTGCAAGAGTTGGACGGGGAGCTGGCGAAAGGGTTGGCAGTACAGGATAGGATGGCGGAACTCAGGAGTCGCTATAATTCGACGTGGGACAGATTACGGACAGTTGACCTGCACAATTATAGGGTGCGGCAACATGAGGAAGGGGGCAAAGCCAGTAGATTGCTAGCCTAGTTGGTTTGGCCTGAGAGTTGGGGAGCGCCTATCCGGAGTATCACTGACAGCAGGGGACGGGTGCTCTGTTCTCCGAGTGCGATTAACGAGGCGTTTCGTAGCTACTATGAAACTCTGTATCAGCAGCCAAGGACCATTCCAACCGAGGCGATACGGTCGTACCTCGATGCCCTGCGGTTGCCAGGTTTGGAGACAAATGTTGGTGACTCCCTGGCATTATCGGTCAAAGTGGGTGAAATTAGGGAGGCAATTAAGGGAATGGCGCGAGGGAAAACGCCTGGGCCAGATGGCTTACCTGCTGACTTATTTGGCATTCGTCGATATCCTGGCCCCACAGTTGGAGCACCTTTATGCGACTGCACTTGAGGTGGGTAGGCTTCCATCCTCCATTAGGGAAGCGCTAGTGGTCCCCCTACCAAAAACTAAGACTGCCCACCCAAGAGGGACGGATTTCCGACCTTTATCCATGTTAAATACCGATTTTAAAATTCTGAGCAGAGCATTGGCTACCAGGCTACTGCCACATATGCAGCGGTTGATTCATATTGACCAGAACGGTTTTATACCCACACGGTCCACGTCTAACAATCTGCAGAGATTGTATAATGTAATGTTCCACAATAACTTAGGAGACTACCCTGATGCAGTGGTAATGTCAATTGACCTCGAGAAGGCTTTTGACTCCTTGAGTTGGGACTTTTTACTGGCAACGATGGAAAAGATGAAGATGGGTGAGGGCTGGTTAAAATGGGTACGTCTCTTATACAAGGAACCTAGTGCACGGGTCCGCACTGGCGCTATGATATCCACATCATATAATATCTATAGGGGGACTCAACAGGGGTGCCCCCTCTCGCCACTACTGTTCGCTCTTGCCATGGAGCCATTGGCGGAACGCACTAGACAGGAAGGTGGGCGACTGGGGATTACATTAGATGGGGCCACTCATATAATTTCACTATACGCCGATGATGTGTTGGTGTATCTAAGAGACGGGAATGTGGGGATACCTGAGATGTTGCGAATACTAGGGGACTTTGAAGAGATGTCAGGCTTACGACTTAACAGAAGGAAGACTCATATATTTCCGCTTTGTCCCTCCGTACCGAGACCACCGACTCTCCCGTTGGATTTAGACTGGGCACCGGATGTCTTTAAATATCTGGGTGTCTGGATCTATCGCACACAGGCCGACTTGCTAGAGGGCAACCTAGGGGGACCTTCCGGGACTTCTGCAGAACGTAGCCTTCTGGCGCACATTGAAACTTCCGGTGATGGCCAGGGTGGCGCTATCTAAGATGGTGATGCTGCCCCGCCTCTTATATTACTTTGTTAACGTACCAGTAATAATACTGCGCCGCTGGTTTAAAAAGCTGGATGCACTATTAAGAGACCTGGTGTGGGACGGTGGCCGAAATAGAGTGTCTTTACAGACCCTGCGGCTCCCATTTGTGGGCGGTGGTCTCGGGCCCCAGATTTTGAGGCATATTACTTGGCGGGCCAATTGCAGTGGTTGGCCCGGTGGCTCGACGGAAGAGGGTTGGACACTCTTTCTATCATTCCCGGTTCTGTGACGGCAACCCTCTTGCCTAGAATGCTTGATCGGCACAGGAAGATTAAACCTATGGGGGTGCTACTCTCCGTGGCTATGGCGTGTTGGGACAGATGTGTGGCGAGATCCAGAGACGCGAGTCTATACTCCCCTTGTGTTCCCTTTATAGGTTTGCCGCAGACTGGTAGGGGCCCGCCTCACATGGCGTCAATTGCAGGGATGGGAAGACGCAGGGGTACAGACGGTGGGAGATTGTTATAGAGATGGGGAATTGCTGCCACTTGCAGACTTCCTGGAGTATCATGAGTTGCCACCTGGGCAATTATTGAATTATCATAAGATACGGGGAGCCCTAGCGGAATTATGGGGGAGGGAGATGGTGGAACCAGACACGCACCCGGTTTTCCACGCAATGGTGACACTGGGCTCGGCCGGACATCTAGTGAAATGGCTCTATCAGACGATCATTGAGATTTCGAGCCGTCCATTACATCGGTTGAAGGAGAGATGGGAGGGGATGCTTGCCAAGCAGCTCACTGATAAAGAATGGGAACGGGCCTTGGGAGGCCCTAAGAAGGTGTCGCGAAACGCAGCCTTTAAATATTTACAGTTTAATTGGCTCCACAGAACGTATCTCACACCGCATCGGTTGAATGTGGTGTTTGGGGGTACAGACCACACATGTCCCCGTTGTACTCTTGGTGACGCGGACTTTGACCACATGGTTTGGTTCTGTCCAAAGCTCTATGGCTACTGGACGAAGGTAGTGGAGCTGATCAATAAGGTAATGTCTTTAGAAATAGGGTGTTCACCAGCGGCTTGCCTCCTGGGAATATTTCCACGGCCTAAAGCCAAACGATTGCGGGTTAGATTCGTAGACTTAGCCTTGCTGCTGGCTCGGAGGCGAATAGCTTTCAGGTGGAAGGCACAACAAGCACAGTTAGTGACTAAATGGGAAGATGAGTTAACCTGCTGGGCAAGAGCTGAGGAACGGGCCTTGATCAAGGAAGACAGAATCACTAAACGACGCAGACCACTTGCGGAACCCTGGGCAGACATAGTGAAAGCATGGGACATGCGTCATGCACCACCGCAACCCTCAGATACAGATTTGACTGACTCGGAAGCATGGAGCTAGACCCATTCCTGTCTTGATACCAGAGAAACCTAAGCCTGGACATGAGTAACTGTGCTATTTTAGAACATGGGAGAATGTGGAGGTCCGCCGTGACCGCCCGGGTTTCCCTCAGAGCCGCATGTCTGTCATTAGCCCCAGAAAGTTAAATTAACACATTACGTTGATCATGACCCCTGGTAGCAGGTTTCAAAGTTTAGTTTTCTAAAAATAGGATGGGACACGGGGTAGAACTCTCGTGTTCCGACATATATTGGCTGGTTTACTTTGGCGTTAATTATCCTCCGCACTCAGATTGTATTTTTCTTGTCTACAGGATGCACTTAGGATTTCTGGGATTAACTATATAGCGCCACTGGGGAATCCAGATCTTTACCGTGGATACCCCCAAATGGACTAAGTGCCCATACTTATGGAATTGCCTGGTTTTCATTATTGTTTGATTCTTTAATCTTTGTTTCTTTTTCATTCTGTGGTAGAGGCAATTGTTCAACTGTGGTCATTACAAGATGTTACCCTGTGAATATGTAGGGGAATAGTTTTCAGTGAAACATTGAACACGTAACAGAATAACCACTGTCAATGATTGGATCTAAATTGCTATACCCAGAAATAATTATTGCACAGGATTATTACATGCATAGCTGTATAAGGATTGTGGAAT